>CM062819.1:1933066596-1933666596 GCA_031772625.1 Pinus tabuliformis
GTTGAATAATTCGATGATCCAGCAAGAGTCGCATGTAGGTTATGCAAGGTATGATGATCGATATCGACCCCTTTTCGCCCAGAACGGAATGACTGAAACATTGGCATGTTCCGGCTTTTAGTCAAAAGGGTTTCTTAATCGAGTACAGCCTGATGATTTCATGATCAGGTGGGAAACGCACATGTTAGGAGACAACTGCCATGTTGCAGGCGAGAGAATACCATGATCGCATGAACGAAAAAAAACAAATCATGAACAGCTTATATGGGAATTTGAGAAGCTCGATTACAGTCTTTACAAAAACCCATTAACTTAAATCCCGCAAAGACTTGGATAAGATGGAGTGGAAAGCATGCCAGTCAAACAAATGGAAATGTAAACAATAACGCATGCATGACATAGATTCTTGGCCAACACACAGCAAGGCAGAGGTAAAACTGCTCTGATACCAAGTCTTTAACAACTATTCTGAGGTGCCGGGTCTAAGGGATAACTATTCTGTTAAAATCCTTTGAGATCTGCACCTAGCCTCATTCCTTGGTGCCATATGGATCGGGTAGCCAACAGTGAGAAAGCTTGGGGGATAGCTTAACACTTCGCCAACCTCACTAGTGAATCAATATCCCCTTAGGCTATTAATGCTATGGGTGTGACCTCTCAAGGCAGGGTGGGTGCCTGATAATCAAAGAGTTAAGGGATACGAGTTGAGTTGATAATTTTAACAATGATTCTGCATGCGGAATAAACTCAAAGAATCATTAAACCTTATTGCCCAGGGATACGAGTTACCTCCAGCCATTGGTGATGTATTGATGCAGGCCACAGTCCACAAGCTTCTCCTTCAGCACTCCAGCTTCTGTCTTTCCAAGCAAAAGAACACAAAATTCTGAAGGCACTTCCGAGCTCTGCTATCTCATCTAGATGGTGTAGAACTGAAGGGGGTTTTTAGATATGAGCTTGGGGACCAAACAGAAAAACATATAGCTAAGCTTCCATCAAGCTTCTAAATGCTATGTGTTAGAAAAACCACAAATCAAGGTAGAGATGAGATCAAAGTAATGGACCACTTTAGTAGCTCCCAATTATTAATTTAGTAATTGCAGTTGATTTTCTTAACTTAAGGAAACTACTGCAGTTGGTTTCCATAAGTTAAGAAAAGCTGCAACTCCATAAATCAAGGTAGCTTTTGTGTTAAATTAATGGAGCTTAACATTCTCCCACTTGGTCCATACTTCCAAACTTAATGTCTCAACTTAAAAACCATTGATCATCTGTATTAAGTAATAGATACATGAATCATGGCGATAAGTCCTCTAATGACGAGTATTACCTTCCATGTATTACTATGCATTTATTCTTATTATAATTTATGTGGCAACAATTTCTTAATGAATAAACCCTATGTTTATTCTTGGTCCTTCTTAAATGAATTTTCTCAAATCAACTTAAGGTGCACATAATATGAGAAAAAACATCACAATAATTAAGAATTTCATTAACATTGTCCATAGAATGTAAAAAAACTGCATAATGGAACCAAGTCCCATATTCAATACATGATCCTTGAATTAAACGGTGGCATGCCCTTAGTCAAAGGATCAATGATCATTAACTCAGTGCTGACGTGCTCAATGACCACTTTATTTTCTTTAACACGTTCCCTTATAGCTAAAACTTAATGTCGATGTGTTTATTTCGACTCCCACTATTTTAGCCATAAAACCAGCAGCTGAATTATCACAATATATTCTCAATGGCTTAGAGATAGAATCCATAATTCTAAGCCCAGAAATGAAATTCTTAAGCCATACACCATGTAAAGCAGCCTCAAAACAGGAGACGAACTCGACTTCCATAGTGGAAGTGGCAATCAAGGTCTGCTTGGCAAATGTATCCTGATGTTGATTTGCGTGAATCAACACATTCAGCAAAGTCATAATCTGAGTAGCCAGTTACTTCCATGTTGTCCGTCCGTCTATACATAAGCATGTAGGTACCTCATTACTTTCTTTGCAGCTCTCCAGTGGTCTAAACCTGAATCACTCTGACATCGTCCCAACATTCCTACATTAGGCTTCCGACAGCAGAAGCATATGGAATGTTCTTCATTTGTTTCCTTTCTGAGTCGTTCTTCGGGCATTGGTTCAAATTGAACCTATCACCCTTCACAATGGGAGCTATACTTGGTGAACAATCCTTCATCTGAAATCTCTCTAAAATTTTATTAATATAGGTTTCCTGGGACAGACCCAAGATGCCTCGAAATCTGTCTCTATGGATCTTAATGCCAATGACATAAGATGCCTCACCTATATCCTTCATATCAAAACTTTTAGAGAGGAATTGTCTCACCTCATGTAGCAAACCCTTATCATTGGTTGCTAGCAAAAGGTCATCCACATATAAAACAAGAAAACAAATTTTACTCCCACTAACCTTCAGGTATATACATTGATCCATAATGTTTTCTACAAAACCAAAAGAAGGAATTACACTATGGAATTTCAAATACCATTAGCGGGATGCTTGTTTTAAACCATACAATGACTTCTTGAGCTTGCAAACCAATTGCTCACCATGACTAGAGGGGAATCAATGAACATGTGTTATTCATGAAGAAATGTTATCAATCATTAATGAAGAAGTGTTATTAATCATCATCTTTTAGTGCCAGTGTGAACATGCATTGAATCATATGTGACTTTGTTTTGCAGTAAAAACCATTAGACAAAATACCATTCCCAACATAATCAGATTTATAGAATAGACTGAAAGATTCTTCTGAAAAGTTTAAGAAATATCCAAAAGGTACAAGCCTTGAAACTGAAATCAAGTTTCTAGAAAAACTTGGAACATAAAAGGTCCTTTCTAACTCCAAAACAAAGCCACTACTTAAAGTTAAATAACATGTTCTTATAGCTTCCACATGCGAGCCCATCTTGTTTCCTGATAAGATGCTTTGCTCACTTCTCACTGGCTATTAACGTTAACCATATTAGATTCATAATAAGCAACGAGATTACTTCTTCAAGTTCGGGAATGTCAGAACGAATCTCAGAGAAATTTGCAGGTTGTTCTACTGCATCAAAATAAAGAATCACATGCTTATGTTGAGGCTTAATAAACTTTCATGTTCTACCAATGTAAAACATGGTAAAATGAATTGAATCAAATGACATGAAAATTGCCTGTGGGCTAAATTTTCAACTCAAACAGATTCAATAAAACTTTATGAATTTTCATGTTTTACCAATGTAAAACATGCTAAAAAGAATTGAATCAAATGACATGAAAATTGCCTGTGGGCTAAATTTTCAATTCAAACAGATTCAATAAAACTTTATGATAAAACTTATTAATTCATAACTCCTGTGGGTAGGTTATGAAATTTTATCCTAATTAATCACATAAATATAATAAAAATTCCTGTGGGATAAAATTTATCATATTTAGTGTAATTAATTACAATTTAATGTCTAAATAATCTTTATGTGATCTTGCTAATCAATATATAATTTTATTTAATTAAAGATGCTGTGGCTACTCTCTAATTAATTAAAATTACACGGATCACTAGACATTAATTTTGTTGCATAAACAAAACTTAACCAGAGAGAAAAATAATGTTTACTGAAAGGAGTAAGTCAAAATGACATTTTATAAACTCCATAAAACTATAATAATTCTCCAGCAAAATCAAAAGCAGTCAGCATTACTGAAAATGACTACAAATTGATTGTTCAATTTATAAACTAAACCCGGAGTTCATAAAACAACAAAATAGACCAGCAAACAAGCTATTTTGCTCACAAGATAAATGAGATTAAAATCAAATTTACATTCCTTAGTCTCACTATCCCATAATTTATTTAAGACTAATTCTTAAATCAATTACAAAATGGGCTCTAAACAATTTGCAAACAAAACTGCAAATTTGAAATATTCAAAGACTAAATTATTTCAAATATTGAAATATTGAAATATTTAAGAATGCATGAACTATTTCCTTTAACATGACTCATATTAAAAAGAATAGACTTCACAACCATTTCACGTTCATACCCGAAACTTTGGTAAGAGCCTTTATGTCATGAATATTCTTGAATGAATCAAGTCATATAATGACCTTTCCATTTACTTTAAATATATATTTATAAAATCATCTAAAGTTATGTAACCAAAATACATATAACCAAAGTTATAACCAAATATATATAACCAAAGTTACAACCAAAGTTATAACCGAAATATATATAAGTTTATAAAGTTATATAAATAATAAAAAATATATATATATAACCAAAATATATATATCAAAATATATACCAAACGAAATAAACCATACAATATGGTATATCACAAACTTTAATATACATATATACCATATAAAACAAAAACCAACGTATCACAAATACGTGGCAAGGTAATCGTATGGTTATTTGAAAAGGAATATTGTTATAACCAAAACCATAATATATAACCATAATATATATTAATCCCCTCATTCACGTGGACATAACATATGGTAAAGTTTGACTTCCCAACTCCATGAAATTGATACGAGTAATTGCAGAAGTCATTCGTTAGTTTCCGACATTAATTGCTAACCATTTTCCAACAACTGAGATTCGGTCTACTCAGTACTAAAGTGTTATGTCCATAACCCAGCCACTAAAATTTTCCTCCGCTTAAAAGTCTAAGAGGTGATCAACATATTAAATTACTGAATGTCATAATTGCCAGGGTTCGATTTGCATTGTGGTAGCCAGCAAACACATGATTATCAGGCACCCACCCTGCCTTGACTATCAGGCACCCACCCTGCCTTGAGAGGTCACACCCATAGCATTAATAGCCTAAGGGGATATTGATTCACTAGTGAGGTTGGCAAAGTGTTAAGCTGTCCCCCAAGCTTTCTCACTGTTGGCTACCCGATCCATATGGCACCAAGGAATGAGGCTAGGTGCAGATCTCAAAGGATTTTAACAGAATAGTTATCCCTTAGACCCGGCACCTCAGTCGGAGGATGCAGCCCCTCACATCATGTTTCTTCTTGAAAAGTATGTGAGAGCATCTTGCACTAATATTTTAGCTTTCTCCAATAGTAACGGCATGCGTACAAAAATGTTCATCTCGGCATGATCCCCTTCGATCTGAACATCAGGGAGCTCTATGAAGCGGATCATGTCCCTTGACGAAGATGGTAGGGTGTGGTGAGGAGAGCCGTCCATCCATATGGCGGTGAAGAAGGTGACAGAAAAGCCATGGTACACAGTCAGCCGCTTTGCAAGCTCGAGCAGTGGGATGTGATGGCCCGACCCAAACCCAGGGAAGATTGCGACATGAGGCTTTTGGCTCTGCTCTTGCGACTCCATGAATGTCTCTATATTCCAACAAGCAAATGCCAATATTTGAAGGGTGGGTTCTGTAATGATGAAGCAGAATTTATAGTTATAAAACAAATGTATGACATTCACCCATTTTTATCACAACTTATCATCTCATTTCAGGCCAAAAGTTTGGAGGTTTAATCCGAACTTGCAGGAGACCAGGAGGATGAAGAGGAGCATGAGGAGGACGAAGAGAAGCATTGAGGTCCATGGCGTCTGATTCATCTGCAACCTTCAAGCCTTTTGGAGTTCTCTTTGTTTGCCTTGGTGAGTACCATCCATCCAATGATTCAACGAGTGAGTTCGGTATCGGTCATTGTTCGAAATGATGATTCCATAACGTCTACCATTATTGTCAGCCATCCAATTGTAGAAGCTTATAGTATATTGTACACTAAAGATCCAAAGCCTGAAGCCAAGTATAATTCTCTGTATCATGCCTGACTTGAGCTAACTAAATTTTTGTAGTTCTATTCAATTCAACTAAAGGAGCTAGGTTCTTTGTAGCTTCTATATTATTAAAAACCCAGACCCAATTTCTCATCTGTGTTTCTATTAGAACAAATCATAATAAACTGGCACTGGAGATTTTTACAGTCATACAATCAACCCAATGATTGCAGAGAGCAAATTTTAGTAATGCCTGAATACTAGCGAACGTCCGGTTAGGACATAGAAATTTTCTTCTACCCTTTTGAGCGTTTCAAGAAGAAACATGATGTGAGGGGCTGCATCCTCCGACTGAGGTGCCGGGTCTAAGGGATAACTATTCTATTAAAATCCTTTGAGATCTGCACCTAGCCTCATTCCTTGGTGCCATATGGATCGGGTAGCCAACAGTGAGAAAGCTTGGGGGACAGCTTAACACTTCGCCAACCTCACTAGTGAATCAATATCCCCTTAGGCTATTAATGCTATGGGTGTGACCTCTCAAGGCAGGGTGGGTGCCTGATAATCAAAGAGTTAAGTTTGAGCTGAAAGCCGTGCAGCTCAAACATGAAAAAAATGACTGCAATATATACCTCTAATTTAAGGATTATTAAAACTTAGGATGTTCAGTTTTCCTGAACATCCGATGAGATTTAGTACACGGTTACTACAGAAATATATGTAATCCACCAATTAGGCTAAACTGGTCTAATGCAGGGTAACAACCAACGTTGTGGAACCGCAATAAAATTAAGATAGCTCATTTGGCTACTTTTGTACAAAATGATATTACTACGATAGGCTACATATTTATCATCGTTTGTCCATAATTGGACAACCATCTCTCTGACGAGTTTCAAACTAGCTTAAGGTGCCCGTAAGGGGATTTTGTCATCCTTACCTTGCTATTGTGAAGCTTACAGAATTAGTGGATATCACTGAACAACTTTACAACCCGTTAAGCTAGTTACCGACAACCAACTGTCAAAAATACAAAAAGACATAGACACTAAAGGCTGTGCATTATTCTTATGTGCCTCGTTGTCTAAATTCTATTGAAGTTCTTCTGCAACGCAGAGACCCGCATGGCTATCCCTTGTCCTATCATTGTTAGATCCTTGATACATCATCAGAGTGTTTTAGCAGCTGCTTATATATATATATATATATATATATATATATATATATATATATATATATATATATATATATATAAAGGAATCAACAACTAAGCCGAGTACAGGTTTGAATTCGCATGACATGGAGTCAATTGTGACTACTACCACTATAACTTTTAGGTGAATATATGCACGCTCCCACACACTGTCCACAAAGTTAATTAAGTATTTTGGACCACAAACTTTACATAAGACTTTATAGGAAATCCACCGCCGATTGAGCTGCCCAGGGACTATTAGTGGTGTTAGCTTTATCAAACAACAATGCTTAGATTTATTTTGGAACTCATAGGTAGAATAGCTTTGATTTCCACAATAGGCACGCCGCTTATCATGCCCATTGCCATTCCATCTATGACATATTTTTGGTTTATCCAAGAGCTTTCAGTTTGCGGTTCTCTACACGTTTTCAGATTCTCAAAGTCCCATCAAGGTAAGTAATAGTCATACCGACAATAACTCTATGATAATATATTTTTAACAGCCTTAAATATTTATATCAAGCACAGAAATACTATTAAATATTTTCATTGCTGTTTAAGGACCAACTGTTGACAAAATCCTGGCATTTTTTACGATAAAACCAGATCTGATCTGAGTAAAATTGCTAGAGAAATTAACATGGAGTCTAGGGGCTAAATGCCAACTCTTTATTGGGTGGAAGCTGCGGGGCAGCTGAGGTTGTTAGTTGGGGTACAACTTTGCCATGATGACACAAGATAAAGAAATGGTACATTAACGGGGAACTAGGTCCTCATGAATAAGGAGGGCCTAATTACTATATACAAGAGATTATTATAGCCATTCTCACACAGTTGTGTATGATTTTTCAATATTTTGGTTATTAAGAGATATTTTCCTATTTCTAAAGAGATGTAGATGTGTCTCATCATTATTATACTTTTGAGCCACACTGCCTTTCTATATTTGATGTATTTAGTATTTTTCTAGTTATTTCTGGTAACTTGGAGCATTACATCAAGGCCTAACCTTGGATGTGGAAGAGAGGGGAAGGGAAATCTCACCTCAGAAAGGCCT
Organism: Pinus tabuliformis; assembly: GCA_031772625.1. Classification (NCBI taxonomy): domain Eukaryota; kingdom Viridiplantae; phylum Streptophyta; class Pinopsida; order Pinales; family Pinaceae; genus Pinus; species Pinus tabuliformis. The sequence goes on from CM062819.1 coordinate 1,933,074,632, forward strand.
TGGCTTTGTCTCAACTATTTTCCCCATCATACAACCCCTGAAAGTAGATGCTTTGATGATCAATCTTAATGGACTAGGGCTTATCCTTTATCAAATAAGCCTTCTGCTTCTAAGGAAGAAATCAAATCAAAGGTTGTCATGTGCGGAGGGCCATTGAAACAAGGGTCCGACTCTTGACATGATCACTTTGTTTGCTACTTCCAATTGCCTGAACTTTCTAAGTTCAATGGTCAATTTACTGCTTCCATAAGGTCTCTCCATAGTATGTATTTTCTAGATTATTTTTGTGTGTTTCTGGTTGTCAGTTTCATGTCAAAACAGAGCTGGTCACCAAGGAGTGTGGCTCATTATGCTCTCTGCACTCAATGTTTGTGTCTCTAGTCATTAAATCTAGCTGAAACATTTTAGTGGAATCCAGGGCCAAGGATTTGGTTTCCATCTTTCTGTTTTTAGTGCTGAGTGATGCATTTCAGTTTTATTTAAATACGTGAGCCTGCTTCATGTTTACATAAGTTGTTGAGTTTATAATGATACACATTTTTTAATATTTAATCATGAGTTCAACTTGCCAGTAGAAAATGGAACAAAAAGAACAATCACATGAGATAGTATCCACTATAAACTTCTTCATAAAAACTTTGTAGAATAATTACCAATTCATGGTAACTAAATATTTCATGTAGAGTTATGCATTACTTCAGTCCTTTAAAAGCAGAAATTCTAGATGCATTACTTCATTCCTTTACAAAGCAGAAATTCTAGTAACCAGTTACCGTTGATATCTCAATGCTCATGATTGCTTTTTCAGGGCCGTGATGCATATCAATGTCAAGAAGGATAATGATTATTAGCTGTGGAAAAATAATTATCCGATTTGTCAAGGATAATGATTTGTTATCGGCTCCTATTGTTGCAATTGGGGATGATAAAAGCATTGCAAGTTTAGATATCTTAAGTAGTTGAAAAAATATTTGCTAATCTCTCCAGGAAAATAATCTCTTTTTATTCTTGTTCTTGGAAGGCAACATTTGTCGGAGTCTCACTGCAGAGGCTGTATTTCGTGATGCTATGCAGAAAAGGGGATTGACATTAGCATTCAAAATTGACTCTGCTACAACTATTGACTACAATGAAGTAGGTTCCAGCTTATCATGGGTCAAGGCTAATTGAATTGGTATTTTAAATTTTTTTGTATTATACTGCAATAAATAGGTATCACGTATTAATATGTTGAAATTATTTGAAGGGCGATCCTGCAGATCCCAAGATGAAGAATGCAGCCAAGAAACGTGGAATAGAGATAACTTCTATATCACCTACAAACTTTAAAGAGTTTGATCTAATACTTGCAATGCACAAGCAGAACAAAGGTAAATAAAAAGCATAAATGGCATATAAAACTCCCAAAATTTTCAGTTTCATTTGCTAAGTTGTTCCAAACAGAATCTAATAAGCCAATACTATTGTTAAATTCAGCAAAATGTACATTAAAGTTTGTCTATGTTATTGTTAACATATGCTTCTAATTAGTTTCTAATTTGTGTGCAAATATAAATTAATAACATGGGATGGATATATTTTGTAGCTGACATATTGAAAATTCTCCTTCAGTTCCCCCAACACACAAGGCCTTTATTGCTTTTCCCAGGTAATTGTTTATATTTGGTATTCTTTATCGTTTCCCTGTGATACTCATACCATGGAGGAAGCCATTTTTATAGTCAGATGGAGAAAGTGGAGGAGCAAAGTAGCTGTGAGATATCAAATGGACAATTACTGTGCCAATGGCTTGCAACCTTGGAGCTCTGAAAAGCTTCCTACAGCAGTGGTATGAGAACTCAACTTTGCTCAATTATGGTGAAGTTTTAGTGTGATAGCATCTGAGATTTGTTTTGAGGTTGGTTCTCTGTGTAACTGATTTTTTGATTTTGTGTGTTGTTGTTCGCATTACAGATGTGGCTGATACTGCACTGATATTGAGAAAGCACACCCTTCCAATAAAGCTATTTTCTTGCATGTTATTCAATGAATTAGAAATCTTCGATCCTCGGGATCAGTTACCATTTGCATATGTAAGAGACATGATGACCCCCAAAGTGAGGATTCACATGCTCGAATAAGCCATTTTTAATACAATAACAAATGAATATCAACATTCTTACAAAGTCAATCGAAGCATTTTCAAAGAGCCTCCTTTGGACCTGCAAATTTCTTTGGTTTATGAATCCAGAACCTGCAAATCGTATTTGGACAGAATGTGGGCTACATATTCTGTTTGATTGTATTAATTCATTTCAAATTTGATTGGCTGCTAATATTACAACGTCCATAAAATATCAATTTTTTAAACTGTGAAGGGTCATGAAATAGCAAGAAATAGCAAAATATGGGAGGATCCATACCTGCAAATTTAACCAATCCATGATGTTGATGGATGCCATGAGTGTTAATTTTGTGCTAGATTGGATTAGATGACTGATTTACTTCTCAATAATTGAAATCATTTTTACTGCTTCTGCCAACATGAGATGATAGAGACTCTGCACCTATATCTAATATGTGTATTGCATTTAATGGCGTTCATGGAGACTGAATTGTTTTTCCATGTGAATTCCAGTGGTGATTCTGGTTATACCGGAAATGAAGGAAAATACAATGAAACGTGCTCTTCTGGACAGCTGGTATCCAAACTGGGTGTACGCCATGAAAACAGTTTTAACTCAAACAGAAACAAAGAATTTTTCTAGGTGGCTCTTTGTTGTCAACGCAATCTTGAACTGAAATTTGGTACAAGTTGTATAGGCTTGCATGTGCACCATCGTGACAGAGCTTTTATTAAAGGAGGTGCGACGTGGGGACAAATGTCCCCAGATGTTGATTGTTACATTTCTGCATCTTTTTTAGATTTGCCTATCCCTATGTCGCCATTGCTCTTCAATTTATGCACATTTCTGCATCTTATTTAGATTTGCATATTCCTATGTCACTATTGCTCCTCAATTTATACACATTTCTGCATTTTATTTAGATTTTCCTATTCCTATGTTGCCATTGCTCCTCAATTTATGCCTTACGGCGTTTCCTTTGCAACATTTGGTGCAAATGCTAGTTATAAACTTTTTACCAACCAAATATAATGGGCATAAAACTATAAACCACAAAACTATGTGCCAAAAAACATTGGTTGTGAACCATCATTCCAGAGTCAGAATTAAGCCTAACAGAATAATATTAATGGTAGGAGAGTGATGAATAATAGTAAGACGGTAATAAATATTATATAGTGGGATTGACATCTATTACTCTTTGTTGTCAATAATATTGCATTCCTAGTACTTGTGACATTTTATAATTCAAACAACGGAACCTGCACTTACTAATTATAATTTGATGAAACTACTATTTGCGAACGCTCTGTGCGCTGAAAGAAACTCCTCGGGATCGTCCGCCTGAAAATGTGGAGCGAGCGCACATTGCTCTGAACATTTGTTTCTATTGATCTTGCAAGCAGCGCAAGAAATATGGACGGCGTCTCTCGCTTCCCAGCAGCAGTATTGTTGATTGAAAAAACAACTCCACAGGAGATATGTTGTGGCGGCAGCAGGTTTCTTACCATGGTCTTTCCTCAGTAGAACTTATTATATACTAATTGCTTACCTTCCCGTCACTGTATGCGGCCGGAGTTTTTGTAAAACAGGAAGCATTGTTCAGTACAATTGTCTGAATCCTGAAAAGCATGCACAGTTTTTTCGTTTCCCTAGGAGAATTCGCTGTTAATTATATATATATTTTTATTTTGTTTATTTTATTGTTTGGTAACATGTAAAAGTAATAATAATAATAATTTAATTATTAATTTATTGTATATTTTTAATGTTTTATATTTATTCATAGTTAGAATCAGTTTTGTTTCTTCTGAATCATACTTGATAAGTGAATATGAAAGTATTATATAGTATGTATTTATAGAGTATTATTGAGTGTATATTTAGAGGGTTTAGATGATGGATTATAAAGATGATATCAAAATTAGAAGGTTAAGATAATTTATTAGAGAAGTTGTGTTACAATATTGTTATTAGGTTTTAGGTTGGTTTAGGTTGGTTTTTTTTTAATTTTATTTGATAAGTGAATATAAAAATCATCTGTACGTTATGAAAAATTTCATATTTAAAACTACGTTAATTTCTATTATGTATTTGGAAAGCATTATTTAGTATGTATTTATAGAATATTATTAATTGTATATATAAGAGGCTTAGATAATGTATTATAGAGATGATATCAAACTAGAGGGTTAGGATAATGCATTATAGAAGTAGTGTCATAATATTGTTATTGATGACATATAAGACTGGGAGTTCATATTTTCAATGGATCATATTTTGTTTATTTAATTTTGATTTTCCAGTTTGCTTAGTGTCTCGTTTACCTCAACTTTTCTTTTCTAGTTTGTTGAGTGTTAGATTTGCTTGATTATCATGAGTTTGCAATTTCATGTCAATTTTCGCTCCATCAACTTTCAAATTCTAAAAGTTTAAATGTGTTTGAAACTTTAATCATTAGTTCCTAGAAATAGTTGATGCACATGTGAGTAGGGAATGTAGGGTACATTCATGGTGATAAGACTTGTTGTTGTCTAAGATAAGAAAATCCCAACTTTTTTTAAAATATTTATCTTTTTTTTAAGATCTTTATTGCAATGGTAGAAATGAAGGGTAGGTTGAGGAGAGAACAAGTGGATTTAGGCACTTTGTGTACTTAGTTATAACATCCCTTTCTTTAGCCATTCCATGGTAAACTAGATAGAAAATATTACAAACATTAATAAGAGAATAAGACAATAACAACATGAAAAGACATTTTAACAATTTGTTATCAACTAAAAATTTATATCGTTTTCTACTATATTAATTATTTATATGAAAAGAATATTTTTAACATGCCGATGTTGTAATTTTATTTCTTCATATATGTTAAAAAAAATGTAACATTATAAAAATGATCCTTACCATATGAGAAAAATGGCATCAATATATATGTATTTGAAATAAACAACTTTAAATAACTAAACATAAGTTAAATCTGTAACCCTCGTGTCAATGTCTTCTCATGAAAGTATGTAGTTATTTTAATCCTATTTAATTATCAAAATACACAAATCTATGTACTTAGCATTTTTGTGTTTTTTTATTCAAGTTTTCAAAGACTAAAAAAATACAACATCTACAATATATAATTTTTCAAATAATTAATGAAAAATTACAATTTTTCCAGTAGAAAAAACAAACATACATACATAGATCCATTGACCGAAACTAAATCCACTAATCTGTGAATCTCTAACCTGCATGTCAATGTCTTCACACGATTTTTTCGTTAGAACCTTCCAAACCAGTCAGTTCAAGTTTTTGAGCATTTATGAAGGAGAAGCAGGAACCCACATGTAAATGTGGTTGACGCCATTGTTTCGATGGAAACATGGGCCCTTGTCAAATTCCAACCAGGTAGGCCAACTTTTTGGCCATTTATCTCGGCCGGATAGTTTTGGCCATTTCGAAAGATCACACTCGTCGGTGCCGTATTTTTCAGCCATACTCGTTGAACGCCATGTGAAAATATACGAAAAGGCCACGCTTTTTAGTCGGATTATATTTTATTTTAATTTTCTTAATGTTCCTCCATTGGATTCATGTTCTAAATAATTTACGATTTAACCTCATGAATCATATTTAATTATTCAACGGGGCAGTGTTTAAATTTCACTGATACCCGTTTAACTTCACAATTAACTAGCATACACCAAAGTGGAGAAGGGAATACCGAAGATAACACAAATGGGCTACGTTATAAAAGGATGCAAATTTTTTTTGGAAAGTGCTTTGTCGTTTATTATATTTTATTAATAACTTAATAATCCAAATTTAATTGTGTTTTCAAATTTAATTGTTTCACAAATTTATTTTTTATTTATCGTTTTTTAAATTAATAATTTCTTTCACTTTAATATTTTTTTTCTCTTTAGTTGTTTGTATATTTTTATTTGTGGTTTTTTAAAGACACAACTAAACCACCCAATTTTAAGGTACCTCATTCATATATAACTTATAATCTTACAACAAATTTATTATACAAATTTATATGTTAATTTTTAATATGTTATCGGTTTTTCTTTTACTATTGTGTAAAGAATGTTGTTCATTGTTGGCTCCTCTCTTCTACATCAAAACTAACTTTGGATCCAATATAGGTGCAGCATCAAAACTAACTTTGGATCCAATATAGGTGCAGCTTCCTTAGAACTTTGTGGATCCCTTAAAACTTATTATCTTGAAAGCAATTTACATGTAAATGATTCATCGTATTTTCAATTGATAGAAATCCTCAAATCTACCCAAAGCCACAATTCTTAATTGAGAAATGGTATTTGTAGGTAATTCTTAATTGAGAAATGGTATTTGTAGGTTTTTTTGAAATTATATTTAGAGAAGCTTAAGATTTTTTTTCTTTTGCTTAAATTTCACCATGAAAAATTTAAAAAGATTATTGATTTTTACTGTTTAAAATGAATTTTTAATGCACAATTGAAATCAACGCCCTCAAAATCTTTTTGGGCACTTATATTGTGCAAATCTGAGACTTACCATTCCAAAAAATATCAACCAAATTTTAAATTAAATTGATTATAAAATATATAAAAAAAGTAAAAAAACATTTGACTATTTGACTATGTGAAAAAATAGCAATACCCATTATTATTTTTGTTTAATAAATAAAATAATATAATTTAAAGTATAATGATTCCTACTACTTTGATTTAATCTCTAATAAATGAAATAAATAATTGAACTAAATAAAGAAAAGAAGCCAAGAAAAATAAATAAGAATTTAAAAAAATAATAATCATATTAAAAGAAAGGAATACTCATTATTATTTTCTTTTAATTTCATTTATATTTATTAAATAAAATAAAAATATCATAAAATATAATTTGAATTTGTATAATTCATATTATTTTTATCTAATATTTATTTTTATTTAATTTGATGTTTATAATTTATTAGGCCACAGGGCTTTGTATTGACCATGAATGTGTGCACTGTTAAGGCACTCCTTGCCATAGATCACTGATTTGATTCAAATCCCCTGTGGATGCTTACCTACCAAAAAAAAGATATTTATAATTTATTTAAAAAAAATTATAAAATATAATTTGTATTTATATGATTTTATTTTAATTGATATCTAATAAATGGGATATAGAATAAAAATGTTTGAAATAACAAATTAAAAAAAAATAAATTGAATTCAAATTGAACACTCTAATTAATAAACAATTTTTTTTTCTTTAATTTGGCAATAGAACTTTTAATGAGCTTGTGATTTTTTATTTTTTTTAAATGTATTATTGAATGTATCAAAGAATTCAATACCCTCCAATACTCTCAATGCAATTGAACTTTGAAAAGTAATCAGCTTAAACTTATTATTCTATAAAATTCCTATTAAATTTTGCAAAATTTCCCTTTACTAAATTTTGCAAAATTGATGAGAAAAAGTTCTTAAATTTTTTTATTCTATCTATTAGTTAGACTATGTTTTTATTTTTATCAGTGATATTATGATATTAAAAGATATAACAATCTAGAGTAATTATTGTAAATTGTAATTTGAAAATTTATGTTCTCTAAACCTTAAATTGTTTTTAGCCACAAAATTTCATAGCTTTAAGCTAAAATTTATTGTATATATTTATCCCAAAAAACATTAAAAACATACATATGAGTTTAATAATTAAATTGAAAATGTAGCTATGGATACTATTAAAATTGTGCATATACTTATAAAACAATTCCAAAATATGTGAGTGAGTAGTGTAAAAGGTTCTAAAAACTTAATGAAATGGAAGGATTTTGATAAACAATATAATTTGAAGTTATATGATTTCTAATACTTTTATTTAACTAAAATAGAGAATGACGTAAAATAAAGAAAAATGAATTAGAAAAATGATAATCGACTTAACAGAATAATCATATTTATTATTAAAATTTTGGAATAATAAAAAAAATCATAAAATATAATTTGAATTTGTATGATTTATATTATTTTAAACTAATATTTAATACAATTCTTTAGGATGTAGCTTAATTGGAGATTATTGTGTTATGAAGCTGTTAAAATTGGCAACCAGGGCAAAACTTCATGTGGGTCATCTTATTCATGGCTAATAATATTTTATTAGATTCCTCTCGTCGAGAGGTGTAGGATTGATATAAAGATCATCTGATTCTGATAAGTATTCATGGAGATATGAATTTATTTTGATTATGGAATTATTATCAAGCCGACCTACAACTCATGTAGGCTCAGAAGCCCAACAGTCGCATCTATTCACCCACCAACGTTGTGTATAAATATAAGACTTTTCCTCATTTGGACTCACTCATCTCATCACATCTCTCTCTCTCTCTACTATGCAGAAATGAGTCTCTTCTCTACTGCGCTGAAATGGGTCTCTCTCTCACACATGTGAAGCCGGAAACTGCTGAAACTGAAGTTGCAACTGCAGAAGTAAATATTGACTTGCGTGGCCTAGAATATCTCCTCTTTGGAACTGCACTGTAGGTTCATCTGAACCTCCTCTGAAATCCGCAACTTTTGGTGGTGGAATGAAGTCAATCCGATGAACGGTTTGCAAGATATCGATTGCCCTAGTTTGAAGCCGGAAACTGCTGAAATTGAAGTTGCAACTGCAGAAGTAAAGATTGAATTGCGTGGCCTAGAAGATCTCCTCATCTGAACTGCGCTGCAGGTTCATCTGAACCTCCTCTGGAAGCCGAAACTTTTGGTGGTGGAATGAAGTCAATCCGACAGTCGGTTTGTGAGATATGGTCTACCCTAGTTTGATAATGAAGCCGCTAATGCTGATGTTGTTGATCTAGGGTTTGCTACTGCTGATATGAATCAGATTTATTGTACTATTTCTCTCTGCTAAATTATTGAAGATAAAAGAAGATTTGATCAAAGGGTTTCCCCACACATTGTGGGGTTTGTCCCTGGTTAGCCGCCACATCTTGTGTCTCTTGTCTTGGCTTATTTTCTATCGATCGTTTAATGTTCTATCTACACTTTAATTTATGTACATGTGATTGCTAATCGGTGGAATATAATAAGAAAAATAAGTAAACTTTTATAAGCATAGAACATACCATAACTTAACATGGTATCAGAGCTGAGGTGAAAACAAAGCCTGAGCAAGAGCAAGAGAAATCATCAAAGAGAAGATTGGCAAGGCTATCCTAAAAGAACTATAGGGTCCTCAACACTCTTTCCTGTTGAAGACAAGCTCCATGAGAAAGATGACTATCATGGATGGAAGATGTCTATCGATCTAACCCTTAAGAATCAAGGAGTGTTGGGTCACGTAAGAGGCGATATTGTTGAGCATCCATCAAATGCACCTCCTGCTGCCTGGAACAAATGGAAGAACGGATAAATTAAAACAATAGAAGATCATCCGGGACTCTATCGACAAGCACTTGGTGGCCTACATCTCTGAACTGGACACCTCCAAGGAAATCTACGATAGACTGGTGAGTTTATTTAAAGTTAATGATGCAAATCAAGTTTTGTTTCTTAGAAATAAGCTGAGGGAAATCAAGAAGGGTAAAGATGAAAGTATGCAAGCATACTTCTTAAGAATCACCGAGATCAAGAACGATCTCATATCTATTGGGGAATCTATTACTAACAGAGAAATGGCACTCACAACTCTTGAAGGATTGCCATTTGAATGGTATGTGTTCAAGACTACTCTTTTGAACTATAATGTAATTCCTGGTTTCGAGGAATTAATGGCTAGATGCATTCAAGAAGAAACAAGGGAAGAAGTGCAAGAAATGCCCATGCCTAAAGGTCCTCCTGTTGCCTTTTCTTCTCATGCAAAGAAAAGAAATAATTCCGGGACTAAATCAAAAGGAAAGACTAGACCTAAGGCTAGAATAAAATGACGATGTTACATTTGCGATAAAGCAAGTCACTATGTATGAGATCATGAGCATCATGATGAATGAGATCATGGAAATAAAGGGCAACATGAGATCATGGACATATAGGATAACATGATGATGATGCACACTAGTTTGAGCAACATTATGATGGATAAAATCATGGACATGGGCAGCATGATGATAATCATGATTAGAGAAGCATGGTACAGTATGCAGTGGTGCAACTAGAAATCCCTCTGATGGAAATCAAAGGAATGACAAATTCAACAGCAAAGGTAAGAGGAGAGCTGGGAATCAAGGAAGAGGACAAGCATTCAAGAAGGCTAGAAATTCGAGGATGTATTAAATGCACCTGACCTCAAAAGGAACCTAGTGTCCATCTTGGTAATGGAAGACAGAGGCTACAAGGTAACCTTCAGCAATGGCAAGGTATGCATATGGAAAAATAATGTTAAAGATGCCTTTACTCTTGGGTTTAGTGTTGATTCATTATATCAGGTCGATGGAAGTCCGCTAGGTGTCATGTCTTGTGACACAACTCTTTAGTCTGAACTTTGGCATCAGAGGTTTACCCACCTTCATTACAAAGCTCTACCCAATGTAAGACAGATGGTAACAGGGATGCCCGAATTCCAAGTAGAGAAAGAAGGTGTATGTCCGGGATGTGCCAAAGGAAAGCTCAAAAGGGGACCATTCCCCTCAAGCCAAAGCAAGACCTCCGATATATTACAATTGGTTTACTCAGGCATACCTGAGGTTGGCATTAAGAGGGAGACTACTACACCACATACTCCTGAGCAGAATGGTGTGGTGGGAAGGAAGAACCACACGATGATGGAAGTTGTCCGGGCCATGCTACATGATCAAAGATTTCCAAAGTTTCTATGGGCTGAAACTACAATCACCACCTTATATGTACAAAATCGATGCCCTCATCAAGCATTGGGTTCCTAAACTCCTGAAGAAATGTTCACCACTGGTCAAAGGGAAGTCGTGATTAGTCATGATGTCACCTTTGACAAAGATATGGCTCTCAGCAAGGTGGACAATCTGCTAACTTTGAGTAGCTCTTAAGAAGCCGACACCAGGGAACCGAAAGAAAAGGATGATGAATCAATGCTTGATGTAGAAGAACCCATGGATCCAATTGATCCTCATCCACATGAGCCTTCCTCTTCTAGGAAGAGGCCTTCATGGATTAGGGGATACTTGATGATGCTGAAGGACATGTTGCACCCTGAGGAACCTTCCATCAAAGTAAGAAACTTAACAAGTATCAGGGATACCTGACCGTCATGAGCACGATCATACAAAATGAACCTTCATCATTCTCAGATGTCATCAAGCATTAACTATGGGAGGATGCTATGACCATAGAATATGAGTCTATTATGGAGAATGATGTCTGGTAAGTAGTTCCCAGACCCTAGACAAGACAATTGTTACTTCAAAATGGCTTTAAGCATGTAGCAAATGAAAGTATGGAAAAGTATAAGGTTCATTTTGTTGCTCATGGTTTATCCCAAAAGGGAGGTATAGACTATGATATTTGCACCTGTTGCCAGATATAAAACCATCCGCTTGATCATAGCCCTTATGGCTTCACAAGGATGGAACCTACATCAGATGGATGTTAAGACTGCGTTCTTGCATGGTTCTATCAAAGAAGAGGTCTATGTGGAGCAACCTGAAGGATTTGAGATTTATGATTGAAAATCTCATGTATGCATGTTGAAGAAGGCTCTCTATGGGCTGAAGCAAGCACCCCGAGCATGGTATGAGAGGATCGATAGCTACTTGATGAAGTTGGGATTCACTAGGAGTGAAGTTGATCCTAACCTTTACTTTAAGGTTGAAGATGACAAGCCTCTCATAATGGTGTTGTATGTGGATGACCTCTTTATAACAGGTGCAAACCCTCTCGTTCACAAATGTAAGAGGGAGATGGCTTCTGAATTTGAAATGAAGGACCAAGGACTTGAAGTGTGGCAGAAGCCAAGGGAAATTTTCCTATCTCAAGGAAAATATGTGGTAAATATATTGGAAAGATTCGGTATGATGGACTGCAAGCCTGTGACTACCTCGAGGATCTTAACTTTTAGAATTTATATGGTAGTGATGTCGGACGAGACTTGGGAAATGCCTCTGAGTTTCAAAAACTCAATCGCATTGATGTTCTTGGTGAACCTCCATCCGAACATATGTTTTGCAGTTAGCATTGTGAGCTCATATTTGGTTGAGCCTCCACTGGATTGATGCCAGGAATCTTCTGAGATGTCTTCAGGACACAATCTCTCATGGATTAAGATACACTGCCAGAGATGTGAGACTACTTGGATATACTGATGTTGATTGGGCAGGCAGTGTGGTGGATCGTAAGAGCACTTCCGGGTACTATTTCACCTTGGGATCTGCTTCGATATCCTGGATGAGCAGGAAGCAGAAGTCGGTGGCTTTGAGCACCGCTGAAGCAGGATATATTGTTGCTAGCATAACCTCGTGTGAGGCAGTCTGGTTGCGAAAGCTCTTCAGTGAGTTGTTTTGATTTACATTGGATACCACTGTGATTCTCTGTAACAACTAGAGGTGGGATTCGATTATTGAGGAATCCCGTATTCGTCAATTGCTCCAGCAGATAAACATCATCTAGGATATGGTAAGTTGATGAGCAAGGAAGCTCCATCACATTAAGATGATGTACAGGTTGATACACCTTGTCAAAGCCCCGAGGAAAGATCTAATCTGTGATTTTCCCAAAGGACTTGGAGTCGGCAAGAAACCCTTGTACAAGGGTCTTGCATGTTGCATACATTGAGCTCTGGGAGCTCTGACGGCTTGTGGTTCTTACTAGAGCAACATACGACCACAGGATGACTCACCCCCCCCTTGGTGGTGCGCACTGGAACAAGATGATTCGCTCTCTTGTGGGACAAGATGATTCGCTCTCTTGTGGAATAGGATGATTCGCTCTCCTGTGTAGCAGGATGATTAGTTCTCTTGTGGGGCCTGGATTGATGTGTTCTCCATGGCAATTGTAGCAGGATTGATGTGTTCTCCTGTGAGGACAGCATTGATTAGTTCTCTTGTCAAGGCATCCTACCCATGCAGTCTGGGACTCATGGGAAGTACCTCTCATCTGATCAATGAGTAGGGAAATGAAGTTAGGGACCATAGTAGTACCAATGGACGCATCGTTGTATCTACCGTACTCCCTACGTTAGGATGACCTCCATTGATCTGGGATCAATGATACTGGTCTGGGACCAATGGTAGGAGTTGTACCATATTATGACGCTGACTTCGGGTCGGTTGAGACTGGTCTGGGACCAGTGGTACATACTCCGAGACTGACTTTGTGTTAGTGCAGTACTAGTCTGGGACCAGTGAGAGTGGTACATACTATGACGCTGACTTCGGGTCGGTTGAGACTGGTCTGGGACCAGTGGTACACTCTCTGAGACTGCGATACTGGTTTGGGACCAGTGGTAGGAGTTGTACCATACTATGACGCTGACTTCGGGTCGGTTGAGACTGGTCTGGGACCAGTGGTACACTCTCTGAGACTACGATACTGGTCTGGGACCAGTGGTAGGAGTGGTACTTACTATGAAGCTGACTTCGGGTCGGCTGAGACTAGTCTGTGACCAGTGGTACGCACTCTGAGACTGACTTTGAGTCAGTGGAGGATGATATTGGTCTAGAACCAATGGAGTTGTACTCACTATGGCGCTGACTTCGAGTTAGTTGAGACTAGTCTGGGACCAGTGGTACATACTCCGAGACTGACTTCGTGCCAGTGTAGTACTGGTCTGGGACCAGTGAGAGTGGTACATACTATGACGCTGACTTCGGGTCGGTTGAGACTGGTCTGGGACCAGTGGTACACTCTCTGAGACTGCGATACGGGTCTGGGACCAGTGGTAGGAGTGGTACTTACTATGAAGCTGACTTCGGGTCGGCTGAGACTAGTCTGGGACGAGTGGTACGCACTCTGAGACTGACTTTGAGTAAGTGGAGAATGATACTGGTCTAGGACCAATGGAGTTGTACTCACTATGACGCTGACTTCGGGTTGGTTGAGACTGGTCTGGGACCAGTGGTACATACTCTGAGATTGAATTTGAGTCAGTATGATACATCCTCGATCATTTCTTCTTCTTCATAATTCAGACAAAACCAGAGGAGAACAGAACAATACAAGAGCAGAGCAGAACAGAGAAAAACAGTACAGATCAGTGCAGGGCAGAACAAGACAAAGCAGAATAGGCAGAATAGAGTAGAGCAGGGCAAGGGTCAGGCTGTACAGGGCAGTGCATTTGATGGATGAATAGTAACGACCGATAGACAGATTGCAGATGAAGTTCTCCATGGTTGAGAGGGAGTGTTAAAATTGGAAACTAAGGCAAAACTTCATGTGGGTCATCTTATTCATGGTTGATAATATTTTTATTAGATTCCTCTCGTCGAGAGGTGTAGGATTGCTATAAATATCATCCGATTCCGATAAGTATTCATGGAGATATGAATTTATTTTGATTATGGAATTATTATCAAGCTGACCTACAACTCATGTAGGCTTAGAAGCCCAACAGTCACATCTATTCACCCACCAACATTGTGTATAAATATAAGAGGACTTTTCCTCATTTGGACTCACTCATCTCATCACATCTCTCTCTCTCTCTCTACTACGCAGAAATGAGTCTCTTCTTTACTGCGCTGAAATGGGTCTCTCTCTCACACATGTGAAGATGGAAACTGCTGAAACTGAAGCTGCAATTGCAGAAGTAAAGATTGACTTGAGTGGCCTAGAATATCTCCTCTTTGGAACTGCACTGTAGGTTCATCTGAACCTCCTCTGAAAGCCGCAACTTTTGGTGGTGGAATGAAGTCAATCCGATGAACGGTTTGCAAGATATCGACTGCCCTAGTTTGAAGGTGGAAACTGCTAAAACTGAAGTTGTAACTGCAGAAGTAAAGATTGACTTGCGTGGCCTAGAAGATATCCTCATCTGAACTGCGTTGTAGGTTCATCTGAACCTCCTCTGGAAGCTGAAACTTTTGGTGGTGGAATGAAGTCAATCCGACGGTCGATTTGTGAGATATGGTCTGCCCTAGTTTGATAATGAAGCCGCTAATGCTGATGCTCCTGATCTAGGGTTTGCTACTGCTGATATGAATCAGATTTATTGTACTATTTCTCTCTGCTGAATTATTGAAGATAAAAGAAGATTTGATCAAAGGGTTTCCCCACACATTGTGGGGTTTGTCCCTGGCTAGCTGCCACATCTTGTGTCTCTTGGCTTGGCTTGTTTTCTGTCGATCGTTTAATGTTCTATCTGCACTTTACTTTATGTACATGTAATTGCTAATCGGTGGAATATAATAAGAAAAATAAGTAAACTGTTATAAGCATAGAACATACCATAACTTAACAGAAGCATTATATAAACTATAAGATCGAGATTTAAATGTGGGTCAAATTAACAAAAAAAAAAACCTAATATTTAATAAAAAGATATAGAAAAAAAAATTAATTAAAAAACAAACCAATAAAAAGTAAAAAATAAAAAAATATCATAATCATATTAAATTATAGTTTGAAAATATGTAATTTTTCAATCTTATTATTTTATTAGACTCCAAATTTCATAATTTAAGTTAAAATTCATTGTATATATTTGCTTGAAAAATGTTAAAATATTAAAAACACACATAAGTTTATTAATTGAATTGAAAATGTGATTGTAGACCATATTAAACTTGAACACATGGGTGTTAAAACAATTCCTGAACATGTAAATGAGTAGTGTAAAGCCTTGAAAAACTCAATGGAAATGGGAATATTTTGATACTTAAAAAAATAAAAATAAGTAAAAACTTAATAATATAAAATTTTAAGATTTTTTCTTTATTTTTTTCTTATATATTTCATTGCTGTCATTAATAATAAAAACCATTCTTCCTTTTATTCCACTTCCTCACTAATATAATGGATTCATATTATAATACATGGTTTTTGATAACTTTTCAAGGTCAATTTATATATAGAGTAATTGTTGCAATGAGAATTTGGTGATGCTGGTGTTGAGTCCCAAACTTGCATCTTCCCTATACACCTTTTTAGCCTTTTTTTCCAGTTACTTGAACCTCCAAGCTGTCAAATCATTGCATATTAGTTTAAAAAGAGCATATAAAATGGTTTCCTAACTATGTCTTGTGATTGCTGTTTGATTTAGATTTTTGCTCAGTCAGCTGCGGAATCTTGTCACTTTCCGCAGCCAGCTCAACTTTCCGCAGCCTTTTTGTTGAAGTCTATGTTACAGGGGTCTACTGGAGAATTCGGCCACATGGGCAAGTTGCAAATGATGTGGACATGGAACGTGTCCCCTTGGTTCAGCCGAATCACTCACAGAAGGCTGTGGTCAAAGACAGTCAAGCGATGGTCAACCTAAGAGTTTTACGGTGGCAAAACTCTGTTTTTCACCACGTGAAGACTTGCGTGGAAAATTCCTAAATCCCAGGAGGCGTGCTAACACCTGTGGACTGCTTCGTGAACCAAATCTAACAGCCACCCTCCTTGGATTTAATTTTCACGACTACCATATTGCTAGATTTCCGAACGTGGTTATTCACGTGTCTGTTTATCAGCGCAGATTTTAGGAAGTAGTTGTATCATCCTCAATTATAAATAACGCGTTATCATACGCATATTAGCTAGCTTAGTGTATGTAATTTTGACTGTTTTACGAGCCCACTGTTCCGTGACTTAATCTTTATGTTATGACTGCATTTTAATACATGAGAAGACAGTGTTTTTAAGTTCAATTTGTGGTTGATTGCTGATTGGCCGAGGTTGCAGAGGGCCCTTGTACACCAAGGTTCTATAATTACTGTATAGTTTCATGCTTTCTTCATTTGCGTTCCTGATGCCATAATCGTTTGCTTGTATATATTACACTACTTATGGTATTCATGTTGATTGTTGTCCATAGTTTCTTTTATGCTTTCTAATGACTGTTAATTGATCAGTGTCTTTATTTCAGGTTCTAATAGACAACCCAAGCAAGTGCACATAGCTTTTTAATGACTAATGACATGATGGAATTATCTTGTCCTTCTGCTGATTTATTTTCTTAGTTCTAATTCCAGCACTGTTTATTTCGTTCAATTTTGTTTTGTTCATTTACTTTTCTGCAAGATAGATATTAGACTACTCATGTCATTTTCAGTTACCTCCTATAGCCAGAGCGAGTCGAATGGTGAGGGATTGAAGTATGAATGCGTAGTTTGATATTAGTTTATTTTTCTGCAAGTTAGTGATTAGATTACTCATGTCATTTTCAGTTACCTCCTATAGCCAGAGCGAGTCGAATGGTGAGGGATTGAAGTATGAATTCGTAGTTTGATCTTAGTTTCATTTTATGCAATTTAGGTATCAGATTACTCAATTTGTTTATGATTACCTCCTATAGCCAGAGTGAGTCAAATGGTGAGGGGTCAGAATATGAGTTGATGTAATATGATTTAGCTTACTTTTCTTACATTTTTCGAATTTCTTTGAGTTCAGTTTCTTTTTATATAGCAGCAAGGATACTGGGTTTCATAGTCACTAGCTCACTGTTTGGTTTAATTAGAATTTAGGTACATTTTTATTTTCTCTTAGTAATTGATTTCATCATTGCAAGTTTGAAAACCTTTTTGGAAACTTTGAAGTTTGGAACTTATTTTAAAGGTCACCATTGCCTTGAACACTTATATCCATACTTGACTTTTAGAATTGCCATCTCACATTAGGGAATCAACAAGAAGATAAACCCAAAAACAAACCAAAAATAAAAAACGACAAAGAAGTAAGAAATCGGTTATCTTGCATATATAGTGCACTTCACTTCAGCAGTTTACGACTCCTGGATTGATAAGTTATATAGAAATTTAGGACACACTAAATTGACCAAACATTTTGGCACCGTTGCCGGGGAAGTGAAACTAGGTAGCCAATTTCTTAAAAAAAAAAAACAAGAAAATTTCAAGGAAGGTAAAAATTGATAACTTCTCAAAGTATGCTCTCCTCTTGCACATAGTGTGACTTGGAGGATCAGAAAAGAGAGTTATTGGTTCAATAATTTCTTGAGTATGCTCTCTTCTTGCACCTAGAGTGATCTGGAAGATCAGAAAGAGAATTATTAGCCCGACTTGAAGAAAAATATAAAAATGACATGCATAGAGCAAGAGATTCTAGGGAAAGGTTTCCAGCCAGGGCCAAGAGTTCGATTTTTACAACTCCATCTACTTCAAGGTATAGGAAAGATACACCTCCATCATCTCCAACTCACACTCCTAGCCTTAGGATTCCTGGAATTCAAGAAGTAGTAGCTGAATTAGGAGACTCTCCCACACTATCCACCGAATTTGAGTTAGGAAAAGACCCTTTCTTTACTTCTACAGGAAAACACATTGTAATCGAGGAAGTAGAATCACTTGAAGAAGAAGAGGGAGCAATTCCTCCTCGTTCGCCATTAATAGAAGAACTAGAGGACTCTGAGATCTCTGAGGAAACTATCATGACAAAGGAGGTAGTAAACAGATTTGGAGGAGGTAGAGGTAGAGGTATAGGAGGAGGAAACAATGGAGGAGGTAGAGGTAACAACGGGGGAAATAGGAATGGAGATAACTCATTTGGATTTCCTATAATTGATGAGGAATCTCGAACAACAATGAAAAACATCTCACCATCTGTCCTCCCAAACTTTTATGGGTTGTGAAGTGAGGATCCTGAAACATTTCTATTTGAGTTTGAAGTTGTGTGCCGAACTTATGATTATATGGAAGACTCTCAAAAACTCAAATTGTTTCCTTTAACATTGAAGGGAGCTGCTCTAAAATGGTTCATGGGATTAGTCACTCAATCTATTAAGACTTGGAATGATATGAAACAAACATTTTTGGATAGATACCTGGACTATTGTGTGCCCACCAATCATAAGGATCAGGTATTCAAAATGGTGCAAACAGAAGATGAAAACTTGGAGGATTTACTTGAAAGATTTCAATACAACTTGAAAAGAACAAAAATGAATAACCTAGATGAGGAAACCTTGAAAGCCCTTCTATTAAAAGCCATTAGAGATGAATGGATAGATATTTTGAACATGATGGGAAAAGGAGATATATCTCAACTTCCACTTCATGATATAGCAGAGCTATGTGTCCATCTCTCAAGGGGAAAATCTAAAACTGGAAAAGGGACTAGAGATCCTTCTCTCATTAGAGCAAACAAATCTGCAACTGGATCAGTAAGTAGGGCTGAGATTGGAAACATGCTTGATGAGTTTAAAACTGATATTTTAAGGAGTCTTAGTGAGCAACTAGACACCCTTAAGATACAAAACAAGCAGAAAGCAGAAGCTGAAGCTTTGGCCACCTTTTGTCCAAAATGTAGGAAGAAACATGCCCTAAGGGAATGTCCCTTGGATGCAAAAGTTGTAGAAACATGTATTATTTGTTCAGAAAGCCATGAGACCAAGGATTGTCCTTCAATTCCTGGGCTGAAAGCTGTCTTTCAATAAGACCCAAATTCAATTGAGTCTCTTTGTTTTGTTTCAAGGAGACCTTGGCAGGGGTAACAAAATCAAGGGTTTAACAACCCCACGAACTTTCAACCCCCACCAAATTGGAATCCTTGGAAACAACCTTGGTCCCAACCTCAAAATCCATTTCAATCATGGGTACAAGGTATGCAAAATCCTTATGGGAGATTTTCTCAATTTTATCAATATCCTCCATCTTTTCAAAATCAACAAGCTCCACAACTTCCAAATCAAAATCCACAACTTTCATTGCCATTTCCACAACAACAACAGCCTTCTCAACAGAATCCAAATTCCCAAATCTTGCTTCCATTCCAACAAAAGACAAATCAACTACCTACCCAACCATTGCCAAATCCCAATAATAAAAACCCTCAAAATGCTTACATGGTAGAAGGACAAAAATTTCCTACCTATATGATTGTTCCTCTCAATGATGTACAACTTAGATCTGGTAGAGTTTTAGACAAGCCTTCTATAGATGCTCAAAAGAAAATCATTTCTGAGGAAGATTCTCTTGAAGCCAATAAAGGTTCTGAAGCATCTCTTCAAAACCCAAGCACTCAAAAAGATAAAGAAAAAGAGCCAACCCCCACAACTCCTATAGTTGAGCAACCTGCATCTTCATCCACACCTCCTTTTCCTGAAAGATTACAAATTGATAAAGGAGTGGAAAAACAAATCTTGTTGCCTGACTATGATTTCCTAGATGAATTAAAGAATGTCTGTATCAAGGTTCCCTTGCTACAAGCCATTACAGAGATTCCTATTCTAGCAAAAACAATAAAGGAGTTGAGTCACAAAAGATCAGGAAGGAAATCAAGAGATACAAGAAAAATTCACCTAGTAGGAAAGATTGCAGATATCATGATGGGAAAATTTACCATGCAGAAGTATGTATATCCCAGTAGTCCAATTGTCGAAACACATATCAATGGGGTAGAATTTCCAAATACTTTGATTGATTTAGGGGCTGCTATCAACATTATGAGTAGACAGACTATGGAACAGCTAAAACTTCCTAATCTTCTTTTTACACCTACTCTACTGCAACTTGCAGATCGATCAATTATCAAACCAGATGGTGTATTAGAAAACATTTTGGTCTCCTTAGATTATTGGGAATATCCAGTAGATTTCATGATTTTAACTCCCAAGAGTAATCTAGGAGGGCACCCACTCATCTTAGGAAGACCTTGGCTAGCCACAGCTGATGCTTTTATTAGTTGTAGATCTCGGGATATGTATATTTTTGATGGTAATTCGACAAAGAAATTAAATTTGTATCCTCTAGCAAAAGCAATTACAGAAGTAGGAGATAATGAATGGGTCGATGATGAGGACACTATACAACCTGTCTTTACCATTTCTGAAATCAGTGAAGATAGTCAAATTCTGAACACATTAGAAAACTTTGAAATATCTTCAGAATATGACCACGCACAATTTCAGTTAGATTTTGACATTGAGTATCTATCATCTAAACAAATGTCTCTTTACTCTATGGAAGATTTTGGTAGTTCCTCCATTAAGATCTTTCCAGGTAAAACATTGAATATCAACAAAAACTTGGAAAAATCACAACAGGAAGAACAATCTAACCAAAATCTTGAAAAAACATTCTACTGCATTTGCATGGGAGTATACTGATATGAAAGGTATTGACCCTAAGACTTGCATTCATCACATCTAGACCAATCAGACAACCTCAGAGAAAGATGAATCCAAACCTTAGGGAGATAGTGAAAGAAGAACTCCGAAAACTACTCAATGTAAACTTCATTTATCCAATTTCAGATAGCCGATGGGTTTTTTCCTTTGGTTATAGTACCTAAAAAGAATGGTAAATGGAGGGTATGCATTGATTACAGGGAATTGAATAAAGCAACTTTGAAGGATCACTTTCCTTTACCCTTTATCGATCTGGTATTAGATACTCTAGCAGGCAAAAAGTACTTTTCATTTTTTGATGGTTTTAGTGGCTATAATCAAATTCAGGTAGCACCTGAAGATCAAGATAAGACCACATTTACTTTTCCATGGGGAACTTTTGCTTACCGAGTGCTTCCTTTTGGATTATGTAATGCACCCGCAACATTTCAAAGGGCAGTACTAGGAATATTTTCTGATCTAATCCATGATTGTGTAGAGGTCTATATGGATGATTTTACAGTTTATGATGATTCATTTGAAGAGGCATTTGAGAATTTGGAAAAAGTCCTTATAAGATGTAAAGAAACAAACCTTTCATTGAGTCATGAAAAATCCTTTATGATGTTTACTGAAGGTATTGTTTTGGGACATCACATTTCAGGGGATGGGATTAAAGTTGATAGATCAAAAGTTGAAGTCATCTCCAAGTTGCCTATTCTAAATTGTCAAAACGATGTTAGAAGTTTTCTGGGATTTACTAGGTACTATAGAAGATTTATAGAAAACTTCACCAAAATAACATCTCCACTCTTCAAATTGCTTACAAAAGACTATGAATTCAAATGGGATCCTGATTTTCAATCAGCATTTGAAGCTTTGAAAACAAGAATATCTGAAGCACCCATTTTGAGAGGGTCAAACTAGAAACTTCCTTTCCATATTTCTACATATGCTTCAGATACAGCTCTAGAAGCTGTGTTGGGTCAAAAGGATTTAGTTCCTTATGCCATTTACTATACCAGTAAAAATTTGACTCCCACTGAGTTGAACTATACTGTGACTGAAATAGAGTTCTTAGCTGTTGTTCATGCAATCAATAAATTTAGACATTATATAACAGGCTATGAGACTTTTGTCCATACTGATCATTCTGTGATTAGATATCTAATGAACAAACCTGTTACAAATGGCAGAGTTACAAGATGGCTCTTACTTTTACAAGAATTCAATATTACTGTGTTGGATAGACCAGGGAAACAAAATACAGTAGCTGATTTCTTGTCTAGGATCCAAAATACTAACGAAGATTCTCCTGTAGAGGATAAGTTTCTAGATGAATATTTATTTGCAGTAACTACTAAGACTCCTTGATATGCAGATATTGCTAACTATTTGGTTACAGGGAAGCTACCTCCACATCTATTTCCTAGTGAAAAAAGAAGAATTATTCAAGAGAGTTCAAAATATTCATGGATTTCTAACGAATTGTTTAAAACAGGGCCAGATTGTGTGATCAGAAGATGTGTTCGGAAAGATGAAATGCCTGACATCCTCAAGGCATGTTATGATGAACCATGCGGTGGACACTTTGCTGACAAAAGGACTGCCTATAAAATCCTTTCTTTAGGATATTATTGGCGTTCTTTCCTCAAAGATACAAAAGAATATGTCAAAAGGTGTGACAGCTGCCAAAGAGTAAGGAAACCGACTCTTTCAAATGAAATGCCATTACAACCACAGGTACTCATCGAACCCTTTGAAAAATGGGCTTTAGATTTCATTGGACCCATTAATCCACCATCTAAACAGAAGAATTATATATTGGTATGCACTGATTATGTCATTAAATGGGTAGAAGCCAAAGCATTACTTTCTGCTACTAAAAATTCAGTTGTTAGTTTTCTTTATAAGGATATTTTTACTCGCTTTGGTGTACCAAGAGAAATTGTGACAGATAAGAGAAGTCAATTTACATCCAACATGATGGAGAAGCTGATGGAAGAATACAACATCAAGCACATAAAATCTACTCCTTACCATCCGCAAGCAAATGGCCAAGTGGAGTCTTCAAACAAAGTTATTGAAAGCATAATCACCAAAACTATTCATCTACACAGAAGAGATTGGGCAGAAAGGCTTCCTGAAGCCTTATGGGCCTACAGAACTACATGGAGGAATACAACAGGACATTCTCCCTATGAAATTGTTTATGGGAAAGAAGTCCTGCTCCCCATTGAGTTTCAAGTCAAAACTTTCAAGATGGCAGTTCAGTTGGGGATGGATCTATCAGAAGCCTAAAAGCACAAAATGGAGCAGTTGAATGAGCTAGATGAGATCAGACAAGAAGCAATCCTAAGAACTGATCTAGTTCAACATCAAAGAGCTAAGTGGCATGATAGATACATCAAAGAGAAAAAAGTTTCAAGACAGAGATTGGGCATTACTATTTGACTCCAAGTTTAAAGACTTTAAAGGTAAATTTTAGACCCATTGGCTTGGGCCATATGAGATTGATAAAGTCTTTAGCAATGGAGCGGTAAGAATCAATACCATTGATGAATTTCAAACTCCTCTTATTGTGAATGGCCACAGATTAAAGATTTATCATAAGCCACTCTCAAAAGAGGAATTTGTCAAGATGTTTCAAGAGAATTCTGCAATAAGGCTGGTGAAGAAGAATCCTTCTTCCCCACCAGCCTAGCCTTTGTTCCTTTCTATTAAAAATAAAAATAAAATAAAATAAAATTGTATAAGCCTGAAAACCAATCACTGATTGGCAGTCTTATACAGAAAATGTAGAGTTAAAATCAGGGACACCTGACATTTTATATTTTCCAAAAAAAATCTCTCTTTCTTTCCCATTTTCACTTCACTTCATTTCCATCCCACTCCATCTCCATTTCATTTTCATTTCACTCCACTCCACTTCATCTCACTCCATTTCATCCATTTCATCACTAAAAGTCTTTTTCATGGCTATTTCCATTCAGTTAGTTATTATCTAACTATCTTTATTCAACCAAGTGGATGCTGTGTTAGTTTCCGCAGCCAGAAGCAGTTTCCGCAGCCACCCCTCTGTTTTTCAAATTTACAGTCAAGATGTTAGTGCAATAATCATGAAAATACAGGTATGACTGAGCATATGCTATGAAGACATGGAGCATCTATAGACATCAATAAGGAGCAGTTGATTAAAGGCTAATGGACAACAAATGACAAGGATTTTAAGGTATGAGTAAAAATTTCTTTCAAATAGCAATCAAAGGCACAATTTTGCATAGTTATTAAACCTTAAAGCTCCACTATATGCAATGATTATCACGATAGCTCCATTACCATTCCACGACATTATTCCATAAACCATGCATTTATTCCCTAAACGGTCTCATGATTAATTTTCGGGTTTAACTCGTAGTTGACTGCACTTTCACACTCCATTTGTAATCATGAGATGTGACCTATTTCATTACGGCTCCTCTCCACCGCATTTTTCGCAGCCATTTCATAAACGTGTAACATCTCGTACGTAGCCGTTCAATTCAAAATTCCGACTTCACTTCACTACCCTGCCATTTTGTTAAAGCCACGGCTACATTACCACCTCGTTCACATACGTCTCCACTCCATTTTGTGAACTCACCTCGGCTGCTCATCCTCTGTTTCCGCTTACAGTTCCTGAACACTCCCGTTACCTGTTATCCATCTTCCAATTGCAGCCACTATTTTTTTTCCATAAACCCTGCAACCTAGCCATCTTACCTCTGCTAAACCCTCACACGCAGCTGAATTTCAGTTGAATTTCAAACAGAGGAAAGGATGGGACGATTATTAAGGGAAAAACTGAAAGGGCTTAAGTTCTTAGAAGGATACCCTCAAGTAAAAGATTTGTTGAAGAAGGCAAAATTGCTATGCTTCATTCAAAAATTTAAGGGCCACAATAAGGAGGTAACAAAAGCCTTTGCAAGGTCTTTCAACGGCCAGATGGTAGAAATTGGAGACCTGAAGTTCACGGTCACTGAAGCATCAATAGCAGCTGCCATAGACCTACCCCAGGAAGGTGAGCGTTGGTTTAAAAACAAAAGTTTGGAAGAGAAGGCATGGAGAATCATATTACGTAACCTAGGTATGGACGTTACTGTATTTACAAAAGGAATTCCTGTTCATGCATTTAAAGAAGAGTGGTCCAGCTTACGGTTAATCATTCAAAAGTTCATCACTTGTGAAAGCCGCTTTGGAGCAATGTACATGTATCATACTAGGTTATTGATGAACTTCTTAGAGAATCAAACCCTTAATCTGCCCTATTTCTTATTTCTGAGCTTGAAAAATATGAGTACCACAGTCCAAAAGAACATAGGAGACATAGAACCTCATTTATATCATCATGGACTTGTGAGGATTCTCATTGAAGACCAACTGAAGAAAAACAAAGATACCTGGGAACGGTTTTTAATAAGAAATTACTTTCAAGAGCCATCTAAGGCACCTGAAAGCGATACACCAAAGACACCAAGAAGAAGTAGGAGAAAAGAAAAAAGTGCCATAATCCAAGACTCTCCTATTAGCAAAACTAAAGAAGTTGGTCAAAAAGAGGAGGAGGAAAGAACTAAGGACAGAAAATAGAGGAAATTGAAAAGAAAAAGGAACATAGAAGATGTCTACCAATCACCACAACCATCTATAGAGGAAGACTATCAAGTGTTGTCTGAGAGACTAGTGCATCTTCGAAAACTAGCTGCTACAGCTAAGAAGAAAGAAAAAGAAAAACAGAGCATGGAAGAAGAGAGTACTAGCCCACAGTATTTAAGAAGAAGTATTAGGCTTAGAGGAAAGTGGAGGAAAACACAAGTAAAAGGACCCCACTTCATCGAATTCGGTGGGGAAACAACCGAGAAACCTCCAGCTAGCCATAGTCCACCTCATCCTCAGCCAAATATTGAAACCAGTCCTCCAGATGTTGATGTAAGTCCTTCTTGGCCAGAATTAGAAAGCAATCCTCCTCCTCAACAAGACTTTGAAGTCAACCTAAGAAAAACACCTGAAATAGATCCAAGTCAGCAAGAGGTGTATGATTACCTCGAATCCTTAGAGAAGACAGCGGCAGGCCCGAGCACATCAACCACTCTGCCTCACATAACACAAGATGCACAAGTCCAATCCTTGAAACAAGAAGTGTTTGAATTGGAGGTTCTAAACAGGGACATTAAACAAGAAAATGAAGCATTAAAGGAGCAAAGCAAAGTGGACAAAATCGTTCATGATAATACTATGCTACATTTGAAAAAGAATAAGAAATTAAAGAAAAAGTGCAGAAAGTTGAGCAGGTAATTAATTAATCTCAAATTCAGATGTTTGATAAGGAAACCCAGGATGGTGGTAGCACCAAGAAAGAAGAGAAGAGGACTGGATGTACTAACAGAGGCTTTAGAACACATGGATTAAAGGGGGATGACTAAAATTTTGGTTGCATGAGGACATGCAACACCTTCACAGTGGGGGTATGTTGAGTCCCAAACTTGCATCTTCCCTATACACCTTTTTAGCCTTTTTTTTCCAGTTACCTGAACCTCCAAGCTGTCAAATCATTGCATATTAGTTTAAAAAGAGCATATAAAATGGTTTCCTAACTATGTATTGTGACTGTTGTTTGATTTAGATTTTTTCTCAGTCAGCTGCGGAATCTTGTCACTTTCCGCAGCCAGCTCAACTTTCCGCAACCTTTTTGTTGACGTCTATGTTATAGGTGTCTACTAGAGAATCCGGCCACATGGGCAAGTTGCAAATGATGTGGACATGGAACGTGTCCCCTTGGTTCAGCCGAATCACTCACAGAAGGCCGTGGTCAAAGACAGTCAAGCGGTGGTCAACCTAAGAGTTTTACGGTGGCAGAACTCTGTTTTTCACCACGTGAAGACTTGCGTGGAAAATTCCTAAATCCCAGGAGGCGTGTTAACACCTGTGGACTGCTCCGTGAACTATGTGAAAAAATAGCAATACCCATTATTATTTTTGTTTAATAAATAAAATAATATAATTTAAAGTTGAATGATTCCTACTGCTTTTATTTAATCTCTAATAAATGAAATAAATTATTGAACTAAATAAAATAAAGAAGCCAAGAAAAATAAGAATTTAAAAAAATAATAATCATATTAAAAGAAAGGAATACTCATTATTATTTTCTTTTAATTTCATTTATATTTATTAAATAGAATAAAAATATCATAAAATATAATTTGAAGTTGTATAATTCATATTATTTTTATCTAATATTTATTTTTATTTAATTTGATGTTTATAATTTATTAGGCCACAGGGCTTTGGATTAACGGTGAATGTGTGCATTGTTAAGGCACTCTTTGCCATAGATCACTGGTTCAAATCCCCTGTTGGTGCTTACCTACAAAAAAAAAAGATGTTTATAATTTATTTTAAAAAAAAAGAAGAAAAATTATAAAATATAATTTGTATTTATATGATTTTATTTTAATTGATATCTAAATGGGGTATAGAATAAAAATTTATAAAATAACAAATTAAAAAAAAGTTGAATTCAAATTGACCACTCTAATTAATAAACAATTTTTTTTTCCTTTAATTTGGCAATAGAATTTTTAATGAGCTTGTGATTTTTTTTTTATTTTTTTTAAATGTATTATTGAATGTATCAATGAATTCAATACCCTCCAATACTCTCAATGCAATTGAACTTTGCAAATTAATCAGGTTAAACTTATTATTCTTAAAATTTCCTACTAAATTTTGCAAAATTTCCCTTTACTAAATTTTGCAAAATTGACAAGAAAAAATTCCTAAAAAAATTTATTCTATCTATTAGTTAGACTATGTTTTCATTTTTATCAGTTATATTATGATATTAAAAGATATAACAATCAATAGTAATTATTGTAAATTGTAATTTGAAAAATTATGTTCTTTCAATCTTAAATTGTTCTTAGCGACAAAATTTCATAACTTCAAGCTAAAATTTATTGTATATATTTATCCAAAGAACATTAAAAACATACATATGTGTTTAATAATTAAATTGAAAATGTAGCTATGGATACTATTAAAATTGTGCATATGTATAAAACAATTCCCAAATATGTGATATATGAATAAAACAATTCCCAAATATGTGATTGAGTAGTGTAAAAGCTTCTAAAAACTTAACGAAATGGAAGGATTTTGATAAACAATATAATTTGAAGTTATAGAATAATAATAATATTTATTATTAAAATTTTGGAATAATAAAAAAATCATAAAATATAATTTGAATTTGTATGATTTATATTATTTTAAACTAATATTTAATACAATTCTTTAGGATGTAGCTCAATTGGAGATCGTTGTGTTATGAAGTATTATATAAACTATGAGATTGAGATTTAAATGTGGGTCAAACTAACAAAAAAAAACCTAATATTTAATAAAAAGATATAGAAAAAATTAATTAAAAAACAAACCAATAAAAAGTAAAAAATAAAAAAAAATATCATAATCATATTAAATTATAGTTTGAAAATATCTAATTTCTCAATCTTATTATTTTATTAGACTCCAAATTTCATAGTTTAAGTTAAAATTCATTGTATATATTTGCTTAAAAAATAAACACACATAAATTTATTAATTGAATTGAAAATGTGATTGTAGACCATATTAAACTTGAACACATGGGTGTTAAAACAATTCCCAAACATGTAAATGAGTAGTGTAAAGCCTTGAAAAACTCAATGGAAATGGAAATATTTTGATACTTAAAAAATTAAAAATAAGTAAAAACTTAATAATATAAAATTTTAAGATTTTTTCTTATATATTTCATTGTTGTCATTAATAATAAAAACCATTCTTCCTTTTATTCCACTTCCTCACTAAGATAATGGATTCATATTATAATACATGGTTTTTGATAACTTTTCAAGGTTGTTGCAATGAGAATTTGGTGATGCTGGTCTTGCTTATCTTTTCAGTTGATATCAATTTTGGATGAGACATGATGATGTGTTTTGTAGTTCAAAATGACTCAATCAAAAATATTGAGGGACTTCTCTATATTTGCTTTTTAAAAGTGAGCCTTTAAAGTACATGTAATAGTACTAATCTAGTAAAGACACATGAGCACATATATATGAATGAATTGTTGAAAAACTAATGAAATAGTTCACACATAAGCAATGATTGTTAAAATAGATACAGAACACCTTCAATAAGATAAGTACCAAAGCCATTGAAATAGTTCAATTTCCTTAGTACAGATGAAAAAATCATACATCGTAAACATTCAAAGAATAATCTTACAATGTTTAGGACATATGCATGAAAGTGTGTTCACTCAATGAGCTTTGAATTAAGCAAAAGTTCCAAGATACATCAAGACAGTGAACACCACTAGCCCTAATAGTGGAGCATTAGATAATCCACTTGCTCCTCCAAAAGGACTATCCTCATGTTGACGATGCTGGACCTACCTATATTCAAGGGATCACCCTGGTATGAAGTCCCAACTAGACCTCACACCGTTTGGTCTGGGAGTCCCATCTGGTATGATGGCCAGTTTGCCATTATCTTAAATATTTTCCTCAACTCTTGCTTATCAGCACAGGAGAGTGGTATGCTATGTCTCCAAGAAATCAGCTTCGTGTGCCTGGTGATTGTAAGTGTTACTTGTTTCAATGGTTCTTTCACTGTAGAGGGAGAGGGTGAGAGTGAATCCCAAGTCGGTTGGGAGAAGTCCCAACTCAATTAGGAACACACAACAACAGGAAGTGCACAGCTTCTGGCGGAACAGTCTATACGGATGCAGCGATCACAACAGACAAGGGAAGATAACCCGTATAACACTCAGCAGATTAGTTCGCACAATTGCAATGGTTGTTATAGCAAGTTTTATGTGAAAGGTCTGTCTGATGTCCGAGAAGATAGCCACCACGGGCGAGACAGTGTTAACAACATATACAACACATTTTCATTAATAAATTATGTATTACAACAAGTGAAATAGTTCAAGTGTGAAACACAGGTTAAAGCAACATGCATCACAAGGGTTTAAGATTAGTCTTACAACAATTACAATACATGTATGAAAACGTGTTGGCTTGTTGGTAGGATTCTGAATTAAGCAAAAGTTCTAAGATAGATCATTACACCATACATCACTAACCCCATGTGAGGGGCGTTGGAGGCAATGCTTGCTCCTCAAAGAAAATATTACAGATTCTCGAGGCTATGTGGGAGGCGATGAGGTCAAAAGTATTTTGCATGTACAAATTAAGGGTTATTTATAGCCAAAGGTGAAACTAACCATTGTGGTTGTTCGACTACCCTCATGACTGTTTGACTTCCATGAATTTTTTACTTTACATGACTCTTTGTACAACAAGTGGGTCTCTTGGACTTCCACGGTACATTACATTGATAGGCAGTATGATCCATAGTAGATATGTGGACAACATGACTCGACATGACAGTGCTGGTACATTTGTGTTGCTGCTAGTGTGCATGTCGAGCTACAGTGCTACTGGGTGATGGATGTTCTCGTGGTGTGTCACAGTTTCACCTCCACATGGCAAAGTGCGTGGAGTCTTCGATGGTCGTTGGTTCGCTTGATGTTACTTTTTCACTTTGCTCCTTGCTTGTATGTTGGAAGGCTTGACAGGTTCATCTGTTCGCGAAAGGTGTATGTTCGTACATTCGTCCATTCGTGAGCACATCTCGCTTGTTTACCCATATGTCTGTTCGCGAACACATCTTTGCATGATCATCCGTTCGCGAGCACACCTCTTTGCATCCATCGTTTGTTCATCCATTAGTGAACCTGTCCTTTTGCATGTGCTCCCCTTCATTCATCTCATTCATCGTCACGCCATGTTTGTTTATGTACCTGTTCTTGCAGTCACTCATGACGAGACGACATCAAATCCAAAACCCTCCTAGTCTACCATGATACATGATCATTTCAGTTGTAGGTGACCGAGAGAGGCAACAAGGTTGCGAGGCAGGATGGAGGCTCCTAGCATTGTTGATGAAAAATGTGCAAGAGTCATTGGGTGATGAAGATGGGAAATCCAGATTGACAGTGGCTGTCTGCGAGGTCTGGCTCGGCTAGAGGAAAAAATTGCGCAGTTTTTTATGGGAACATTCTGGGCTATGTTAGGGTCCTATAATAATAGGATTCATAATTTTGAATTGACTATGATTAGTCTTGTAATATTGTACATACTTTTGCTTTCTGCAAAATGTTTTCCCATATTAAAAATAAAAAATGTAAAGAGGGTGAAGTCCTAAAAGAAAAATCAAAGGACTAATAAAAGAAAAAGATAAAAAAAAGAGTATAAAGTATAAACTCGACCAAAAAGAGATAAAAAATAGATTTTGAAAGTGATACAAATTCAAATGCCATTACTTTTTACTTTACTTTGCAAAATAATATTGTATGTAGCTTGTCAAAAATGCCACAATCCATAATGGTCAAATAGTTTAATCTTGATCCATTCATGCTTTAAATTTCATGCTAATAGATAGAGAATAAAGATCTAGCCAAACTGTTTAATCTTGGCAGATCAGTAGTTAGGTAGAGAATAATAATGAGCTCAACAGTTTAATTTGAGCCATTGAAAAGTCATAAGGTTAGAATTAGATAGTTTGCTTACAAAAGTAAAAGAAATAAAGGGCCAGCAAGCTCAAATGCACCCAGTAAATGAAAAAAAATTGTTAAGGTAAATGATGGGTAGGGAGAAGCAGTTTTCACAAGGCATGGAAAGCATCAATTGGTTTATTTCATATTACTAACTTTCTTCCAAACTTATTTACCCCTTGTAAAAATATCCCTTCCCCTTCATTTTACCTTTTCCCTTATTTCATCTCATTTTCCCTTGTAAAATAACCCTTTTCCCTTTATTTTACACTCTCCCCTAGACAATTCCTTTTAAAAATCATTCTCCCCTTATCAATTTCCCTTTTTTTCATTTTAACCCACTAAAACCCCTATTTTAATTTGATAAACTATAGTTTATTTTATTAAACCCCTGCTGTAATATCTTCATGGGTTCCACATTTTATTAACCCTCATCGTATATATTAATTCCCATATTTACTTTTTAATTAACTACGTTACATTTTAATTAACCCGACCCCACACCCAAACTCATCCCTCGCAACTTTTCCACCCGATAACCTTCTGATCACCTACCTCCAAATCCAATGATCTACATTCCATATTGCACACTCCGACATCCTACTTTTAACATCACAAAAGTATGCGAGATAAATTGTTTTCCCTGCCTGCTTTTCTACGTGGAAGCCCCGCGTTATACCACAACCTCCAAAATAATACCACCATACCACTTTTAAGCGTGCGATAAACCACCTTACTGCCTCCTCGCGTCAGATGAGACTGTCCTACTATTTAAATTTAACCCCGCACCCAAAGATTAACCACTTTTGGTTAAAAACAAAAGAAAGTTGCCCTTTCCAATATTTTCACTTCTATTCTGTTAAGGATTGTAGAAAAGAACCTCTTCTGACCTATTTTAAAGTGCCAGCATATCTATTGAACTATTTTAAGCCATTTACAACCATAATTCAAATTTTTACTACCACAAGACATTGTCGACTCCGATTTGAAGTAGTATAAAGCCTAATGAAGATCCATTTTCTATTGAAAACCTAATTGATCTGTACTTAAAGCTGGACCTTCCTAAGAGATCCAAAATTTTTCAAATTTTCCTCCTAGAAAAAGCTCAAGTTCCTATAGATAGCCCTCCATATTCTACCACCATTTTCTCTGAGAGAACCAGACAGATTGTAACCATGTTGTCCTGTATTCTAGGATATACTACTGATGAACATGTAGATGAACCTATACTTGGTTTCCTTTCTATTTTTTGCCCAGGCAACCCTCCAGCTACAGTTTTCAATTTTGCCCAATTCTTAGCAGACAGAATCCATGATCAATTGATCAGATTTCCAGATGAAAGAGTATTCAAATACTCTTCAGTATTGTTCCATATGTTTCTATATTTCCAATCAGAAAGGTTTACAATTAACATCCAAAAACTGGACACTAAGGGCAATCCTAGATCTGTTATCTTTTGGACACCCTTAATCCGAAAATATTCCACTGATTTCAAATACAAAGATTTCATTGATTCATTTCTTCACCCAGTTGTTAACATGTTAAGTAGTAGACCCAGATGCGGGTGCCTTAATGAGTTGTTAATGCTCAAGCAAGCGACGCCGACATCTGGCATTACTGCGGGTTGGTTTGGCGGTTCGTGGCAGAACATTTACTCGCATTTATGATGCATTGGGTTCAAGGCAAGTGCAGTAAGGATTTCAGGATGGTGAGCACAATTTGGGGTTCAGTTCCTCTGGCTTCGACATTCTCTCTGGTTTATTCAGGCAGTGACATTCTCAGGTGGTGAAGTCCTCAGAACTTCGGCGCAGTGCAGAGCATCTGGAAGCCACCATGGCTCCATAAGCACTCGCATCTAGCCAGCTTCAGGTATTTGGTCTTGCTTCTTCCTGTAGGTATCTGGTATAGTCAGTCATTTCTCCTCTGGCCCATCTCTGTAAGAGGTCTCGCTTCAGTCTTTGTTGAAGATGTCTGGGTAGGGTGTTGGGCTCCGTCCGTTGGGCTTTTTCTCGTGGCGGTTTATACTCTCTGTGTGTGGTTATCCCTAGGGGTCTTCAATTCAGCGGTCTATTCACTCCTGTTTCTATTAGATTGTGGCGCGTCGTCTCTCTTTCTCCCTCAATCCTTTAGCCCTTTCAATTTATCAATCCTTTCTATAATGGCCCGGCGTCGTGGTATTTCCCGGCGGGGTAGTAGTTCAGGAGCTCGTGGAGGTTTTAAGGGTCGTGGAGGATCTGGTCCTAGGCGCATTTCACCGTTAGCCTCTGTCTCGCCGGCCTCACAGTCATCAGACCACTCCGGTCCGTCCCTAAACAGTTCTTTTCACTCTTCCCGCTTCAAATTTAAAAGTAGGCTTAACAAGCCAATTATTTCAGCTATCATTACAGTCATCTTCTCAGAGGAAGAAGATGAGCTCACAGGCTCTGTTGAAACCTCCAAGGACAGGTCTCTTTCTCATAATTCTAGTGACTCTCAAGGCAGCATGGCGGGTGATGTCCTCAATAATCCCGCGGCGTTGCAGGCTGAAGGTCAACAAGAAGATTCTCGCCATCAGCAAGACTCTTCTCATGAGGATATCATTGCTTGTGCGCCGACGCAATTCTCTGGCAGCGTTCTGCATCTTGTGACTCCTCCAGGCTGCAACAACATGGAAGTAGAAGATAATGTGATGGTTCATTGGGTTAGCTCTCCCAGCAAGGTAAATGAAAAAGATACAGACTTGCCACCTCAGGCATAACTTCCTCTGCCTCAGCAAGTCATCTCAGGATTGCTGGTTTTTTTTGGATGTAATTCTCAGTGGGTATGGCTTCTAATATTTCCAGTATGGTTTTTTCTCATCTTCCAGCTTATGATTTTGGCTTTCCGGCTTTTTGTAATAGTTGCATAGAACTGCATTTTGTAATAGGGCGGCTCGCAACAAAGTGTCGATCATATCTAGCTCTATTGATTTTTGGGTTTATGTTTTTCATCTATGTAAACAGAGGGCCAAGTGTTGACTGCAATAGTCTTTTTTACAGAGGGCAGGCTACAGCCCCCTCAGAGGTTCAAACCTCTCTGTAAATATTTTTTCACTTTTTTATATATAATAGAATAGTCTTTATACAGAAAAAAAAAAAAAAAAAAAACATGTTAAGCAGTAGAAATCAACCCAGGGTCAGTGATGAAATAAAGAAAGTTTTACAGTTGTCAAAACACAATAGAACAGGAGACTAGTATTTATACCAGAACTACACTGAAATTAGGGTGTATGGATGTCAACTCACTCCATATAAGCTACCCAAATATCTCCCCATGAGGATATTTGCACTAGAATATATCAGGCAGATCATAAATTTAGATGATGTTAATTTTCTATCAGCCAAGAAGAAAACACAGTTTAAAATCAAGAACCAGCTTGGTCCTTTTATCTGCAATAATAAGGATGTTGGAGAGGAAGTAGAAATATGTTTACAAGAAATGAAGTTCAGTGATAGTTTCAAATGGAAATATGATCCTTTGGGTGTCATAAACAAACTAAGACTCAAGTTTAAATTGAGCCCTTTTATGCATGAGTCCAAGCTAGAGATTGAAAGATATGCCAACCAATTAGAGAAGTTAGAAAAAACCTTACTGGACATGGAGAAGAAAATGGATACTAGTTCCATCCTACATACTCCAGCCCTATAGGAAAAAAATGAAAAAAGGACTATAGAAGAAGGTTCTTGCTCAAACAAAGATACAACAGATAAGAAATTTGAAATTATGTATAGGAAAATAACAAAGTTGAATCCAGTGAATGAGCAAAAAGAAGTAATTAATACAATTGAGATCATTGATACAGACACTGTAATTAAAGAAAATGCACTTCCATCAGTTTCAAAGGAAACTAATCAACCTTCAACTTCTAGTGCTCAGATCATCAAGAAGCAACATAGTGTTGAAGTCTCTTCTTCAAGTAAAATAATGGACAAAGAAATAGATAACAAAGAAAGATACAAAGATATTAAGGCCAAAAATGAAGTGATCAAAATAGAAATCTGATGAAAATGAAAAAATGGCAAAATTGTAGGACACTTAACCAAAAGAAACTAATAAAAAGGTGATTTATCCAAAAATTAATGGAAAGTGCCCCTATTATTTGAAATAAATAAGTCAAAAATGGGGGATGTTGGGTTTTCCCTACAATATTTGGCAACACACTGGGAAGATCCATTGATCTCTCGTTAAAGATAATGAACTTTAATTTACCCAAAGGTTAAAAATAATGGAGTTCACGAAATCATCTAACAGTAAAACATTTCCATGGGTCCCACATAAATAGATTAAGCAATATGAGTTTGAAAAGATAAGTACTCAAAAGTAGACTTAAGTAAAAATCATGAATCCAAATTTGGGAAAAAAATATTTTAATATTACCTCGTATGAGAAATAGAAGAAGGTACAGATAGGAGTTTTTTTATAAATCATATATTCATTGTTATGAATGGTCTCTGACATGACTTCACTGCCAGTGAGCCTAAATAGTACCCCGACGAAGTTGTCTTTTATGCCATACAATCCTATCCCCACTACTAGCAAACATCTATAGCCCCGACGAGTTTACCTGTATTTCCCATGCTTCCTCTTTTGATCACCCTTTTGATAAGTGCATTTTGAGCATTTAGTTTATGATGTATTTGAGTGAAAGAGGTGGGATGGCAGTATATACTTATGTTAATGGGTATAATACTTTCATAATGTTAACTCCAAATTCTTTCCCTGTGACTATCCATCGGAGGCTTTTATAAAGTGGAGGGGTGGGAGAGATTCATTGAGTTGAACTCAGATCAGTTCTTTTCTTTAAAAGGTAAACCCTATCACTTAGAAAGTATGTGTGTTCCTCCATGAAAAAATATTTAAAGCAAGAGGGCTTTATGGTTCCATAAAGATATACCTTTAATGATAAATGAAATTCATTGAAATAGACAGAGTAAATATTTTTGGTGTATATCAACAAATGTTGAGTGAAGAAAAATTCTTCCACATAAATCATGGTGAAGTTACCAAAATCAAAACAAAACTGAAAGAAAAAGGAAAAGAACTCCAAACTGAAGTAAAAACAAGAAGTCAACAAACTCTAAAAATGTAAAAAATGAAGAAAATGAAAGCTGAAAGAAAATTCCAAATTTAAAGAACCAACTCCAACAAGTTTTAATTATACAAATGTCTCAACAAAAGAGTAAAAGAAGATAAGAATGTGTGCATTTCTTTTTAAATTGGGATTTTAAAATTTTTATCTTATAGATTTATAAGAAAGGAGGCTCTCAAAATGGAAAGGGTGAATAGTATTGTTGAGAGATAATAAGCTAGATGAGAAATCTTTGTCTATTGTAAATTTTCTTGTTTCAAAGTAACATTTATGTGAAAGCATCTTAACCATTTTCTGACAAACGTAATGCTCAAGAAACAGACTAAAGGTTCAAAAACTCCCTAGTTTATCTGATTCGATGAGGATCATTACTGCTTCTCCCAAAAACTTGAAAGAAAACCAAACAAAGGAGAATGAGCTCCAAATTTGATCTAGTAGAGGTGTGAAAATTTTATGGAGAGCTGCAAAAAAAGAGTCTAAGATCATCAAAGACTAAAAATAAAACTGAAGCAAAAAGTAAGAAAATGAATGCAATTGGGCATATGAAACTCACCATTGGAGAATTTCATTTAATATTACCCGAGAGATATCATTTTCTCTAATAAAAGATAACTTCTTCTTTTAATTAGAATTAAAATCATGAAGGAGTTAAACTTTTTTGAAATATCATTGACCCAAAATCATTATTTATTAAATCTAACTAAGGAAAGCAGTAAACTAGAAGAAAAGAATGTTTTATGTTCAAGGAATCATAAATAAACCAAATCCATCAGAAATGAGAATGAAGCGATGCTTCTTCATGAATTGCAGCAATGATTATTCTCTTTGCTTTTTCCATTATGAATTTATATCAGCCTCAAAATATTGAAATCGATCCAAAATCTAAATAATGTAGCAATTATGTATATGAAGAGGACCTAAATCTTTATATGATAAATATGGAGCGATATATCAAAAATTCAAATAAAAGAGAATTGAAACATGAATTAACCATGGTACATTACATTTACTTATTCCAAATTCCTTATTACAATAGAAGATTATCGAGAAGATTAAAATAGGCCCATGTGCATACACCATGTAGAATGTATATCCCTAAAGTCATAGAGTCATCCTGATGAATGAATACTTGGATTTGATTAAAATACATCCAAGCTCTTGATCAGCATGATAACATGAAGGTAAGCATATATATACAAAGATAATCAAGTAGACTTCACATGAGAATAATGAAAGATGTTGGGTTGTGTTATATTCTTTCCACGACTAGCCCACGTAGTCAACCGGGGAGTTAGAGGGGGGCGGAGCCACCCCCACCACCCCCCCCCCCTTCGTTGCATTGATTGTGTAGTCGGGGGGGTCACAAGGGGTTTGAGGGGTGAAGGTAGCCCCCCTCTATGGGGTTCGGGGCAGCATCCTGGAAAATTTTGCTTTTGGACCGTATATTAGGTTGGGTAGACCTACCTATGGTTTTGTGCATGGCTGACGCACATGGTTTTAGATGCGATGGTTTTCGGTCCATGGTATTCGATGCTTTGGTATGTATAAATATGTATTGTAACATTGAAAGGAGCATAATGGAAAATCAAGCTGGTAGTCCTGGTTTTGGGATCCAGGGGAAAATCTTTGTGTATATGTGTTTTATGTGTTATGTTCTTGCATTGTTTATTTTCTGTGTTTTAGAATTCGTATGTAGGTAATTTCTGTACAGGGTTAAAACCTACATTTGGTATCAGAGTTGTTTTGGCTTCAAGGGGATGCCCTTGTTTCTGAGGGGTTTTGCTCGGCCTATGGTAGACCCTGTTTAGTGGGAGATCTGCAAGATCGATTCTGGTGGTGAAAGAAGATGGCGAGAAGTGGAAAGATAGAGATTGAGAAATTTAATGGTCAGAGTTTTGAGTTATGGAAACTCAAGATGGAGGATCTGTTGGTGGATAAAGATTAGTGGGTCACAGTAGATCCAGGTACTAAACCAACGGGAGTGTCCGAAGAAGAATGGAAGAAGTTGGATCGGAAGGCAAAGAGAACATTATGACTATGTGTCTTAGATTTAGTATTGTTGAATGTATTAGGGGAAGCTATGGCTAAGGCTTTGTGGGACAAGTTAGGGACTTTGTACTAATCTACGTCTCTAGTGAATCAATTGTTCCTACGGAAAACGTTGTATAACCTGAGGATGAAAGATGGAGACTTGGTGATAGAGCATCTAAATGCATTTAATACTATGGTAAGTCAGTTATTATCTGTTGATATTAAAATTTCATATGAAGATAAGTGCATCAGTTTGTTTTTTTCTCTACCAAATTCGTGGGATAGTTTGGTTATTGCAATAGGTAGCAATGCAACTACCTTGCAATTTGATGAAATAGTCTCATCTTTGCTGACGGAGGAGATGAGACGAAAAAATATGGAGAGCGAGAATGATGATTCCTTGTCTGTATGAGGACGGTTCCAGAAAAAAAAACAAAAATAAGTCATCGAATGGGAGATCTAAATCTAGAGGGATATCTAAATCTCCAGGAAAACCTGTAAAGGTGGTGTGATGGAAATGCGGAAAGGAAGGGCACTACAAAAGGGACTGTTAATCTAAAGCTCTTAACAAAGGAAAGGGATCTGATGATGCTCCTTCTGCAAAGGTGAAAACCACCTTAGATGAAGGTGGGGATGTGTACTTGGCTTCTTCAAGTACACATGTCGATCATGAGGCATGGTTGATTGACTCAGGTGCATCCTTTCACTTCACTCCCAATAGAGAGTGGTTTTGCGAGTATGAGAAATATGATGGTGGTGATGTGTTCTTGGGGGATGACAAGAAGGCTAGAATTGTTGGTCGCAGAAAAGTAAAGTTGAAGTTGCAAGGTGGAAGGGTTAGAACATTCAGGGTGTTCTAACAATTCCTGCATTGGCCAGAAATCTGATTTCCATAAGCAAGATGGATGATGCAAGTGTAAAAACAATGTTCAAGAAGGATACCTGTAAAATGGTTCAGGGAGCACTGATATTGATGCAAGGAGTTCGGATTGGAACTCTGTACAAGCTGCGAGGTAGCATTG
This sequence comes from Pinus tabuliformis, assembly GCA_031772625.1. NCBI lineage: Eukaryota > Viridiplantae > Streptophyta > Pinopsida > Pinales > Pinaceae > Pinus > Pinus tabuliformis. The sequence goes on from CM062819.1 coordinate 1,933,114,694, forward strand.
TTGTTGATGGCTGCAACAATTCTGTGGTTCCTGAAAGTGGAGCAGAAAATCTAGTAGTCTCTGGAGAGAAGACCATGTTATGGCATCAAAGGCTTGGACATATTGGAGAGAAGGGCCTTCGAATACTTCATGGTAAAGGTATGGTAGAAGGTATGAGTAATAGTTCTCTGGATTTTGATTTCTATGAAAATTGTGTATATGGGAAGCAGAATGAGAGTTTTGCAGCAAGGAATTTGAAGAATTCTTTAAGAAGTTTGGTATAGCACGACAGAAGACTACTCCATACACACCTAAGAAAAATGGAGTTGTAGAAAGAATGAACAATATGTTGATGGAAAGGGAAAGAAGAATGCTCAGTGGTGCCAAGTTAGGACAGGAATTCTAGGCAGAGATGGTGGAGAAAGCATGTTACCTGGTCAACAAATCACCTTCATCAACGTTGGAGGATAAGACTCCATAAGAGGTATGGACTACTAAGAAACCCTCTCTTTCACATCTTAGGGTATTTGGATGTGATGCATATGTACATGTTCCAAAGGAGAAAAGAACCAAGTTGGATACTAAATCTGAAAAGTGCATCTTTTTTGGGTATAAGGATGGTTTAAAGGGTTATAAGCTTTGGAACCCAGTAACAAGGAAGGTTTTGCACACTCGAGATGTGGTTCTCAAAGAGGTGAAAGATGTTATTAAACATGAAGTCCAACCAAAGGAACTTGAGAAGATAGAGTCTGAGCTAAAGGAGGAAGAATCAGACTCTACAGCAGAGGAGGAATCAGAATATGAAGAGCAACAAACTCCAGGTGTGAGAAGATCAGTTCGAGAAAGAAGGCAGCCAGAAAGGTATAGTCCATCTGCTTTCTGTTCAAATTTTTCTTTATCTATTGCTGATGATGATCCCAGAACTATGAAGGAAGCAGTAGATTCAGAGGATGGAAAACTCTGGAAAGAGGCCATGGTTGATGAAATGGAATCTTTGCACAAAAATGAGGCTTGGGATCTAGTGGAGTTGCCGGCTGGAAGGAAACCCATTGGCAGAAAATGGGTGTTCAAAAAGAAGACAAATGCAGAAGGAAAGGTGGAGAATACAAAGCTCGGTTGGTAGCAAAAGGTTATTCCCAGGTGTCGGGAATTGATTTTGGTGATATTTTTTCTTCTGTTTCCAAGGTAGCTTCTATTAGATTAATTTTATTTGTTGCTGCTACTTTTGATTTTGAGGTAGAACAGATGGATGTGAAGACAACATTTCTTCATGGGGATCTAGAAGAGGAGATCTACATGAAGAAACCTGAAGGTTTTGCGGTGAAGGGTGAGAAAGAAATGGTATGCAAGTTAAAGAAGTCTCTATATGGGTTAAAACAATCACCAAGGATGTGGTATCAGAAATTTGATACATTTATACAGGGACTTGGCTTCACCAAAAGCAAAGCAAATCACTGTGTGTATTTTAAATTAATTGGTGACCGTGTTATTTATCTGGTATTATATGTGGATGATATGTTGCTGGTTGGAAATGACAAAGAAATTATCCAGGATTTGAAGACCCAATTGTCCTCCAAATTTGAGATGAAATACCTTGGTGCAACAAACTATATTTTGGGCATGGAAATTAAAAGAGACCGGGCAAAGAGGAAGCTCTGGTTAAACCAAAGCAAGTATGTCGAGACAATACTGCAGAGGTTTAATATGAAGGATAGTAAATAAGTGAAGGTTCTTATTCCTCTAGGTATGAGGTTATCTGCTGAACAGTGTCCCAAGACACAAGAAGAGGAAGAGGACATGTCCCGCCCCTGGTTCTTTAAGTTGTTCTAGACTATATGCCAACCAAATATCAGAGCCCACTTATTGGAACTTTTTCACACATCAAGTGTTACAAAGTGCTGATATCCTCAACCTTCAATATGCGATCTCTGATACGAAGTCATCACTTCCACATGGCAACTCATGAGTGGTGACATGTGTCACCCAGATTTTCCCCCTTAGGCCCTCTTAAAACACCAAAACTGTATGCCTTGTGTCCTTCTGTATGACCACGTCATGCTGATGTCAAATGCCACTGTAGCTTTATCGGAACCAATCATATGTCGCCACGTGTCTTGCTAGAGGAGAGAGAAAAGGATCTGCCCACCTTTAGCTTTGTGACAGAATCCTTTGTTAATTCTATATTGGTGTTCCTGGCGGTTTTTAACACTATTATAATTTTTTGAATATCGCAACTTTTAAAAGGTTAACACTTTCAAAAGTTTTGATTATTCAATTTTTGATGTTCAGATGTTGTGATATTGCGATGCATCAATCTCCTCGGAGCTTCGATACTCCCTGCTCCGATGTATTCGACCTCCAACATGCGATCATTGATATGCCTAATGTTGTGATCACTGATATGGGTGATGCTCTGATGCTGCGATTGTCGATATCTTTCGACCTCTGATATGATATTATCGATATGCTTTCCTTCCTAAGGCTTTAATCCTTGAACATACAGTAGACCATATATTTTGATCCAGGAGTCCATTTTTGGAATTCAACATGTAATTAGAAATCTTGTTCAGATAATTTTCCAATGGAGAGGGTCCAATTTAGGCTTTGAGTCCTTCTGCTGCTTGGAAAATGACTGCAAACTTCTCTATTCATTTACTCTTTGGACAGTCAGAAATACATTTTCTAGTAAGTGATAACATTGGCTCCAATTGGGGACAGTGCCTTGCTAGCAAGGTGTTGAGAACCTAAAAAATAGTAGCCTTCACCATTGGGCATGGAATCAAAAATATATTGAACTTATAAAACTAGAAAATCTCCATGAAACTTTATTTGCTGAGAGTCCTTTCCTCATAATAGTGAAGTGCAAAACTACAAATTCTAACAACTGGAAATTAAATTCTCACCTAGTGAGCTTATTTATATACAACTCCTACTTATGCATAGGGCTCAATTCACCCAAGTGAGTTCAGCCTTCCAATGAAACCAGCCTAGCATCTGAGTACTAGACCTTATGCCATTGTTCTCTTGAAATCCGACAACTAAAACAGGCATGCACCACCGCCCCCAAACTGATATTTGATGCTTAGTTCTTTTAATCTCTTCCATGAACCATTTTAAATGTAATATACCTAGGGGGGATATTATGGGGTACAGAGGGAGGTACCCAAGGGAATAATATAATAATGTGATGGGGCATAATTAATAAATAAAGTGTTTAACCCAAATAATGTAAGGGACCACAAGTAATTAGGAATAATGTGATAAGCCCATTGTATTAGATGTATGGTGTTGAGAGACCCATGGTATTGTATGTATGAAGCCTATATAGAGGCTAGAGACTCTTCATTATGCGATGTCAAGGATTATTGTATTGGCAAGCATAGGGTTTGTGGAGTGTTCGACTTCCTTAAGGAGTGATTGTATGGTGTTACCCTACATCAAGGGTTTTGATTAATAAAGAGAAGAATTTCTATATTTTGATCTTGTCATTTCTGGGCAGATTTTCTATTTTCGTATATTTGCAGGTCATATCTATTACAAGCAGTATTAGAGCACTTTTTTGGGTGAAGAGGGGAAGCAATTTGTTTCATTTTTTCCAGGATTTTTTTTGGGACGGTGAGTTTGCAGATCATATACGAAACTTTTGGTGCTAAATTTGAAAACCAAATAGCATATCTGGATTCCTTGTGTAAAAATAACCAAATTAAAAAAATAAATCAATCGAATCAGAGTTCAGATGAGGGAGATATCACTAATATAAAATCAGTTGTGTTGCAGAAAATTTTCTGACAACAATTCGTAGATGGCAACTCTCCTGAAAAAAATAAATAGATAAATAAATAAATTTAAAAATAAATAAATAAACAAAATAAATAAATAAAATAAAATAAAATAAAATAAAATAAAAATTACAGATATGAGATTCTCTTTAAAAATTACCCAATTTGAAAAAAAAAATCGGTCGAATCAAAGTCCGGATGAGGAGATTTCGCTGATTTAAAATCAATTATTTTTTCAAAACAATTGTGATGGTAGGACAGTTGCAGTGCGAATCTGAGTTCCAGAGTTCCCGAATTGAAATTTCAATCACATGGGAAGATGCAAAATAATCGTTCCATTTCAAAAAACATACTATAATAAGGATTCCAAACTATATTGACCAAGTTGTGGCCATTTTAAATTTGCCACACAAAATACGTAATTTGTTTCAAAACCCTCATTCTATTTCATGGCTTCTACTGAGATGATTTCTACAAAACGTGATAATGGTCCCACTATTGAAGAATTCCTAAAAAATATTAACTCAGCATGGACAACACTTTGGAAAGATGCAGCATGACTTTATTTGAAAAATCAGGCGGCCAAATGGTGGGACTCAATTGACAGCTAGAAGTTGGTAAGCCTTCCTAGTGAAGAATTTGAAAAAGCCCTTCTAGACAATTGATCTCCTGCCAAGAAAATAGGATAATGAGAAACATAACGAGTTATTTTTTGCCTGTATCTCCTTATTAAAAAATCATGGATGTATTCAGAAATAGAAGATCATTGTTTCTATCAATCCTAATTGCAACCATAATTTTATTAATGTTCATGTGGCTAAAAGATTGCAAGTCCTAGCCAAACAAATGGAGCACACAAAGGTTAATAATGAAGAGGTGCATGCCCATGGGGCTTTGGATTGATGGTGAATGGGTGCATTATTAAGGCACTCCTTGCGATAGGTCACTGCTTCAAATCCCCCATGGGTGCTTACCTACCAAAAAAAAATAATTAATGAAGAGGTGCACATTTATAAATATTTGAAGATTTCTATGGATAAATATGTATTGCATTCAAATTTTTATGCTTTAGATATGACTAATGTGGATGTTGTTTTTGGATACCCTTGGATGGAATCTCTTGGTACTATCAATATTAATGTGAAGAAGAAATTCCTTAAGCTCTAGTATAAAAAGAAGAAAATTACATTACAGGATATTTCCATCAATAAACAGGGAGATTCCAAGGAGGCTAAAGAAAAAAATGGTGTAGGTACTGATAGAGCAGATGAGGAGTCCGTGGTTGAAGTAATACTGGAAGATAAGAAACAACCACATGTGCCACAAGAGGTACCAAATACCAATCAAGATACATTAGGTGGTGAATTAAAGAAAGATACACCTTTGGTTAAAACTTCAACTTATCACCAACCACATCACCTAGCAAGAAAAAAATCAACAAGATGGAAACAAATTAGCAACAAGGAAACAACCCCTGCACGATAGATAGAGAGGTGTGACGATCCACCCACATCACATCAACACAGAGGAACCACCAGGATCAACTCCCATCTCAAGCGAGTGAGGCACAAGCTAGATCGAGTAATCACCTTTCTCTTGGATGGCTATATGCACGTGCATGGTACTAGTGGACTACTAATGGATCATGGAACTAATGAGAAAATTTGATGGTTGTCTTCGTCACTTGAACAGTTTCCCAGTATGAATATTTCTGCAACAGGCAACCACCAACATTGCTTGGCTCTTTAACAACGGGCTCCTCTTGAAGGAGTTTCGTTGGTAATCTTCTCCCCACTTGTTTGTAAGCACATCTCTTGAAATTTTGTGACAATCTCATCCTCCTTTGAATCATTTGAATCATAGATCAGAGAGTATTTATCGATTTTAATATCAGCTTCTTGAACTTGTTCTCCATTTGAAGGATGTGGATTTCAAATTGGAGCCTCTTTATTTACCTCCTCATGGGCCTCCTCTTTTTGTGTAACTTCCCAAGAATGGGACTATTATATTTTGTTGAAGGCTCAAAATTCTCTACCTCAACATTAGGAAAAACCACCCAGTTGAGAACTTAAGAAACTCATTTTTCGTTTGAAATGGTGGCTTTGACTGGGTTTATGGTACCACTTTCCCTTAATAAAAGATATAAAAGAAGATGTGATATATATTTGTGGGGATGATTATGTAAATGAAACTAAGAAACATAAATATATAGACTTAAAATATCTATCCTAGGAAATCTTTTTCTGTATATGTGACTTATAAAGATCTCACATTAAACATGACAATATAGATCATCAAATCCTTTGTGAGGTTAAAACAAATAAAGATAACTAATTTAATTAAATAGTTAATTAAATCAGTTGTTGAAACACATCACACATATCAGATATCTTTTTTCATTCATATACTTAAAAGATTTCAATTAAACACATCAATAGTGATAAAGCTTAATTTCTTGCAAAAATGTATATGATAAACACAAATATAGTAACCATTCAAATCATAAATAGAGTACTAGTATTCAAATAATAGTACCTGATAAACGTTAACTCTTCTCATAAGTGAAATAGTTGTGGGTCCTCTTTCTATTAAGATTTCTTCGAGCTACAATAGAGCAAACCAGAAGCTTTTTCGCAAAATTTCAGAACATCATCTTCATAGCAATGAAGGGGATTTATAGTTCATAATCAAATACAAATATAGAAAAGTTCCATAGAATGCTGAAGTGGTTTTAACAAACCATAATAAAAATAAATTAAAAGACAATAATTGATTGCAGTTGCAACAACTTGATTATCTATTCATTGTTTAATCTCGCATATGTATGTCGTTGGCTTTAATTTAGGTGGATGATGGAGTCGTATATGCATATGTGCACTGAATAATGCATCATTAAGTGTTGAAAGTAAATGAGTGGTTATGTTGGAGAGACACCTCAGCATCAACCATTGATTATGCAGTTTGACTAGGAAATTCCAATGGCATTCCAAGCTAATCTTTGACATATTTTTATTCTCTCAGCCTTCTTTTTCGATGATTCTTTCCATGCTTTAGTCAACAATTTTACATTTGGCCTATAAAGAGAAATACAAGGATAAGTGGAAACTTTCTAACTGAATAATTACTCAGAGCGAATAACCAATTTCATTATGAATCTATGTCTTTTATGAGAAAAATCTTAAGAAATCATTACGCAATAATGAAATCATTTAGCACTTTGAAAATCATAAACTCATTACATTCAGTCATTAAATGATAAAACATGGATTCACATGGGCTTTGGTACACATTAGCACATTGGAGGATTTTATTGAAGAAATTTTATGGTTGCATTGTTGAAACATGAGATATTCTCATCCTTCAATAATCTTATAGAGTGTAGTGGCTAAAGTTACAAGTGGGAAGAGATATTGGAGGTCCTGTACTAAAGGTTTCATATCACAAGATTGAAAGGATAACAGTCGATTAGAAAGTTTTGATATGAGAGTTGCGACATGAGTAGCGAGAAGTGTATCGAAGATTGGAGGATGGAGGATATCAGAGATCGATGATCGAAGCTTTGGCAATATCATAGATGTATTGGTTATCGTAGTATCTATGATATCTCATATCGAAGAATGAGCTGAAATGAATATCGGAGATCAGGGGATGAAGGATATCAAAGATTGGAGCGAGAAGGGATATCGAAGATCGACGATCAGTGGATTGGAGATCAGTGACATGATCATCATATTGAAAACGTCAATATTTGAATCTCCAATAACGCTACGTGGAAATCCTGTGGGGTCGGGCCTTTGTTATTATATTCGCAAGGAGAGCTTTTATCACTTTTAGGCTTAAACATTTGAAAACTCAATTAGGGAATGGTTTAATCACAATTTTTCTTAAGAGGACATGTTACCATATTTGAAATACCTTAATAAAGTTTTGTCGATAAGGGATTTTAAACAAAAGCCAATGTTTGTGAATGTGTTTCATGGACCTAAGCTCTGATATAAAGGTTTTGATAAGGAAGATTTATCATTTTAGTCAAGTTTTTTGGAAAAATGAAACTAATATTATCTTATTTTATTGAAACTTAAAGGATTTTATCCTAAATTAAAAAGGGTCCCCCATATTTTATTAGTTCTACTATTAACCATAATGGGGGGGTTGTTGAGTAGTACAACAATTGGAAACATACTGGGTGAAACAATTATCTCTGTTAAAAATAAATGAAGCTTTAAACAATTAAACAAGAAGACTTAGAAAGGTAAAAATCTTGAAGTTTTGATTAATAAAAGTTACTCTGAATAAAAGAACTCATCATCTTGTGAATTATCTCATAACCTGTTTATTGATGAAAATCTTTATTACCCCTATTGGTCATTCAATCATTTATAAAGATAAAGTTAAGAACTATAGAAGCTTAGCTTTTAAGATAGACTTATTTTCCACTGGTAGAGCCAGTGCTACCAGCAGACGTCCATAGCCTTGACAGGGTTACCATTTAACCAAAGATATACCAGTATCCCATCCACTTATAGTAAACTTCTTAGGGGTTTTTAAATCTTTTCTTTTAAAATTTTGTTTTAAAGTTTGCTTGAAATTATTTTTCCTAGCTTGGTAACCAGATTATGACAATGCCATTCACAAGTTATATTGATATTGAACAAGTCTACTTGTGATGAGACCTCTTGTCTTATGGTTATATAAACATAAGCCATTATCCTAGTTTTGTGGCCAGTGTTGATAATTTTAGTATCATTGGTTTCCCATGATCATGGTAAGTCGGCTCATGATGATACCTCTTATCTTTCAATTTTTATATATTTTTGAATTACACTCTAAAAAAAATTAAAAATTAGTGGATGGGGAGGTATATTCACTCCTTAAGAATAATGGATGACAATTGAAGCCAAAATATGCTAAAAATTAAAAATAGCCTTTACTTTTTAAAGAAAATCATTTTATGACCAATCATAGGATATCCAAACTTTATAAAATTTTCTAGTTATGAAACATTTACAATTTAAAGGATATAAAGATTTCAGAGCTTTGTAATAGATGCAATACTAAACTTCAAAGTTATAATAATATTTCTAAGATCTCTTCTCTAATCATTCAAATTTCATGTAAATGATGAGAGACCCCAATGTGAAGACAAAAGTGTATTACCTAACATAACTAGGATTAAAGACACCAGTATATACATGTGGTTATTTACATATTTACAGAAGGATAGGTATCCTTAAGAAAAATATTTTTTCAAAAATAGCCCATTAACAGGAAGAGCATCCCTCTTTCCATGTAGATCTTCGAGGATGAAGGTTGATGGGCCTAGCCATAATCTCTGAAACTTAGTGTGTTTACCTTTTTCTTCATGAGATTTGTCCCATTTTAGAACTAGATCGCCAATTTCAAAAAAAATATTATTAACTGAACTTGCATCAAAAGAAGATTTAACAAATTGTTGATGATGGGTATGAACTTGTCTTGCTTTATCCCTTTCTTCCTCTAGCTTAAGAATTTGGGACATTCTTAGTTGTAAAGTAGAGGAAGGTTTTTCTTCAATGGATTGGACTAGGGCTAGTGATGGAATAGCTAGATTAGGAGGTAGAATAACTTCTTTTCCATACACTAATTGGAAAGGAGAAGTTCATATAGAGACCTTATGAGTGATTCTATCAGCCCATAAAGCAAAAACTAGAGCTTTGTGCCAATTTCTTTGATTTTGGCCAACTATTCTTTTGACTATTCTGATGAGATTTTTTTTAGTAGATTTTGCTAAGTCGTTTCCTTGAGGGTAATAATTGGCAGAATAATTAAGTTTAAAACCTCTTTTAAGAGAAAATTCAATAATGGTATTTCCTGAAAAATAAGATGCATTATCAAAAACAAGGGCATAGGGAAGAACAAACCTAGTAACCATGAATTGATCAATAAATTCAATGATATTTTCAGAATTGGACTCCTTGAGGGGTATTTCTTCCACCCATTTGGTGAATAGTCTATAGCAGTAAAGATGTATTTATGTTGTTTGGAAGAGTTAGGAACAATCTCACCTATTATGTCCAGACCCCATTGTTCAAAAGGTTGTTAAATGTTAACTGGATGTAAAGGTAAGGCTAGTTTCTTATGCCTTCCTAAAGCAGTCCAACAAACTTTACATTTTCTGACATAATATGAGTATCCCTGAATAAAGTTGGCCAATAGTATCCAGCATGCAAAATTTTACGAGCAGTGGTGTCTCCACCAGCTGGTCCAACATGTAGGTCCTGCAACACCTTTTCAGCTTCAGACTTTTATAGACATCTTAGCAAAACAAAATCATAATTCCTTTTAAATAAGACATCACTGACAAGCTAATATTGATTAGATTTAAGTCTAAGAGCTATTTTCTTCTTGTAATTGAGTTCTAATTGAACATAACATTTTTCAAGTAAAAAATAAGATCAACATATTGAGATTAGTGTCGATGGGACATACCTCTATGTTTTGGACATTATTACCTAAATCTTCACGAGTTGAACTTTCATAAGATCCAGTAATTAACCTGCAAAAACCTTGACCCCTTGCTATTTTAGTTGGTTTGATGTCTAGGTCATATTCTTGCAAGGCAGTAACCCAATTTTCCCTTTTCTCTCCCAATTCTTTTTGGATAAGTAATTGTCTGACAGCAAGGAAAGGAACAATTACTTTTGTATGTGTTTTTAGGAGGAAAGGCCTAAAATGTTTAATGGATTTGAAGACTGAAAAGGCTTGATTTTCAACCTCTGAATAATTTAGCTCGGCTCCCTATAAATTGGAACTAAAGAAGGAAATTGGAGCTTCAATTTGTTGCTCATTAGGTTGAGTCAAGGTTGTTGCATAGGATTGTTCAGAAGAAAAAGTATAAAGAATGAATTGTTTGGAAAAATTAGGGGTTGATAATGAAGGGGCATCAATGATTGCATGTTTTATTGACTCAAATTATTTTCTTTCGATCAGCCCCCATTTGAAAATTGACTTCTTCTTTATCATAGCCTGCAAAGGAAGTACAATTTGAGAGAAGTCTGGAACAAATATTTTAACAAAATTAATCTGTCCAAGGAAGGATTGCATGGATTTTTTGTTATGTGGTAAGGGGATTTCATATATTGCCTTAATTCTATCTGGATCTATGCAGATTCCTTCTTTAGACACTATAAAGCCTAGAAGTTTTCCTTCATCGAGAGCAAAAAATGACTTTTTAGGATTTAGGGAGATTCCAAACTTTCTACATCTTTCAAAGATATGTTTTAAATCATGTAAATGATTACCTCTTTGTTTGGAATAAATTGTAATTTCATCTAGATACACTACAACTATCTTATTGATCAAACCTCTGAAATCATTATCCATATCTCTTTGGAAAGTAGCTCCAGCATTAATCCGTCTGAAAGGAATTTTTTGATAAGCATGGGTTCCCCACTTAGTCTTGAATGTGGTTTTCAGGCTGTCATCTAGATGTACAAGAATCTGATTGTAACCTGAAAAACCATCTAAGAAAGACATTAATTCAAAACCAGCAAGAGATTGTAAAAAAATTTCCATTGTGGGCAAAGGAAAGTTATCCTTTTCACGGGATTTGTTCAAATTTCTAAAATCTATACAAATACGAATATCCCCATTTTTCTTTCTAACTAGCACAAGGTTTGAGACCCACTTAGAATGTCTGACTGGAAAAATGATTTTAGCTTTAAGAAGCTTATTCAGTTTAGTTTTAATCTGAGTTTCCAAGTTAGGGTGGATTTTCCTAAGCTTTTGTTGGATTGGCTTGACATTTGAAAGCATAGGAATAGTGTGTTGAATGATGGATGTGTCATAGGTTTTCAGATCATCATAATTCCATGCAAATATATCCTTGTATATTTTCAACAAATGAATGAAAGCATATCTTTCATTTGGTGAAATTCCAAGGCCCAAATTGATGTTCTGAAGCTTATGATCAGATCCTAAGTTAACCAATTCAAATCTCTGAGTTGAACTTTGAAGCTTGCAATTCATTTCTTTTTTGAATCTATCTTTAAGGTCATATAAATATTCCAGTTTAACTACAGGTTTAGGTAAATAATTTTCCTCAAAAGATTTATTCAACTTATTCATCTTCAGTAATAATCTAATTAGAGTAAAACCCTTCTGATGTCAAAAAACTCAAGATGTCATTGTCATCATTAGACACTTGCCAATTAGTAATATTGTCTGGAATGGAAGGGAGAAAAACTAATTCAATAGAAAATCTATCTGGATTAAAATATTCAAGCGGAATGAGTTTGGAAGAAACATTTACAAGGAGGTTGGAACTAGCATTTTGTATTCTTGGAATTGGAGTTATGTTGAATGTAGTAAAATGAGACATGGGTTCTTGGGTCAAAAATTGATAATGCTTAAGGTGACTAGAAACACAATGGTTGTTTTTTCTAACTTGTTTGATAACAATATTTGAGTCACCAAAAACTTTAAGGTATTTGATATTAAGACTAATAGCCTTTTGTAAGCCATGTACCAATGCTTCATATTCAACAACATTATTGGTACAGTCAAACTCTAATATGCAAGCTAGCATAGTTTTTTCTCCATAAGGATTAATCAAAATGCAACCAACTCCTGCACCTTCATTAGATTTCAATCCATCAAAATAAAGGGTCCAAAATACACTATCATGCTTATTTACAAGGTTTTCTATAACATTAATACACTTAGAAGAATCTGTTTGGGATAAATTTTCAATTTGAGATGAAACAGAGTCAACTAAAAAAGGAGATTCTTCTGCTTGAAAATTGCCAAAGAAAGACTCAAAGGAATAATTTCCAAGAATATTTTTTGTAAAAACTACTAGTTCATTTTCTTCATCAAAATTAGTCATTGAATGTTTCATGTTTTTTTCCCTATCAACATGAATTTGATTCGGTTTTCCATTGTAGGGAAGCCACATGTGTGACCAATCAATTGCAAAGTAACCATGTAGTTTTTCATACCATTCTCTACTTAGAATAGGACCATAAAATTCAAGAATGTTTGCAACTAATATATCTATTATTTGACAAAACTTTTAATTGGAAGCTAATCTTATTAAAACAAAATTCATTTCTCCCAAAACTTTGACTTTTGTGTGATTTAATTGAATAATCTAGACAACAAATTTTTGTGGTGTTATATTCAATTTAAGACATACCACATAAGGCATGACATTTGATGATGCACCAGAATCCACTAGACAGTAATGAAAATTCTTGTTAAAAATTTCAAAAGTCAATAAAAATGGAGGAGTATGGGAATTTGATCTATCTTCAATCAAAATGGAATATGATGAGTCAATATTTTTTGAAGAGACATAAGGATTTTTGATTTTCCCTTTTGAGGCCTTTGTAGTGTCAGCAGTAGGTAATGGAGATGCAGGAACTTCATTCAATTCTTTAAATAAAAGCTTATGTTGATTTTTTAATTTACTAACCTCATAAAGAGAAATGTTGGTTTTGAATTTTTTCATGTCCTCAACAATATTATATTCCATGATGTCAGAGATTATCAAATTCTTGGATGAAGAAGGATATTTAGAAGTAGTTGGAAGAGAATCTGAAGAAGTAGAAGACTTCTTAATTACACTTTTGTACTTATTAGAGAGAGCAGGGGACTTCTGCGTTTGATTTTCTGGAGATGGATCATCCAGTCCCTTACTTCTAGTACTTACTGGTAGGGCCTCTTCTTCTTATTCATTTTTTGAAGTAGTTAGGATGAAATCCCATAAACCATAAGCTTCTAATAATTATTCTTCTTTGGATTCTTCAGCAAATATAGCTGATTCTTCCTCTGCATCGTCTTGATAAGGTTTGACATTTGATATAATGGAAGGTGGTTTTGGTTGTGATGGTTGAGTCCTCTTGAAAGAACAAAAGGGCTTTTTAGAGGTTTCAGCTACTTGCTTTTTAATTTCTACCATTTCATTAGACATTGTCTTCAAAACCTTTTGTAATCCTTCCAAGTCAAAATGATCATTGGAAACTTTCTTCTTAGATTCATTCTTAAAAGTAACTTTTTTGGTTTTCTTTCTTTCATCAAGGGCAATTTTCTTTTCAAGAGAAAAGATTCTCTTTTCTACATATAGAGATTATTCCATTTTATCAAGCAATATTGTTTTGTTGGCTCTATCTACAAACATAGAAATGTTTGAAGGAAGAGCAGAGATATACCATTCAATATATACATCGGTCCCTAGTCTAGAAGTGGTTGGGATCTTATTCAATAATTTGGTGAATCTTAAAATCTTTGATTTTTTTGTTTGGATTGGATTTAAGATTTGATAAGTCATTAATCAAAGTGGCAGTTGTTTGGTCATCACTAAATTTCAACAAAAATTTCTCTTCCAACATATCCCAATTTGTTATTGATCCAAAAGGAAGAGAAAATACCAGGACCTTACAAATTGTTCAAATTTGTATGGAAAGAGTTTTACAACACAATATTCTTTAGTGACTCCATTCAAATTGATGGGTAACATGAAATTATGAAGATGTTCCTTTTCAGGGAGGCCATCATCGGGAATAAACTTAGGAAGCCACCTCTCTACGTGTTTAGGAAGAGGGTGTAATGGTGGAGCCATCTGTACTACCCCAAGGTTATTCCATGTTATTTGGGCCATTCTGGGAGCACTGGGAGCAGAAGAAGTAGTAGAAGATGAGGAGGATGGCAGTGATTGAGCTATTATGGAAGATGTTCTTGTAGTACTATTGATTATAGTTGCACTAGATGATTGTGTTTGAGGAATGTGAATGGATGGGATGAGAGGTTGATTAGAAGAAGGTAAAGAGGTAGAAGAAGTGGAAGGACCAAGAGAAGGAGTAAGAAGGGAAGATGGTGATGTAATCTCGCTAGCAGAAGAATGATTTTCTGGAGTAGTTTTCTTTCTCCAATGAGTGGTTAAGGGAAATTCAAAAGGTTTAAATCCAAGTTTTTCACTCTGGGATCTTATTAATACACTAGAAGACTGTAAGGATGAGGAAACACTTCCTTCAGATATATCTCTTTGGACAATTTTTTCTCAAGAAATAGAAATTCCTTCCAATTTTTGGATCAAAATATGAACTTCAGGAGGCTTGATTGGTATTTGAGAAGAAATTTGGCCAACTTACTTTGGAAGTGTGCTAGGAGTTTTGGTTGCTTTATGAACAACCTCATATCTTGGATTAGGAGATTTAGAATGTGATCTAGAAGTTGGTGGTGATTTTTAGGGAGACTGAATCTTACAATGACCTTTTGGTTTAAGAGCGAATCTTCTTGCCATTCATAGTATGAAAGCCCTCCTTCTAGTGCAGAAAATGTTGAAGGCTAAAAAATATTTCCCTCAACATTGGGGAAAACCACCCGGTCAGGAGCTTAGGGAAACTCCTTTTCCATTTGGAATGGTGGCTCCAACTGGGTTTATGGGACCAGTTTCCCTTAATAAAATATATAAAACCAGATGTGATATATAAGTGTGGGGCTGATTATGTAAAGGAAACAAAGAAATATAAATATATATATATATATATATATATATATATATATATATATATAGATATAGATATAGATATAGATATATCTATATATATATATATATATATATATATATATATAGATATATATATATATATATATATATATATATATATAAATATATAGACTTGAAATATATATCCCATGAAAGTTTTTCCTTGATCCGGATCTTTGGGGGAGGCCCTCAAGATCTAAAAGATTGAAATGGATCTTGGGGGGGAGGCCCCCAAGATCTGAAAATTTGAAATTGCCATAAGAAAAAAAGGAGAATGTCCAATAAACAAAACCACAAAGAAACTTTTTATTCAAACACATAATAATTGTAAGGACTACATTGTGGTGGACAATCTGTCCTTTTACAAAATGTGACTTGTTACTTATAGTATTTTTCAGTTACAATACCACAGGTCAATTCCATGGGTGAATGAATACCATGGGTGGATGTCACAATATCACGGGTCAATTCCATGGGTGAATGAATACCATGGGTAGATGTCACAATACCATGGGTCAATTCCATGGGTGAATGAAAACCACAGGTAGATGTCACAATACCATGGGAAAATACCATGCGTGGATGTCACTTACAATACCATGGGTGGATGCCACTTAGAATACCATGGGTAAATTCCATGTGTGGATGAATAACATGGGTGGATGAATACCATGGGTTTATGCCCTTTTCCATTTGGATCATTCCTCCCTCCTTAAGAAGCAATGGTCCCCATTGCGTGAAGTTCCCTCGTGCAAAGCCTTTGTTGAATATGAAGACCGACTAAAGAGAAGGGTTTTATGTGGTTAACCCATAACCATGATGAACAAAGATCTGAGGATAGAGATACTGTGTAATGCTTGTTACCAACTGTGATACTGACAGTGTGCGACCTAGCAAATGGACTTTGATGAAGTGTGGATTTGTAGATGACCCATAACAATGATGAACGAAGATCCGAGGATAGAGATACCATGTAATGCTTGTGACCAACTGTGATACTGACAGTGTGCGGCCTAGAAAATGGACTTCTATGAAGTGTGGGTTTGTGGATGACCCATAACCATGACAAATGAAGATCCGAGGATAGAGATACCCTATAATGCTTGTGACCAACTGTGATACTAATAGTGTGCGGCTTAGCAAATGGACTTCAATGACAAGGATTTTGTGCAGTTGACCCATAACTGTGATTTTGGTTGTAGATGAAGTAGCAGGTGCCTAAATAGCCTAGGGTTGGAGGGAACGTCTCCAAATAACCCAAGCTGAATGTTGCTATGCTAAAACTGATGAATGTGAAGTAGGTGCCTACTGAAGTGGGGTGGGAGGGCATGTCTCCAATAGGAACCCACTTTGAATATTGCTCCAAAATTAAAATGGACATAACTCTGTCAATATAACTCAGAATATTTATTATAACCTATTTTTGGAAGTAGAAGGACCATTTTGCATCTTCCCATGTGTTGGAAATCATTATCTGGACATTTTAGAATCTCATATTCACGCTGCAATTTTTCCATCGTCACAAAAGTTCTGAAAAAAATAGTTGATTTTAAATTAGTGATATCTCCCACATCCGAACTCCGACTCGACCCATTTTTTTTAATTAGGTGTTTTTTCAAGAGGAGCTCAGATCTACAATTTGTTTTTTGAAATTCTGGACAAAAACTTCAAAAAATGATAGGAGAGTCATCGTCCACCAGTTGTCAGAAAAAAATTCTACACCATAGTTGATTTTAAATGAGCGATATCTCCCTCATCCAAACTCTGATTCGACCCTTTTTTTTTTTTTTGAATTTTGGTATTTTTTCACAAGGAATCCAGATTTGGTATTTGTTTTTGTAAATATTGCACCAAATGTTTCAGATATGATCTGAAAATTAGCTTCCCAAAAAAATTCCTACAAAAAAATGAAAAAAGAAAAATTCTTCCTACTTGGCCTAAGAAAGTGCTCTGTGGAGGTCGCAGCACGTGCCTGAAGTTTGTTCAATATTGCTGAAAAAAATTGAAACTGTAATATCCATGAAACCCTCATTCCCATGGAATCATAACCTACTCTGATACCATTGATCCGGATCTTTGGGGGGGGCCTTCAAGATCTAAAAGATTGAAATGGATCTTGGGGGGGAGGTCCCCAAGATCTGAAAAATTGAAATTGTCATCAGAAAAAAAAAGGAGAATGTCCAATAAACAAAACCACAAAGAAAATTTTTAATAAAACACATTGTGGTGGACAATCTATCCTTTTACAAAATGTGACTTGTTACTTATATTACTTTTCAGTTACAATACCATGGGTCAATTCCATGGGTGAATGAATACCATGGGTGGATGTCACAATACCACAGGTCAATTCCATGGGTGAATGAATACCATGGGTAGATGTCACAATACCATGGGTCAATTCTATGGGTGAATGAATACCACGGGTGGATGTCACAATAGCATGGGCAAATACCATGAATGAATACCATGGGTGGATGTCACTTACAATACCATGGGCGGATGCCACTGACAATACCATGGGTAAATTCCATGGGTGGATAAATAACATGGGTGGATGACTACCATGGGTTTATGCCATTTTCCATTCGGATCATTCCTGTATATGTGATTTATAAAGATCTCACATTGAACATGACAATATAGATCATCAAATCCTTTGTGAGGTTAAAACAAATAAAGATAAATAATTTAATTAAATAGTTAATTCAATCAGTTATTGAAACAATCACACATATCAGATATCTTCATTCATTCATATACTTAAATATTTCAATTAAACACATTAATAGTGATAAAGCTTAATTGCTTGCAAAAATGTATATGATAAACACAAATACATTAACCATTCAAATCATAAACAAAGGACTAGTATTCAGATAATAGTACCTAATAAACGTTAACTCTTCTCATAAGTGAAATAGTAGTGGTTCCTCTTTCTATTAAGATTTCTTTAATCTACAGTAGTGCAAACCAGAATCTTTTTCGCAAAAATTCAAAACCTCATCTTCATAACAATGAAGGGGATTTATAGTTCGTAATCAAAATACAAATCTAGAAAAGTGCCATAGAATACTGAAGTGGTTTTAACAAACCATACTAAAAATAAAGTAAAAGACAATAATAGATTGTAGTTGCAACAACTTGACTATCCATTCATTATCGAATCTTGCATATGTCTGGCGTTGGCTTTAATTCAGATGGATGATGGAATCATATACACATATGTGCATTGAATAACACATCATTAAGTGTTGAAATTAAATGAGTGGTTATGTTGGAGAGACGTCTCAACATCAGCCACTAATTATGTAGTTTGACTAGGAAATGCCAATGGCATTCCAAGTCAATCTTTGATAGATTTTTTATTCTCTCAGCCTTCTTTTTCAATGATTCTTTCCATGCTTTAGTCAACAATTTTACATCTGGCCTGTAAAGAGAAATATAAGGATAAGTGGAAACTTTCTAACTGAATAATTACTCAGAGTGAATAACCAATTTCATTATGAATCTATGTCTTTTATGAGAAAAATATTAAGAAATCGTTACACAATAATGAAATTGTTTAGCACTTTGAAAATCATAAACTCGTTACATTCGACCATTAAATGATAAAACGTGGATTCACATGGGCTTTGGTACACATCAGCACATCAGAGGATTTTATCGGAGAAATTTTATGGTTGCATCGTTGAAACATGCGATATTCTCATCCTTCTATAAGCTTATAGAGTGTAGTGGCTAAAGTTACAAGTGGGAAGAGATATCAGAGGTCCTGTACCGGAGGTTTCATATCATAGTATTGAAAGGATAACATCTTATTAGAAATTTCTAATATGAGATATGCGACATGAGTAGCGCGAAGTGTATTAGAGATCAGATGATGGAGGATATCGTAGATCGATAGATGAAGGATATCGAAGATTGGAGTGAGAAAACATATCAGAGACTAGCGATCGGGGGATTGGAGATCAGTGACATGAGCATCGTATTGAAAATGTCGATATTTGAATCTTCGATAAGGCTACGTGGAAATCCTGTGGGGTCGGGGCTTTGTTATTATATTCGCAAAGGAGCACTTTTATCACATTTATGCCTTAACATTTGAAAACTCGATCAGGGAATGGTTTAATCGTAACTTTTCTTAAGAGGACATGTCACCATATTTGAAATACCTCGATAAAGTTTTGCCAGTAATATATTTTGAACAAAATCCAATGTTTGAGAATATGCGTCATGGACCTAAGCTCTGATATAAAGATTCCAATAAGGGGGATTTATCATTTTAGTCAATTTGTTTGGAAAAATGAAACTAATATTATCTTATTTTATTGAAACTTAAAGGATTCTATCCTAAATTAAAAAGGGTCCCCCATATTTTAGTAATTCTACTATTAACCATAATGGCGGTGGTTTTGAGTAGTACAACATATTCCTTCATTGCTCAACTTCACATCGGAGTCATACGAATCATAAGAAGCAGAATCATCAAATTTGAAAGAATGAGATCTCTGAGGGTTTGTTTGTAGCTTGATGATGTCTCCTTCTTCCCTTTATTGATTGTTGGGTGATGCCTCTTGATACAAGTAGATAACTTCTTGGAGTGGAGCCCCACAAATATCTTCAGCAAGATCGCTAACCTCATAAATGTTTTCAACATTAAAATTTTCACCACAATCTTCAAATAGAGCATCTAGTGGATATAATATTTTGCAAAAAAGATTAAATGCTATGGGAATGCTCTTTAAGGAAGATATGCTCCTACAAGGTATTGTTCTGTACTAGACTCTAGCATCTTCAAATAAATAATACATGAACAATTTCATTTTAACATCTTCAAAAATAATACCTAGTTGTTCTATGCATTCTTGAAAATCCTTGAGGTGTTGGCCTGACCTTCTATCTATGTTTCCACTGAATCTAGGCAAAACAGTATGTCATTCATGAACTGAAGGAACATGATTGGGATAACCAACAATAGAAGAAAAATACATTGGGGCAAATGTGTTGGCCAAGAATGCAGGAATGACCATTTTGAAAGTCCCTCTAGGTAAGTGATCTCAAGTTCAAATTTAGGGGAAGTTTTCTATTGTTTAGCATTAGAGCGTGTTATGAAACCAGCTCACAAAAAGATATAAAAGATAGATCAACGACTTAAAAATAAGCCTCTTCAAGGGGGCAACCTCCTTTACATTACACAAATGAATAATTCTTGGATGATACAAATGACAAGACCTCCTTTCTATATATATGAGTCTAAGGGGTCCCAATATAATTAGAGCCTACATAACAATAATATTGTAGGGGCATAACAATAACAATAGTGGGCTTCAATGGGGCATAATAAGAACAACATGGGGACTATATGGGCACAATAATCTAATAAGCGAGTTGCATTAATAACAATAAGGGGTTACAATAGTAGTATAGGGACCTAACATGCCCCTCTCCTTCAAAAATGGTTGTCCTTAATGCTTGAGTAGTTTTGGATGCTTCTATATAAAATTCTCATCCTCCCATGTGGAATCTTTAGCGGGTAAGTTCTTCCACTTGATGAGATACTCTAAAATTGATCGATTCTGTAGTTGTCGATTTGTGACTGCTTCTGGTTCCAATATGATTTTTCCTTGCTCATCAAGTTCTGCCAATATTGTTTGAACTGGGATCTTCTTACCTATAACCTTCTCTAAGCATGAAACATGGAAAACTGGGTGCACTTGAGAAGATGCAAGAAGCTCCAATTTGTATGCCATAGTACCAATATTTTGTAACACCTTGTACGGACCATATTACTTTGGTGATAATTTATTATCCTTCTTAGCTTATTTGAGGGGCATTTGTTTGTATGGTTGTAGTTGTAGAAATACCCAGTCACCTACATCGAAAATTCTTTCGCTGCGGTGTTGATATGCTTGTTGTTTCATTCTATTATGTGCCAAAGTGAGGTTATCCTTTAAGAGTTTGAGAACTTTTTGTTGATGCTTGATGTG
The DNA here is from genome assembly GCA_031772625.1 of Pinus tabuliformis. Taxonomy (NCBI): domain Eukaryota; kingdom Viridiplantae; phylum Streptophyta; class Pinopsida; order Pinales; family Pinaceae; genus Pinus; species Pinus tabuliformis. The sequence continues at coordinate 1,933,135,969 of CM062819.1, forward strand.
ATCTTCCACTGCTCGAACCTTAGAATTTTCTTTTAAAGATGATGTGATGGACGGTAGATGATATCCATAAAGTGCCATAAATGGGGTCATTTTTGCTGCAGTATGGAAGGAATTGTTATACCGCCATTCAGCCAAAGGCAACCACTTGACCCATTGTGTTTGTTTATCAGATACAAAGAAATGAAGATATCCTTCCAAACATTTGTTCACTATCTTAGTTTTCCCATCAAATTGAGGATGATAAGATGAGTTATGAGCTAATTGAGTACCCAAATATCCCACCTCTTGTTGATCCAGCTGGCTCTAGAGGCACACACAGGACAAAGAGGGCTTATGAAAGCTCAAAAATCAAAGTGATCAGAATGCTTTTGAACTAGAACCAGAGTGTATATCTCGTCGTCCTGATCACAGTGGTGTGAACAGTTCATCAAACCGAGTCCGTATGCGAAAGTTAGGAGCAGTCAAAGTTCAGGTTGACTTTGGTGACTGGGCAGGCTTAAGATGGCTACAATTTGGACAAAATCCAGCCACAGGTTTCCGGCCAACCTAGGCCAAATTCTGGGTGAATTTTTTGCCTGTTTAATTTGACTCCTTCGGTCAAAATTTTGGAATTTTCAAAGTGGCCTTATTATTATTAAAAAAATTAAAAATATATATATAGGAGGTGGTGGGCCACCACCCTCACCACCCCACACCTCATATAATCCATACGTCTTAATTTGAGGGGCCGGTGGGAGTTGAACCCATGGCCGGCGGGAGGGCTGACCCCGCCCACGTGGCAACCCCATGTGACACAAAACCTTTGATGCACCCACGGTAAACCCATATATGGAACGTACCACCTCTCTTCACCATAAATATGAACCAAACCATTTACCATATAATGTGCCATGTACAACGCGCCATAAAAATGGGTTGCGGGAGTTAAGGGGTAGGCTGCCCAATGCGGACCCAACCCCTTCTAAAAAAAATATGCATTTATAATTTATTAAAAAAAGAGAGGGGCAGGGTTTGACCACCCGACCCCTCCTCAACAAATCACTAATTTTACCATTACACCAAACCAATCCCACATCGGAATATCCGCCCAGAATTTAATATAAACCCATTTCTTCAGTGCACAGGGGAAGAAGTGCAGCACAAATTTCGAGACAGGGGAGACACAACCTTGACACGCATTTCGACGCAGAATATTCTTTGATGCCTGAAGATTCTCCGGGGAGGTAAAAATTCTTTTTATTAGAATGTAACCAAGTTTATAGTCAATTTTCTCAGATTTTCATAGGGAACACCATGGTGAGGTCGGATTTGTCTTTTGAGCAGAAGATTTGCAGGTTCCCAGCGGAGGAGAATGTTCAAGAATCTTTGAGGGAATCTTCCAGATTCCTTAGCCGCTGAAATTTGCCAAAGTCAAAATGCAGCCAACTTCATATTCATTTTTCTCAGAATTCCACAAGGAACTTGATGGCGCAATTGGAATTTTGATCTGAACAGCAGATTTTCAGAGGACCCGAAGGAGGGAATCTTTAAGGAATCTAGGGGGAATCTAAAAGATTCCTTAAGCCCTAGATTTTCACTTTCTCAGAATTCAGAAATTTGGCAGTCAATTTTGCACTATTTGACACCACAAATCTAATGGTTTGTTCAGATTTTCCATTTGCTTATTTCCTTTTTCAACCACTTTTCTAAGTGGAATGCAGGTGTCAGCATTCATGTGCAAGCAGCCATTTCATGAGATTCAACGCCACGAGATTGATGGTACAGCTAGATTCAGTAGTTTGACACCCTTTTCTTCAGATGTCCCTTGGATGTGAGATATATACAATATGTTCATATACTTATTTTTCGTGATGCGTTGTGCTGCATTGATCCCTGTTTGATGTTTGATGAGGGATCTTGTTTCTTGCTTGTTTTCATGATTCCTGCTTGATGTGATGTGGAATAATTTGTGGAATGTACTTTTTGTCATGATTCGTCATGTTTTGTTTGAGGTACCTTTGTTGTATGTTGATGGGATACTCATGTGTCGCCATGCATGTTTGCATTGAGATCCCTTTTATGCCATGTTGACAGAATGCTCATCATCATCATGCATGAGTTTGTGTCATACTGATAGGAGTCCCTTTTTACTAAGAGTTCCTATAATAGAAAATCTCTTGGAGCCACTCCTGCATGAGGGCATTTTTCTTGTATGATAGCGACATCACCTCTTATGTACATCATCACTATTGACAGCACTTAATGCAGTGGCCTACACCGTCTTGACATCACGGCCCAGAGATGTAGTCCCTCCTGGACAAACTGCATTATAAACGTATTGTTATTTGATGTGTTAACAATTGACATGTTCCTCTTCTTTACAACATGCAGATGTATTCATTATGTTGTTTTTAAAAATGCAATTTAACACATCATGAAAGTAAAAGGTCTTGGAAGGGTCCTTTGTCACACCTAGACCTGTATCACTTGTACTCCAAAGAAACATTTGGAGCTTTTTGCATATAATTGTTTCTCCTCCAATAGTTTGAGCACCCTGTCAACATGTTGAACATGATCCTTCCAAGACTTTTTGTAGATTAGTATATCATCAAAAAATACTAACACATATTCTCTAAGGAAGGGCTAGAAAATGGAATTCAGCAAACCTTGAAATGTAGAAGGTGCATTGATAAGGACAAAAGGTATGACCAAAAATTCATAATGACCTTCATGAGTTCTAAATGTTGTTGTTGGAATGTCTTCAGTCTTCATTCTGATTTGATGATATCCTGAATGAAGATCCAACTTGGTGAAGTAAATGTCTCCCTGTAATTCATCCAATAATTCATCAATGACAGGAATGGGAAATTTATCTTTAATAGTAAGCTTGTTGAACTCACTATAATCCAGAAACATGTGACGTGATCCATCCTTCTTGTGTACCAATACCACTAGAGAAAAGAAAGAACTTTGATTAGGTTGAATTATACCCACCTCTAGCATTTCTGTAACCATTCGTTCAATTTTACTCTTTTGGGCATATGGATATCTATAAGGCCTGATGTTTGGGGGAACACTTCTTGGAATCAAATGAATAGCATGATCATGATAACAAATAGGTGTGAGGCCTTTGGGAGTCTCAAATACCTTGGAATGATTGTCCAAAACGTTTTGGAGATTTAAAGAAATAAATGATTTCAATGTGGGAACCTCTAGTGAACATAATTGTGATATTACACCCTATTTTTCTTTCTTTAGAAGCTTTGTCATGTTGTTAGATTTTATTATCATTCCTGGTTTCCCTTTGATACCCCTTAACTCAACTTCGTTTCCTTCCCAAAAAAAAATCAAGAAAAGTTCTTGAAAATTAAAAGCTATCGTACCCAAAGATTGTAGCCATTGGACTCCTAGTACAACATCTACACCACCCATTGGAATGGAAAGCATTGGACTATTCAAGACATATTCTCCCGTGGATAGCTTGATATTATGGAAATTTCTAGAGAAATTTATGGTTCCTCCATTTGCAACCATTACTTAACACTCTAGTGTTGGATATAGGAAACAACTCAATTCCTTGGTTATCTTGAAATGAATAAAATTATGGGTACTACCCGAATCAATCAACACTATAACCTTTTTCTTCTTGATATGCCCTTCTATCTTGAGAGTTTGAGGAGTGGTAATTCTTGTCAATGCATTACAAGATATGGTCAGATTCATTTCTTCTTTCTCTAGGATTGGTTCCTAGTGTATATCCTTTTCTTTTGACATTCCTTGTTCCTTTTCTTGCTCCTCTTCCCCATCTATGTAAATTAATTTCTTCTCAGCACACTTATGACCTTTACTGTATTTCTATCACAATTGTAACAAAGTCCTTTTTCTCTTTTTTCTTTCAATTGTTGTGGTGTCAACCTTGCAGGTGGTGAAAGGCTAGGAGAAACAACACTTTCATCCTTATAGTTGTGAGTGGTAGGCTTCCTTATTGCCATAATTTTTCTTTCCATTTTTCTTGCCAACCTGAATGCCTTCTCCAATGAATCACGTTCCCAAAGGTGAACCTCATGTTGGATGTTATCCTTTAAAGTCCCTATGAACACATCAATCCAATGCTCCTCTGGAATACCTTTTACCCTTATATTCAATTTTTGGAAGTCCTTAATGTGCTCCATCATTGAACCCTTTTGTTTGAGATTTATCAATTGGCTAAAAAAGGTGTTGATTTTTGTATCCTCATAATGTGCTATCATTTCTTTCATAAAAATTTCCCAAGTGACAAATTGTTTACGAGAGAAAATCCATCGATACCATACAAACTGATTTGGTTCCAAATATAAAGTTGCAATGTGTACCTTTTGTGTGTTTTGCACATTATGGAGATCGAAATATTGCTCCATCTATAGTATCCATGTTATGGGATCCATGCCATCAAAATTCTTCATATCGATCTTTGGAACATGGTGGGTCTTCAATCCAACGTTAGATTCTATGAAATCATGATTAACATTTCTTTGGTTCTCATCATTAGTTTCCTTTAATACCCTTTCACCATTAGTAAGCATTTCTTGTAGCAACTTTGTCAAATCTATCTTGAAATATTCCATGTTGCCTTTAATTTTTTCTTCTATACCATCCATCTTAGCTTCCATGCCATTTGAATTCCTTCAAAATAATTTTTCAACCAAACTTATGCAAAACTTTAAAAAAACTACGCACATGTTTTCACTTTGTAGGAGCTCGATATTGAATCTGTTGTATATATGTAATTTTGGATCTCCAAGGTATGAAATTGCGTCTTGTGGTAGCCCTCTGAGTCCTCTTTCCAACCCTGCAATTCTGATCAAGATTGGATTCTCCAAGGAAGAATTATGTTAAATCTCCCACGATGGCCTGATTATATACTAGTTCAGTAGATTGAATTTGCATGAAGTTCCACATATCACTATTTCGACCTTAGCACCTGAAACTGATACAAAGAAAACTACTAGCCGTCCTCTTTCTGTAAATGTTTACACAATTTCAATCTGATGCTCAGAGAGAAATTTATGACGATTTTCCCCAGATCAAATGTTTGGGATGTAATTCGGGAGCCTGCAAAAATGTTAAATGTATTGGACAATATCTCTGAAAATATAGTGAAACAATATCTGAAATTTGGGTCTGCACTTCATCAAGATTTCGGCTCAAGTGTGTTTTAATTTCAAAGTCTGAACCTTTGTAAAAATAAATTATGGCGAAAATTCCACGATGACCTATTTGTGATGGAATTTTGGAGCTTGCAAAAACCCTAACTTCCTCAAATCGTATCTCTGAAAATATAGCGAGACAAGCTCTAAAATTCGGACCCGAGGTTCAGAATGATTTCGGCTCAAATGGGTTTTTTCTTTTAGCTTCTGAAACTTCGTAGAGAAAACATTATATCGAAAATTCCACAATGGCCTGTTTGGAGCAGCAAAACCCTAGAATCCAAAGCTCTGATACCAAATGTTATGAAACTAGCTCACAAAAAGATAGAAAAGATAGATCAATGACTTAAAAATCATCCTCTTTGATGGGGAAACCTCGTTTACATTACACAAATGAAAAATTCTTGGATGATACAAATGACAAAGCCTCCTTTCTATATATATAAGAGTATAAGGGGTCCCAATACAATCAGAGTATACATAACAATAATATTGTAGGGGCACAACAATAATAATAGTGGGCTTCTATGGGGCATAATAATAACAACATGTGGACTATATAGGCACAATAATACAATAAAGGGGTTGCATTAATAAAAATAAGGTGTTACCCTAGTAGTATAGGGACCTAACAGAGCGAGTATGAGGCCTCTTGAAATCCAGGATGACCACATAAAGATATATACAGTGGAGTTGCCAGGGTGTTTACAATAAGATTTAAATAGTGGAGTCACCAAGTCAAGATATATTCAACCCACACTTCCCTTGCTCAACCGACATAGGGAGTGTAAAAATTATTGGACCTAGGGAAAAATATTCTTATTCTTTCCCCGGTAATGGTGCCAAAAGTATGGTGTAGCGTTTTCTATCTCCTATCACACAAGTGCTTTAGAAGATATAGAAGAATCCTAGAGACAAACTATGGGTTGATAGGAGACTAGTGCCTAGGGCATCCGAGAGGAGTGCTTTTGAAGATTATCAATAGGGCTTTGTGTTGCACTGCATATGTCACATAATTTGAAAGGGATAATTCAAAGCTTGTTTCAATAGCCCTTCGTCAAGATAAAATCAAGCAAATACACACTGGTAGATATGGTTGATCTCAAAGAGAAATGTCTTGGTTCTGGTGGCCGACACAAACCAATATGTGGCTTAACATTGTTGCTTTAGTATAGATAAATAGAATGAAGGAAAGGGGAGAAATTGATGCACATGGCTAGACATAACACAAAATCCTGAGAAACAATCTTCGGCAGAAATATGGAAGAGTGAGGAGGTGAAAATGCAGAAAAAGTGGAGCGTGAATTAAGCTCTCAAGCTCTATGCGTCATGAATACATTTGTCCCCAAACAAAAATAAGTAAATCTTGAGCACATACAGGTATTGTAGGTTATCAAATAACACAAGTAAATCTTTTGTTACACAGGTACTATAGGTTATCAAATAACATGAGTAAATATGTTGTTACACAGGTAATTTTACTACTTAGCAGCAAACATAAAACCATGAATGGGAGTGAAATCAGCATCTTCATTACACAATTCCAGAGAAGGAAAGACATACATGAAGTGATAAACAAAGGGGAAGCATGTTATGCATTGTTCTGATTGGAATCAACAAAACAATTTCATTAATCCTTCAAGATGGAGTCCAAATCAACAGTCCATTACATTTAGAAATTGTATCAACCCAAGGACCTCATGAACAATAAAATTGAACCAAAGTGGAACCACAGAATTTGGGCCTCTTGGGTGCAGAATTATGGAACCTCTTTTAAGTGTTTATTCCCTCTATTTATAAGGAGAGGGAGAACTTTGAACAACATTTACAAAATATCTCAATCGAGCTCCAGCTGTCTGATCAACTAGTTGTCTCGGTGTGCGATGGTTCTGATGCCCAAAATCATTACAATCGGATTTGATTCCGTTCTTGAAAATGCAAAAAATACAGAATAATAGACAAAAGGAAAATTGAATGATGGCTAAGGAAAATATCTCCCTGCCATTCTTTTGATTTCCTCTTATTAGGCCACGTCTATGCCATGATGTGCCTCTTCTATTACTCGGTCGGTTCACCTATTATTTTCACCTTAACTACTTGGATTCCCCACTTCTTAGAGCTGGAAGAGATCAACTGTCGGTTGCTTGCCACAGTGAATAAAACAAAGAGATTGACCTGGAAATGTTTCATTGCCTGACTGTGTAGAGCTCCATGCTAAGAAACTATATCTCAAGTGACCTACACACTACTTCATGAGTCTCATACATCCTTTTAACTTACTAAAGATGTGAACGCGAAGTAGTCAATCGCTTCCTTGAAGTACTTGAATTCATTTTTGCTACCCATGTTGCCCTCGATTTCTTGTTACAGAATCCTCCATAGGATTAACCCTTTTCAATTACCAACTCCTATGTGCCTTCATTCAATATTGCAGCTACCGACCCATACACCTTTAAATATAAGTACTTCCTTATCAGAGTGATTCCATATCACAATCTTTTCAGTGGTGTAGTATTCTAATCTTTCGATTTCTGACCTTCGATTTGACGATCTCCTTCTACTTATCCCTTCGCACATTTCTCACCATAGGACTAAGGGTCATGACCTGCCGCTTAGACTTCAGGTGCTAGAGCATTTAGACTCCTGTCAAGGGCTATTCTCCCTTTGTTAACAACCCTCTGCCCCTTGTTCTTTAAGCTCTTCCATACTATGTTCCAACCAAATATCGGAGCCCCCTTATCAAAACATTTTCATGTATCAAGTGTTACAAAGTGCCAACATCCTCAACCACCCATATGCGATCTCTAATATGACATCATCACTTCCACGTGGCACCTCACGAGTGGTGACAAGTGTCACCCATATTTTCCCCTTATGCCCTCTCAAAATGGCAAAACTGCCTACCACATGTCCTTTCGTACTACCACGTCATGCTGACGTCGGATGCCACTGTAGCTTTATTGGAACCAATCATATGTCATCACGTGTCCCGCTAGAGAAGAGAGAAAAGAGCCCGCACACCTTTTGATTTATGATGAAATCCGTTGTTAATCCTTTATTTTCATTCCCGACGGTTTTTAACACTATCAGAACTTTTTGAATATCGAAACTTTTAAGAGGTTTACACTTTCAGAAGTTTCGATTCTCCGATAGTCGATGTTCCTATGTTTCGATATTACGATGCATTGATCTCGTCCAAGATCTGATACTACCTACTCTAATGAGTTGGACCTCCAACATGAAATTGTCGATATTCCTGATGTTGTGAGCACTGATATGGTTGATGCTCTGATGTTGCAATCATTGATATCTCTAGACCTCCAACATGCGATCGCTGATATTATTTCCTTCCTGAGGCTTTAATCCTTGAAACTTTAGCAAACCATATCTTTTGATCTAGGAGTGCATTTTTTTACTTTCACATGTCGTTGGAAAGCTTGTTCAGATAAATTTCTAATGAAGAGCGTCCGATTTAGGCTTTGAGTCCTTCTGCTACTTGGAAAATGACTACAAACTTGTCTTCTCATTTACTCTTTAGATAGCTAGAAACACATTTTGCAGTAAGTGACAACAACACCCATACTACTTATATCTTTATAACATAGATCATGGTGATATTTACATCCATATACATATGTACATATATCGAAACACCATGCGAAAACTGCTTTCCTTCAACCAGAAAACAAGGAAAGACATAGCCCACATTTGATCCGCCATCTCCCATGTAGCTTCATTGGGCCCAAAGTGCTTCCATTACACTTTAACTTTCTTGATTTCTCGGTTCCGGAGTATGAGCACCTTTTCCTACAATATACATTGAGGCTCCAGTTAGAATTATCAATTTGGTTCCACCTACAATATAGAATAGTAAATCACGTGATCAACATCTTTAACATACTTCTTAAGTAATGACACATGGAAAACATCATGGAATTTAACTGTCGAAGGAAGTTCAAGTCGATAAGCTACTGGCCCAATCCTCTCAACAATATTGAAGGGTCCACAAAACCATGGTGTCATCTTGGCACATGATCTAATCTTTAAGGTGCTCTTCTTTGGTTTGATGTGCAAGTATACATGTTCCCCAACCTGGAGCTCCTTGAACAACATGTTCTAACCTGCATAGCTCTTTTTTCTATCGTGTGTTGCCTTTAGATAATTCTTGAGCACCTGCATTTTTTTCCATGTCTGCTAATATGTCTGGTCGAATCAAAACTCTGTTAACTAGATCACTACAACTGATAGGATTATTGAAACTTCACCCATACAATGCGTCAAACGGACTCATCCTCAAAGATTCTCGATACCCATTGCTGAAAGTGAAATCTACCAGTAGAATATAATCTTCCCATTTTCGTTGTTGATGCATCATATACATCCTCAACATGTCCTCCAATATCTTGTTGACCCTCTCTATCTTTCCATCTGTCTACGGATGATAAGTTATATTAATGTCCAACTCTGTGCCCAAACCTACAAATAAATCCTTCCAAAACTTGGAAGTGAACTTCACATCCTTATCTGACACAAACTTCTTCGCGACACCACGCAATATGACCACATCTCTTATGAACACTTGTGCTACATCACTAGCTAAGAATGTAGACTTCACTAGAATGAAGTATGCATCCTTTGTCAACCTTTCCACAACAAACATGATGGAATCATGTTGTCTCACTATCCTTGGCAAACTTGTGATGAATTCCATGGAAATGGCCTCCCATTTCAACTTTGGAAGTGCAATCAGTTGTAGAAGCCCACCTGGATGTTTACGCTCTGCCTTCACATGCTAAAATTTGAAACACCTAACCACAAGCTCTGCTACATCCCTCTTCAATTTCTTCCAATAATAAAATCTCTTCACTTATTTCAATGTCTTCTGATAACCTAGGTGACCTGAATATGGTTTCGCCTGAAACTCTCACAAGGTCACGTTCTTGAGCTCACTACTATTTGACACATATATCATGTCTCTGAATCTAACCAATTCATTTGTTGTAAGGAAATAGTCCACATCCTCTACACTTGCACCTGTACATGTACATGTACCACTACATGTACCTGTACTATCATTTGTACCTATACCTATACTATGCTGCAACTTGTGCATAATCTCCATATATCTAACATCTTGTTGACCTGGTTGTAGGATCCTATCTTGTAATTTTGTCCCATAGGAGCTCATAGTTTCTAAGTGATTTACCTGTATCTGCCTACTAAGAGCATCTGCCACCCTATTTTCCTTACCTCTGATGTACCCGATCTCAAAATAAAACTCACAGATCATAGCCAACCACTGAACCTACCTACCATTCATATTTGGTTGGTCAAATAGATACTGTAAACTAATGTGAGCACTCAGCAATGTAAACCTCCTGCCCAGAAGATAGTGTCTCCACATCTTCAATGCATTTATAATCACTGCCAACTCAAGATCATGTGTGGGGTAGTTATACTCATGTTCATTCAAATTTCGTGACTCATAGCATACCAGATGTCCATCTTGCAAAAGGACTCCGCAAATTCCTTTCTTGCAAGCATATGTGCATACTATAAATGCTTTGTCTGGATCTGCAATATTTGACACTGGTGTATGTCTCAACAACTCAAGCTACTAAAAAATAGCCTCACACTTCTCTTTCCATTCAAACTTCTTACCTTTCCTCTACAATGATGTTATAGGATAAGAAATATATGAGAAGTTCCTGATAAACCTCCTATAATAGCCTGCCAACCGCAAGAAAGATCTCACCTCATCTACATCCCTAGGAGCTACCCATTCCATGATCATCCTTATATTTTCTAGATCTGCAGCAAGGCCCTCCTTGGAGAAAACATTCCCCAAGTAGTGTACCTTATTCTGAAAGAAACTAAACTTGTTGAGCTTAGCATACAACTGATGCTCTCTCAATAACCTCAACACTATTGCTAAATTCTTGGCATCCTCTTCCTCATTTTTAGAATATATCGATATGTCATCAATGAACACAATAACAAATTTATCCAAGTATGGATGTAACACACTATATATCAAGCACATAAATATAGTTAGAGCATTAGTTAAGCCAAATGGAACTACAACAAACTCATAATGCCCATAACTGCTTCAAAAAGTTGTCTTGTATATTTTCTCCTCTTTGATGCATACGTAACGATATCCGGATCTCAGATCAATCTTTGAGAACATTGCTAATCCCTTCAATTGATCGAACAAGTCATCAATCCTTGGCAACAACTACCTGTTCTTGATGGATGCTTTTTTCAACTACCTGTAGTCAATTCATAATATGAGAATACCATATTTTTTCTTCACAAACAATACCGGTGTGCCCCATGGTGATACACTTAGCCTAATGTATCCTTTGTCCAACATTTCCTTCAACTATAGCTTCAACTCAACCAAATCATGGGTGCTCATCTTGTAAGGTGATTTTGATGTTGGAGCTGCCCCTAGCACCAACTCAATAGAAAAGTTACTTCCCTATGAGGTGGCAACTTTGTAATGTTCTCAAGAAATACATCCTTGAACTATTGTAAGACTAGGTAGTTGCTCAACACATCTGCATCCTCAACTTCCTTACCCTTTTCTCTAGAAATGTGTACTACAAATAATACACACCCTTTTTAGCGACTACACTTTGCTTGTGTAGCTATTACCATCCTAACTGATGTGGATTTCTTCTTTCCCAGCAAGACTCTTGGTTCCCCATTGTCATCCATACACTCAATTTCTTTGTCATAACAATCTACCTTGGTTTTGTGAAGGTACAACCAATCGATTCCCAACAATATATTGTATGATCCCAACGGTAATACATTCAAATGTGTTGCGGTGGGCGTACCATTTAAATTAAATTCAAAAGATCTTACCCAATGGTGAACTTGTTTCTTTGTACTTGTAGCCAACTACACTAGCCAAGGTTTTGCATGCAATTCCTTACTCAAACCACACTTATCCACCAAGTCACGACTAACATAGCTATAATTATATCTAGGGTAAATCATAAAAGAAATAACTTTATCAAAAATCTTATTGTCCATCTCACTGATAGAGGCTTGATGGTCTTCCTGTTTATTATCTAATCTTGCATATATACAAGGAATACTCTAACCAAAATCCCCAATAGTTTGTGCATCATGTGCACTCTATATTTGAGGCCTACCACCTGATTCTGTGGACCATCTCTCTTGTGATGATCTTTTCCACAATTCCAAGACTTTATAGTCTTCCAACCTACACCCTTATTCTGCTCCTTAGATCGATGTCCCTGTCCTCTATCTGATGCATTGAATTTCTTAGATGGTGCATAATTCTCTTTATTATCTGTACCCTGAGGTCTTTCTCAATTTATGTCCCATATCCCTTTCTTCTTTGCATTACCTTTCCAATTTTCCTTAGTCTCATTTCTATGCTTCGTTTGTTCATACCAATGCCTTAACTTTCAAATTGCCTTCTCCAATTATCTAGGCTCATTGAACTCAATCGTGTCTTTGAATGCAACCGAAAATCCACTAATGAACCTCTTATTTTTGGCCTTCTCCTCTATGAGATAAGTTACATGCCTCAATAGCTCCTAAAACCTACTAGTGTACTCCTCATCTATCATGGATCCCATATTTACCTCATATAATTATTTTTCCTTGTCATCAAATTATCTCTCTAACAAATACTTCTTCTTGAATAACCTCTCAAACTCACTCCAAGTCAAGTATTCTTCATGAATACATCTGACATTCTTCACATCTTCCAACCAAATGTTTTCTTTACCTTTGAGACTAAATGTAGCTGCTTTGGCTTTCATGTTTTCCGAATAGTCATGCAACCTGAAGAAATTCCTCGTGCCAAGCAACCATGCCTTTGCATCCTATGTTTTCTTCATCTCTCCATCAAAATTAGGTGGTTTTTCTTTCTTAAACTCATCCAAAAAGTATCCCCCTATCACTCCTCATGTAAGGATGATAACGATGATGATCATAATGCCTATTTGAATCATAACTAGAATAATACCTGTGTCTATCCCTTCGCCTCTCCAGAGTGTCCAACAATCTACCATCTCTAACTATGTCATCTATATCTGACCTATGACCTCCATGAAACTTACAACCATATGCCCCATTAGTTTTGTCCTCCTACTCATAGTTGATCTAACATCGTCCATGTGGTTGCAAATCTGATGAACATTGAAGTATCACTGCTCATCGAAATCGAAAGAGTTCCCAACACCATACTGCCAATTTGATTCATAGGGAGAGTCTCTGTAGTCTAACATATTGCTAGCCATTTGATATTTCTTCCTACAAGGTATAGCATTTTAGCTAAACAAAATCACAAGAAACCAACGTACCTTAGCATAGCTTGGGGAGGATGCCTTATCTACAAAATCAACAAATTAGCATGATATATGTATGACATAATCATGACATCATATAGAAAAATAAGACCTAAGTATATAACCATGCAACCATCATTCTATCTAGGGTACAGTCATCAATGCATGACCTTATCAACAACACACACCATGACCTCATGCATGACAACAATCATTACATCACTCTACACTCGACCACATGCAAACATTAACATGCATATGCAATGTGTAACTAACCATACACATGCATAAACACATGTAATCAAGCATAAAGGAATGATACATGCAACCAAGCATACAAGAATGAAACCTAACATACACTAATGTAACCAAGCATACAATAATGATACATGTAAGTGACATATAACAACATGTAACTAGGCATACACAGATGACGATGCACTCCACAATAACAACATCAGGTTCCCCATGAGTACATTATTATGACCATGATCAATAGTATACAATGCGAAAATCACGTGGAATGCAAGTGTAACAGACACACATGCAACTGACATGCATGCATGACCAACACATAGCCCATCCAGTCTAAGGGGTGAACTATGCTTTGATACCATTCTGTAACACCCTCCTCCCACATCTACCCAAGCAACCGACCAGGCAAGGTAAACATGAGATGAGAGGCCACTATGATATGATTCGAGCTCCTAATTCATGTTAAGGAAATGGAACCAACAAAAACACACCATACAGATATTCAACATGAGCATTAGAATGCTCAGGAACTAATCCAACCTTTTTGCCAACCCGCCCTTGGGTCCCATTGAGCCTTTAGACCACTTGACCTCTAGATGCTCTCATGCTATGGCCATTCTAGCATCCACAGACCTTTTCATTCTCTCACAGACCTGCATGCCAAAATCCAAGGACTCTTTGTGTCAGTGTTGTCCCAATGTCCCTAGGATTTGAGACACTTTTTCCATCCCAGAGCCGAGGTCACTGCCCAGAATTGAATCACATCTTCAGAATAGTAAAATAACAAAAAATGACAGTATAAATGAAATCACTTGAATGAGACCTTGATTGGACCCCTACTAGCCAAGATAGGAATTTCGTCAAGCATATCACAAATATGTAATGTACAAGTGTAAATAATGGATCTGAGCATAGGGGTCTACTTAGATGAGAATCGCTAAGTAACATTGATGCCTAAACACATCAACTATCATTTCATCCATTAGGTCATATATACATTAATAATTCATTTACAAGTAAAAACATGATTAAATCCATACATAGCTACTGTCATAAAACACATATATAACCAGCATAATAGCAACAGAAATACCAAGGAAGTTACATCCATATAAACCACATATAATCCAGTATAATACTCATAGAAATACAAGGAGAAATACCCTCTTATTGGTGATGCAAAATCCAAACCCGAGATGGGACTTCCACGTTCCACCCGACCATAGGATGGCTAAATCAAATCTCTCTTCAGACATTCAGCCCTATGCCATATTCCAAGCATGAATGTGAGATCTCCTAGAACACATCAATGCAAAACCATCCAAGACTTCTAGAGTCCATCCACCTCAACCCATCAAACATTGATTCCACCTCACGGTCGGACATTACAAAACCATTATCGTATTGGTATCTATCCAAGCCTCCCAAGGCTTCTAGAGCATTTGTTCCAACCAAGGCTTTTAGGACTATTAACTCAACCCATAGCTATCTCGGGGCTTCTAGAGCATTTGTCCAACCAAGGCTTCCAAGACTAGTAACTCAACCCACCAAGGGCTTCCAGAGAATTTTTCCAACCAAGGCTTCCAGGATTAGTAACTCAACCCAAGCTCTTACAAGGCTTACAAAGTGTTTGTCCAACCACAGCTTCTAGGAACTAATAACTCAACCCAAGCTAAGGAAACATGAGAACCAACCAAAACAAAACAAGGAAATAAACCCAAAATATCCATGGCTATCCAGGGAATGGCAAGGCTATGAAATCCACTATCAATCTAGGAAATCCTCCATGCGAATGACAGATCATGACCAATAATCCACCTGCATATGCCATGCATGCCAAAACTAGTGAGGAAAACATACATGAAACTTGGTACCTACAAGCAATTCTCATTGTAGTTACTGATCACGATGTCCTCTTGTGAATTCTTTCTCTTCCTTTGCCTTCTTGCTCCAAGCATCCAAGTATGTTGCACCCTCCAGGAGTGCTCCAAGAAAACTCTAAGTATCCAAGAGTATGAGAGAGAGAGAGAGAGAGAGAGAAAATAATGAGAGAGCTCCAAAGCTGAACTGACAAAATGTTACGCACTGATCCTCAAAAGCCTTTTTATGAATGAGGCCTCTATTTTCTTCATTTTCCTCATCACATGCAACTTGCAAACTTTCACCTCCCTTTTCTCCTAATTTCCAATATTTTCATAAATAGATGTGCCAAAAATGTTATTTTGCCTTTCCAAAGCCTTAGACATTGCCTTTGCCAATTTCTTTAGCCTTTAATAACCAAATGAACACCCACACTAGGATTTATTACCTAACATTTAGTTTAGAATAAGTATCCCATCAACCGTGGTTATTATTTTTCCTCTATTAACTTTTATTGCATGGAATTTTCACCAGAGTTGTTATAGAACCCTCCCCTTTGGGGGAACACCATCCTCAGTGTTCAACAACACCTATAACCACAACACTATTGTAAGCAAAATATATTATCGATGGAGCTTTATAACTTAGCTCGATGCAGTGTTTATAATGATCAACCTGCTAAGAATCAACCCAACATTAAAACATAACAGCATAACACGATAATGACATGACACCCATATGGCTTATTGGAGCTTTATAACATAGCTCATGGTAGTATTTATATCCATATACATATGTACATATACCAAAATCACCAAACATATATCAAAACATATACCAAGACATACCAAAACACCATGCCAAAATTGCTTTGCCTCAACCGGAAAACAAGGAAGGACATAGCTCGCATCTGATCCACCATCTCCCATGTAGCTTCATCGGGCCCAGAGTGTTTCCATTGCACTTTAACTTGCTCGATTGCTCCGTTTTGGAGCATGAGCACCTTTTTCTGCAATATACACTGAGGCTCCAATTGGAATTCTCCATCTGGTTCCACCTATAATACAAACCATTCAATCACATGATCAACATCTTTAACATACTTCTTAAGAAAAGACACATGGAAAACATCATAGACTTTCATTTTCAGAGGAAGTACAAGTTGATAATCTAGTGGTCCAATCCTCTCAACAATACTGAAGGGTAAAAAAAATGGTTCCATCTTGGCACATGATCCAACCCGTAAGGCACTCTTCTTTGGTTTGATGTGCAAGTACACCTATTCCCCAACATGGAACTCCTTGAACAACATGTTTCGATCTACATAGATCTTTTGTTTATCCTGGGTTGCCTCTATATGCTTCTTGATCACCTGCATTTCCTATTCCTTGTCTGCCAACATGTTTGGTCCAATCAACACTTTGTTAATTAGATCACTCCAACTGATAGGAGTATTGCAACTTCGCCCATACAATGCCTCAAATGGACTCATCCTCAAAGATTCCTGATACCCATTGTTATAAGTGAAATATATCATTGGAAATTACTCTTCCCACTTTCATTGTTGATGCATAACATACATCCTCAACATGCCCTCCAATACGTTGTTGACCCTCTCTACCTGTCCATCTCTCTGTGGATGATAATTTGTATTGAAGGCCAACTTTGTGCCCAAATCTGCAAATAACTCCTTCCAAAACTTGGAAGTGAAATTCACATCCCTGTCTGACACAAACTTCTTCTGAACACCATGCAATCTGCCCACATCTCTGATCAACACCTGTGTTATATCACTAGCTAAGAATGTAGGCTTCACTGGAATGAATTGTGCTACCTTTTTCAACCTGACGATAACAACCATGATGGAATCATGTTGTCTCACTATCCTCAGCAAACTTGTGATGAAGTTCATGGAAATGACCTCTCATTTCCACTCTGGAATCGCAATCGATTGTAGCAGCCAACTTAGATATTTACACTCTCCCTTCACACACTTACAATTGAAACACCTAGGCACAAACTCTGTTACATCACTCTTCAGGTTCGGCCAATAATAAAATATACTCATTGTTGTCAATGTCTTCTGCTAATGTAGGCGACCCAAATCACCTTCTTGAGCTGACTACTATCTGGCACATATATCTTGTCTTTGAATCTAACCAATCCATATGTTGTAAGGAAATAATCCACATCTTGTGCACTTGCACCTATACCTATACATGTACTACTACATGTACATGTACTACCACCTATACATGTACATGTAATATCACCTATACCTGTACATGTACTCTATTGCAACCTGTGCATAATCTCCATATATCTAATATCCTGTTGACCTGCCTACAAGATCCTAACTTGTAAGTTTGTCCCATAGGAGCTCATAGTTGCTAAGCGTTTTACTTGTATCTGCCTTCCAAGATAATCTGCCACCCTATTCTCCTTACCTTTGATGTACCTGATCTCAAATTCAAACTCACTGATCATAGCCAACCACCGAGCCTACCTACCATTTAAATTTGGTTGGTCAATTAGATACCACAAACCACTGTGATCACTCATCAATGTAAACCTCATTCCTACAAGATAGTGTCTCCACATCTTCAATCCATGTATAATCGTTTCCAACTCAAGATCATGTGTGGGATAGTTCTACTCGTTCTCATTCAACTTTCATGACTCATAGGATAATGCTTGTCCATCCTGCATAAGGACTCCACAAAGTCCTTTCCCGTAAGCTTTTGTGCATACTACAAACTCTTGTCTAGATCTGCAATCTTTAACATTGGTGCATGTGTCAACAACTACTTAAGCTTCTCAAAACTAGCCTCACACTCCTATGCCCATTCAAAATTCATACCTTTCCTCTACAATGATGTGATAGGATAAGTAACCTGTGAGAATTTCTTGATGAACCTCCTATAATAGCCTGCCAACCCCATGAAATATCTCATCTCATCTACATTCCTGGGAGCTACCCATTCCACGATGGGCCTTATCTTTTCTAGATCTACTGCAATTCCCTCCTTGGAGACAACATGCCCCAAGTAGTGTTCCTTAGTATGAAAGAAACTACACTTGTTGAGCTTAGCATACAACTGATGCTCTCTCAACAACCTCAACACTGTTGCTACATGCTCGGCATGATTTTCCACATTTTTAAAATATACCGATATGTCATCAATGAACACAATAACAAATTTATCCAAGTACGGACGCAACACACTATTCATCAAGCACATAGATGTATCTAGAGAATTAGTTAAGCCAAATGGAATTACAACAAACTCCTGATGTCCATACCTAGTCCAGAATGTTTTCTTGTAAATGTCCTCTTCTTTGATGCATACTTGATGATATTCGGATCTCAGATCAATCTTCGAGAACATTGTTTCTCCCTTCAACTAATAAAACAAGTCATCATTCCTCGTCAGTGGATAATTGCTCTTGAGTGTCACTTTTTTCAACTCCTTGCAGTCAATTCATAATCTGAGAGTACCATCTTTCTTCTTCACAAACAATATCGGTGTGCCCCATGTTGATACACTTGTCCTAAGTATCCGTTGTTTACTTCAAATGTAACTTCAACTCAACCAACTCAAGTGTGCTCATCTTGTAAGGTGCTTTTGATGTTGGAACTACCCCTGGCACCACCTTAATATAAAATTCTACTTCCCTGTGAGGTGGAAACTCTATAATGTTCTCGGGAAATACATCCTTGAACTATCGAAATACTGGGTACTTTCTCAACACATTTGCACCCTCAACTTCCTTACCCTTGTCACTAGAAATGTGTAATGCAAATAACACACACCCTTTTCAACGACTACACTTTGCTTGCATAGTTGTTACCATCCTAACTAATGTGGATTTCTTCTTTCCCCATTGTCATCCACACACTCAATTTATTTGTCATAAAAATATACCTTGGTTCTGTGAAGGTACAACCAATCCATGCCCAACAACATATTGTATGGTCCCAACAGTAATATATTCAAATGTGTTGTGATAGGCATACCATTCAAATCAAATGCACAAGCTCTTAACCAATGGCGAACTCGCTTCTTTATACCTATAGCCAACTGCACTAACCAACATTTTGCATGAAATTCCTTACTCAAACCACACTTATACACCAAGTTAGGACTAACATAGCTATAATTAGATCTAGGGTCAATAAAAATAGAAATAACTTAATCACAAAGTTTACATTTCGTCTCAATGACAGATGCCATATGGTTTTCCTGCTTATTATCCAATGTTGCATAGATACGAGGAATACTCTAAACAACATCCCCAATAGTCTGTGCATCCTGTGCACTATATGTCTCAGGCCTACCACCTCGATTCTACAGAAAATATCTCCTACAATGAACTTTCCACAAGTCCAAGACTCTATAGGCTTCTAGCCTCCACCCTTATGTTTCTCCTCAAATCGATGTCTCTGTCCTCTATCTAATGCATTGAACTTCTTAAATGGTGCAACATTCTCTTTATTATTTGTACCCTGAGGTCTTTCTTGCTTTCTGTCCCATTTTCCTTTCTTTTCATTACCTTTCCAGTCTAGCTTAGTCTCATATCTATGCTTCAATTCTTCATAGCAATGCCTTAACTTTTGAATGGCCTCCTTCAGTGATATAGGCTCATCGAACTCAATCATGTCTTTGATTGAAATCGATAATCCACTAATGAAACTCTAAATCTTTTCCTTCTCCTCCATGAGATAAGACACATACCTTAGTAGCCCTATCATTAAAGTATCTCTCTAACAAATACTTCTTCTTGAATAACCACTCAAACTCACTCCAAGTCAATTCTTCCTCAAGAATACATCTGACATTCGTCACATCTTCCCACCAAATGTTTGCTTTACCTTTGAGACTAAATGTATCTACTATTGCTTTCATGTTTTCCGAATAGTCATGCAACCTGAAGAACTTCCTCATTCCAACCAACCGTACCTCTGCATCCTGTGGTTTCTTCATCTCTCCATCAAAAGTAAGTGGCTTTGCTTTCTTAAACTCATATGGCAAGTGTCCCCTATCACTCCTCTTGTAATAATGATAACGATGACGATCATAGTGTCTATCTGAATTAGAACTAGAATAATACGTGTGTCTATCCCTTTTCCTCTCCGAAGTTTCCAACAGTTTTCCATATCGAATTATATCATCTCTATCTATGTGACCTCCTACCGACCTACTACCATATGCCACATTGGTTTTTTCTCCCTGCTCATAGTTGATCCGACGTGGTCCTTGTTGCTTCAAATCTGACAAACTCTAGAGTATTATTGCATTTACCTCTACTTGTTTCTCCTGTGCCTGCATGATTTTGTCATTATCTACCTTACAAATTCTTATTTCTTCCTTTAAGCTTGTTAGTGTATCTCCCAAATCGGAAGAGTTGCCAACACCATACTACTCATTTTATTCATAGGGAGAGTCTTTGTAGTCTACCATCTTGCTAACCATTTGATATTTCTTCCTTCAAGGTATATCATGTCAGCTAAACCAAATCAAAATAAACCAACATACCTTAGTATACCTCAAGGAGGATAACTTGTCTGCAAGATCAACAAATCAGCATGATACATGTATAACATAATCATGATAGCATATAGAAACATAACACCTAATTATATAACCATGCAACCATCATTCTAGTTATGGTCTAGTCATTAATGCATGACCTCATCAACAACACATACCATCACCTCATGCATGACAACAATCATTACATCGTTGTACACTCGACCACATGCAAACATTAACATGCATAGGCAATGTGTAACTAACCATACATATGCATAAACACACGTAATCAAGCATAAATGAACAATACTCGTAACCAAGCCTACAAGAATGATGCATGCAACCAAGCATACAAGAATCCAACCTAACATACACAAATGTAGCCAAGCATACAATAATGATACGTGTAAGCGACATATAACAACATATAACCAGTCATACACTCATGAGGATGCACTCCAAAATAACAACATCAAGTTCCTCATGACGACATCACTATGACCATGATCAACATTATGCAATGCAACAATCACATGGAGTGCAAGTGTAAGAGACACACATGCAACTGACATGCATGCATGACCAACACACAACCCATCCAGTCTAAGGGGTGAACCATGCTCTAATACCACTCTGTAACACCCTTCTCCCACATCTACCCAAGCAACAGGCCAGTTGGGGTAAACATGCAATGAGAGGCCACTATGATATGATTCGACCTCCTAAGTCATGTTAAGGAAGTGGAACCGACGAAAACACACCATATAGACATTCAACATGAGCATTAAGACACTTCAGAACCAGTCCAACCTTTCTTCTAACTAGCCCCTGGGTCCCAATAAGATTTTGGACCACTTGACCTCTAGACGCTCTCATGCTATGGGCATGCCAGCATCCATGGACCTTTGGACTCTCTCACAGTCTTGTGACCTAGCATTTAGTGACTCTCTTTTTCATTTTTGTGCAAGCATCCCCAGGATTTGAGCCACTTTTTTCGGCCCAAAGCCCAGTTCGTTGCCCAGAATTGAATCACATCTTCAGAAAAGTAAAATAATATGGAAATGACAATATGAATGCAATCACTAAATGAGACCTTGACTGGACCCCTACTAGCCATGACAAACATTTCATCAAGCATATCAGGAATATGTAATCAACAGGCACGTAGATAATGGATCTGAGCATAGTGGTCTCATACTTATTTGAGAATCGCTAAGTAGCATTGATGCCTCAACACATCAACTGTCATTTCAACTATTAGGTCATAGATACATTGATCATTCATTTACAAGTAAAAACATGATGAGAATCATACATAGCTATTGTTATAAAACACATATATAACTAGCATAATAGCAGCAGAAATACCAAGGAAATCATAGCCATATAAACCACATATAATCGAGTATAATACTCATACAAATACAAGGAGAAATAACCACTTATTCATGATACAAAATCCAAACCCGGGATGGGACTTCCACATTCCACCTGACCATAGAATGGCTGAGTCAAATCTCTCTTGAGCCATTCACCCCTGTACCATATTCCAAGCATTAATGTGTGATCTCAGAGAACACATCAATCCAAAACCATCCAAGGCTTCCAGGGGCCATCCATCTCAAACCATTGAATAGTGATTCCACCTCACAGTTTTATATCACAAAACCATCATCATATTGGTCTCTATCTAAACCTTCCAGGCTTCGAGAACATTTGTTTTTTTAATAAACATTATATATATTTTATTTGGAAACATATTTTACACTTAAATATAAGGGTTTTTAGAATGCGTCTCTAAGCAACTATTTAATCAAAATTTAACCAAAAACTCTAAAACGACGAATAACCTTTCTTTGTGGGCACGCAGTTTTGTGGTGTATCCTCCACTGGTATCGCAGTACTTCAACGAAACTTGGGACTGGCCTCGTACAGATGTTTAATTGCTGGTAAACAATAACCATCCGTCGTATATTTTGGTAGTGTTTTAATTTCAGCATAAATTCTCCTGGTTGGAATATGTTTCGGCAGAAGGGACCTCTATCGTACATTATGACCATTCTTTTTTTCCTGTATGATTTTACTTTCGAATTAGCATTCTCAACGTTTATTTTTGGATAATTCTAGTAGACAAATGATATGAACATCCCTTTTGTTTAAAATAATTTTATTCATTATATTTTTTTAATTTTATTTTATTTTATAAAATAAAAATAACACATTTATACTTAAATAAATATATAATTAATAAGAAATATTATCATGATTTTGAAAATTTTGAAAAAGTTTTAAAACTAGTTTAAATTGTTTAATCTACATAATTGGGGTGTCTCAAAGGTTTTTCAAAGTGTTAAATTTATTTATGCATTCAAAAATGTATTTTAAACAACAAATTTTGTTTAATTACCCTTATTAAATCACATTTATATACATAAAAAGTAATTGAAAATTAAATAAATAAAATTATTGATTTTTATATTTATATTTTTTTACATATTAATATAAAAATATTATAATTGTATTTTAAAAAATAATATAATAAATATGTTAATAATAATTATACAGAATTAAGATATTGAAATGTTATATACCCATGGAATAATTGATATATATGGGATTTTGGAGTTTCTCTTTACTTTTTATATATATGAAAATGAGATGTTGAAATATAGGTTGTCAAAATTACAGTGAGCTCGAGAGGCTTCTCTCCAAGCTTTTTGAGCATAGGAATAAAACCTTAAACCAAACTAAATAATTTGTTGTCAAAATTACAGTGAGCTCGGGAGACTTCTCTCAAGCTTTTTGAGCATAGGAATAAAACCTTAAATCAAATTAAATAATTTGTTTCTTTTGGTCTGATAAACCAAAATTTGGTCTCATTGGATGTTAACCATCATCATCATCATCATAAAACATTCTTAAAAGATTTAGATTTTTAAAAATTACATTAATAATATAGATATATATATTAGATATTGTTTTTGGGATTCAACTGCGTTAAGTAAGTCATTAACGTATGACCATTTCCATGAGAGTTAGAGAGAGAGAGAGAGATTGGAGGGTGGCTCAATTCATCATATCGGCAGGGCTCAAAATCACTAGGCAGTCGTTTTATCAAAGAATGGTCTTCATTCGGTTCCTGGTCTTTGGTATTTGCAGGTTTCTTCGGAAAGAAAAATCTTTTCCATTCAGGAATTCTATCCTCTTGATTTCTAGTTCTCCTTGGCAGAACAATAGGTCTTCTCGGGTTTTCTTTTGCCTTATAATTCTCTCTGTCTATTGGTTTTCGTATGATGTTGTTTCCTTGTTCTTTTGTTTCAGTTCCGCAGATTATCCTTCTATATTCCTCTATGCTTTTGATTATCATGGTGCTTGAGGTATAGCCGAGGTTTTTGTTGGTTTTATCTTGCTGTTGGTTGACAGCCCAAGTTTTGATGGTTTTCTCGGCAAGGTCTCGACTTTTTTTGGAATATGTTCCATGTCTATGCTGCTCCAGATCTTTTTTGAATACATGCAATGTCAAGCGAATGTACATATATGCGCTTTTATATATCTTATATAAATACAATCAAGCTTTTTTCGTCCTGAAAAAAATATATAAAAGTTGGTTTGCATTGGTGGATAGAGTTAGAAATCATTATTTTCACTACTAATTTATAATTGAGTTAAAATATATTTTCCCACCATATAAAAAAATTAATCATATTCTAACTTCCTTTAAAATAAAAAATTCAACCAAAACTATATAACAATCCTTTTTCATAAGACAAACACTTTCATGAATTAAGAGCGTAATGGAAGAAATTCTCATTAATGGTTTGACAACCATTTTCATGAATTAATATATTGATAGAAGAAATTTTCCTTAACTTGGCTCAAATGACAATATGGAGCTGGCCATGGTGGAACATAATCATATTGAATGGAGGATATATACAGTTTTAACATGCATGAAGAACCAACGAGATCATAAGAACAGGAGAGCAAAACACCATAAGGTTTCGCTAGTTCATGTCAAGAATGGTTCCCATAGCTGCATAGGATCAACAAGGTCATATAAAACATGCGGATTTGTGTGTGTGTCTTCACTCTCCTGGAGTGAGGCATCGTAAATAGGTGTGGCCAAAGCTTCATGATAGTTTGTAACAAGGCTTAACAAATTAGCATATTGCATGCTCATGTTAGCAAATTGTGCTTGCGTGGAATCCAATCGCGCTTGCAGCTCTGCCAGTTGTTTGTGGAGATCATTGATTACTCCAAAATAGCCCTGGACAGGATCTCGAACCCTTTGGTTTGCTTCGTATACCATATTGATTACTGCATCACCTCTTTGCTTGGCCGAAATATCCTGTAACATCACAACGAATGCCCAACCGTCAATTAATCATAAACTAAATTGTCCCATAATGTCGAATTTAACTCAACTGGATTATATATTTTTGAATATGTTTTTCTTGCGATAATCACATCAAAACATATTTGTTTGTTTATAACCAGTAAGTATGATTCATGATAAGATAAGATACAAAACCAGAACAAGAAGTTAAAATTATTCAGCTTAATTATATATTTTCAAAATATTCCACAAAATGTGACCGACAAAAACAAAGTTAACGGTTAACCTAACTTCTGTGAGATTCCAAAATTTTTCCTAAATATGAAATCTATATAAAAATACCCTTACTATAACCATTTTATCCCCTACCATAACCACATTGAGTTCCAATTTAAAGGGTTCTGTTGGCAAGGATTGGAGCATACCCGTAGTAATTTAATGACATGGCCATGTCCAAAAACTTTGTTTACCAACAGGAACTGTGGAGGTTTGCCATTACACCAAAACTTGCACGTGTAGGTAAAATTTCCAAACTAGTAACTAGGATCCCCAGGGTGGAAATTACGGATTCCATAGAGGTGTGGTGATTCTTCCAACACCCCCCCTTAAACGCAGCTTGGGGGAATCGAACCTGGGTCCAAGCTCTGATACCATGTAAATGTGTTAGAAAACCTGCACAAATGAATCTAGCTAGTAAAGGTTGAACACACAGCTTTGCAGAGAAAAAATACTAAAAGAAAATCGAAAGAACAAAAGAATGATTCATTAGAAAATAGGTTACAATGCTCATGATATAGCATTACTGGGTGAATATCCCGAGTGCACCATAGTGGTGATCAATGAGAAGTCTCAACACATACAACAAGTTCCGGAGAGAACTAGCCAGTTGCGGAGTGAAAGGAGGAGCAAATCAGGGAGTAAATCATGCAGAAGAACTAGCCAGTTGCAGAGTTAAAGAAGGAGTAAATCATGCAGAAGAACTAGCCAGTTGCGGAGTTAAAGAAGGAGCAAATCAGGGAGTAAATCATGCAGAAGGAATCTTGCATGTAGTCCCATGCTCTAACTAAGTGTCCGCATGTAGGTGTGTAGTACTTCCAACACCCCCCTTGAACACCACTATGGGGAAAAATAAAAAATGGGCCCTAGCAACTAAGGCCAAAGGTCACCCAAAATACAGTGCATCTTGTACTAAAATTGAGGAAAGAGGGAAAACCTCGTGGGAACCCCCCCCCCCAGCCCTCCCTCAAAATACAATGTAATCAAAAGAAAAGAGGAAGAAAAGACAGTTGTTAAGAAACTGTGTCCTTCACTCCAAGACCATCGCATAGAGAGCGAAACTTTTGTTCAGTGAATGTCTTGGTGAAGATGTCTGCAATCTATTCTGCTGAAGGACAGAACTGCAAATCAATGACCTGATCATGTACTAAGTCTCTGATGTAGTGCATATGGATCTCTATGTGCTTCATCCACTGCCGTTGTACTGGATCCCTGCAAAATTTAAGAGTGCTCTGGTCGTCAGACCAGATGACAATGGGCTGGTGGAACTGGATGCCCAACTTAGTGAGGAAGTGTTGTAGCCACAGAGCCTGAATTGTGATGTTGACTACTCCTCTGTACTCGGCCTCTGCTGAAGAGAGAGTAATAGCAACCTACTTCTTGCTTGACCAACAGACAGGGCCAGACCCTAGATGGAGTGAATATCCAGAGGTGGACTTACGATCAATGTTGTCGCCCGCCCAATCAGAATCAGTGAAGCCAAGGAGATTCAATGTAGTGCCTGCTGCATAGTAAATCCCAAAGGGGATGGTGCCTTGCACATATCGAAGGATGTGTTTGGCAGCATTCCAGTGTAGCTCATGCAGCTCCTGCATGTATCTGGAAACTGCCCCTACTACATATGAGAGATCTGGTCTAGAGTGGGTGAGGTACAATAAGCTCCCCACTAGCTGTCGGTAGAGAGTGTTGTCAACTAATGGAGTGTCACCTCCATCCTCAAGGCGGACCCCAAACAGAAAAGGAGTCGGTGTTGGCTTGCAGTTGGTCATGTGAAATTTCTCAAGGAGATCCCGTGCATACTTAGCCTGAGAGAGTTTGATGCCTGCGGCATCCTGGTTGATCTCAAGACCAAGAAAGAAGTGTAATGGACCCATGTCCATCATCAAAAACCTAGCATGCAAGGCCCTCTTGACTGCAGCAATGGCTGAAGCCGAGCTGCCAGTGATCAGGAGATCATCCACATACAAAACTAAGATAAGAAGATAATCATGTGTCCTGAGCATGTAAACATTCGGATCAGACTTACATCTTTCAAAGTTTTTTGATAAGAGAAAAGAATCCATCTTCGCATACCAAGCTCTCGGGATCTACTTAAAGCCATAGAGAGATTTCTTCAGTCTGTAGAACAAAGATGAATCCTGAATGAAACCATGTGGTTGCTCCATGTAGATCTCCTCAGATAGGTCTCCGTGAAGAAAGGCATTCTTCACATCCATCTGATGTACTTCCCACCCCTGGGCAGCCACAATGGCAAGTGTAAGGCATCTAGAATCCATCTTTGCTACTGGAGCAAAGGTCTCATCATAATCAATGTCATGCACTTGCTGGAAGCCTTTGGCTACTAGCCTAGCTTTCTGTTTCGTGATTTTCCCATCTGCAGCACTCTGGGTCCTGTAGACCCATTTGCATTGGACAAGTTTTCTTCTTGAAGGAAGGGGGACCAGATCCCAGGTCTGGTTCTCGAGGAGGGAGTTATACTCCTCCTCCATGGCGGACTCCCAAGATGGATACCCAATAGCCTCAACATAAGACTATGGATCAGAAGACTGAACCAAATGACAATGCTAGGATGGCATTGGTTCAGTGGTAGTGAGGGCAAGAGGAGGCTCAATAAACTCTGAGCTAGTCCTCCGTGGATCAGAATTATCCCCCACAAGACCATTTCTAGCAGCTGGGTGGTCTTGTGCATATATCTCACGTAAGCTCCTTGTTCTCTGATTTATGACAAGGGAAGTTGATTCACTGTTGGAAGCCCGATCTGGGCTTGGATGTGGATCATCATATGCATGCACTGGATTTGTATCTGAAGACTCTGTCTCTGCATCTGCATGCTCTACCGTGGCATCTGCATGCTCTGTATCTGCATCTGAGTGTATTGAGTCATCATCTCGGACATGAGGTAGATAAAAGGTGTCTGCATGCGGCAATTGAGGTGCATGCGAGAGACTTTCCTCAAATTTGACACTTTGCTCAATGATGAGCTTGTCCATAGAGGAAATCAGGAGTCGGTATCCCTTCACACCATCAGGGTATCCAACAAAGATGCACTCAAATCTCTGTGGATCAAGAGCTTTCATCTTTTCAGAGGGGATCCTGGCCCATGCTCGGGAACAGAAAACATGGAAGTGAGTGACCTCTGGTTTAGTGCCGCTCCAAGCCTCAAAGGGGGTCTGATCCTTGACAAACCTTTGAGGAGATCTATTCTGGATGTAGTTAGCACAATTAAGTGCTTCAGTCCATAGCTTATGAGGCAGTGACTTAGCATGCAACATAGAGGAAGCCATCTCTTTGAGAGATCAGTTCTTTCTCTCAGCAACTTCGTTCTGCTGCGAAGTGTATGGAACTATGTACTGCAACTGTATGCCGGACTCAAGGCAAAGGTTCTGAAGTGCTTTGTTAACATATTCCCCCCCATTGTCTGTATGGAGGGCTTTGATCTTTCTCTCTGTCTGTGTCTCAACTAGTGCTTTGAAATCTTCAAAGTGCGCAAAAACTTCAAATTTGGCCCTGAGAAGATACACCCAAGTATACCGTGAGAAATCATCAATAAATGTAAGCACATACCTTTCTTTGTTGATGGAAGGATGAGGAAAAGGCCCCATGAGATCACTATGGATCAGATCTAGAGGAGAGGATGCTTTGTGAGTCTTGCCAGTGTCAAACTTTTCTCTAGGATGTTTGCCAAGGACACACCCTTCACAAACTCCTTTGGAGAAACTAATATTTGGAAAGCCTTCCACCATCTCATGCTTTCTTAGCTACTGCATATAGCTATAATTTAAGTGACCAAACCTCTCGTGCCAAAGCCTACTACTATCATCAGCATGTGTAAGCAATAAGGAGGATTCAGATTCAATAAATTCAGAAAATGTATACAGTCTGGCTCCATTGTTTACCTCACCGGTTGCAATTTTGGAGCTGCTATGTAGGTCACATATGTTCACTGCATCTGGAGTAAATTTCACTCTCTTTACGGTGCCGGAATGAGTGATCTGATAAATTGAAAGTGGGTTTACCGAAAGTTTTGGAACATGAAGCACATCTTCAAATCTTCCGTGTAAAATTTCCACTCTACCTTTTCCGGTGACCTCAATAGGTGAGTCATCTCCCATGAGGATGGGAGGTCCTTTGCACGCATCCAAAGAGGAATAGGCTTCCTTTGCAGTAGCCATATGATGTGATGCACCAAAATCTATAATCCATGCATCAGGGGAAGAATTAAATGCAACTAAAGCATGAAAATTGTTACCTTTCCCATGTGGCGGATCCTCAATTTTCTTCTTGGTGCCCTGAGGGATGTGGTCCCCAAGGTTGTGCTTCTGAAGGATTTTTTCCATTTGGTCAATTTGTTTCTTCATGCAAGAGGATTCTGGATGGAATCCTCTTTGACAGTAGGTGCACTTGTTTCCTTTCTTCCCTTTCTCATTTCTCGAGCCGGAGGAATCATTGAAGGGCTTGGTGTACCCTTCCTTCTTTGGATAGGAATGTGATTTTCCCTTGTCTTTTTTCTACTGATTTTTCTGATTTGAATCAGATCTGTGATTTTTATTGTGGTTGTCATCATGCACAGCAAGTGGATGTGCTTTTGGAGGTTTGATTTTACCCATGCCAATGAGTTTATCTTTCTCAAAAGTAAGAGACTCCATGAACTCTTTGAGAGAAGGCATAGTGTAGGATTTACCTGTTGCGAGCCTTACTGAATGAAATGTAGACACAAAGACGGAGTGTTCCGGTCCAAGATTTAACATAATAGAGAGAACTTGGCAACTTTCCTCCTTGGATTTGTCAATTCCACAACCCTTGAGTTGCAGTAATAGATCATTATATTTGGTGAAGAAGTCTTGAATTCTGTTATAGTTCCGTGGATCCAATGATAGCAGCTCCACTTCGAGAAAATGTCCTTTCATCTCATCCTGTTTCCCGTAGAGTTCTTCAACCTTTTTCCAAATCTCATTGGGAGTATTGTAGGCAGATAGATGAAACTACAACTCTGGGGAGATGCACATGCATATGGATCCATGGGCCTCATCCATACGGTTGAGGTACTTGGATTTCTCTATGGCTGAAGTGGGTTCCACTTCTGCAGCCATGGTAATCCTATACAACCCTTTTTGATGAAGGTATCGAGCCATTTGGTCCTTCCATTCATGATAGTTGTACGGTGTTAGGATCGATGCTTTGGGAAACTCCATTTTTCTGTCGATCTTCGATCTCCAAGCTGTAATACCTGAAAAATAAAGTACTGGTGCACCTTTTATCTAGCAACCTGTGGGCTCTAATACCATGTGGAGGTTTTCCGTTACACCAAAACCCGCAGGTGTTGGTAAATTTTCCAAACCAATAACAAAGATCCCTAGGGTGGAAATTACGGATTCCATAGAGGTGTGGTGATTCTTCCAACAAGAACTTCTGGCGATCGTCCGACAGGAAATATGGCACAAGCACGCATTTATCTGAACATTTTTTCCTGTTGAACTTGCAAGCACCGCACGGAAGTCTGGACGGCGTCTCTCTGTTCCCAGCAGTACCGTTATTCATTTGCATTTTCTTCAACCTTAGAAAACAATACATTAGCAAATATGGCATACCTTTCCATTACTGTGTGCACTCACAGTTTTGCCAACCATGATGGAATAGAGTGAAATTTTAGGTAACAAACTATGAGGAATTATAGGTAAATGGATTAAAGTATCGTCTAGATAGCCACGATGATGAGAACAAGAATAGACCTGTGTGGTGTAGATAGAGCATGGTCGATCGTACATGGACGTAGCTATGTCCACTGATGTTGTTGTTAACAGTACTTCGATCAAGTTCCGACCATTGATGTAGGATTTGGGTAGGACTTAATTGGTAGAAAAATAATGAAGAAGCTCCATCCACTCACATTGATATTGTGCTCAACAACTTAAGGAGTACCACTGTGGATGATGCTTCGTCCACTGATGTTGTTAACAACACTCCTCCAGCTAACTTCAATGATGACAAAGAGATCAAGAATGGACCACTGTGGCATAGAAGGCTCGTAGACAGTGTTGATGTTAGCATACATCAACACAGCACTGCCCACTGATGGTGTAAACAGTAAATCGATGATGCTACGTTCACTGAATTCGGTAGTTTTTGAAGGTGTTCGCTATCGACGCCACAATTTTGGCAGGATGACTAAAATTTTGCAAAAATTTGTTTAAGACATTAGATTATTGAAGTGTTTAAATCATCTTTAAATCTCGTGCACTGTATAATGTTCATAATCAGAGTTATATTGTGAAAACCTAGGTCAAAATAGGGCCTTTTTTATATTATAAAAACTTAGGTCAAAATAGGACCTTTACTTATACAGAGCTCGACAACTAATTTCATGGAGATGTTAGTAAACTTCAATGCAGTCACAAGAGATTATGCCAGGAAAAACATTATTGACAGGATAAACTACACAATTAATGTTGGAAGTATAGAGAGATTATGTAAGGAAAAACATTGTTGACATCATAAAGAAAGATAATAATTAATGTTGGAAGTATAGACAAAGAAAAGGGAATATCAAGTAATATTCAGTATATAGCTCAGGGAAGTTTAATTTAAAACTTTAATATTCATGTCTATTATGATTTTTAAATAAAATTTATATGTAATTTAAAACTTAATCATTCACTTATCAAATAACCCTCCAGTAATGTATCGAATCAAACAGTACATGTCACTAAGAGCAATGCACTCCTGTGGTCGTAATATCGATTCAAAAAGGTAAATCTTCACTGTTAGTGATTTAATCACCTATAATTTCATGCTTTTTTGGGTTAACTCACAGTGTGAGGGTTCGAATCCTGCCATTAAAAATCAAATGGGGTTTTATGTCTCCTTTTGAATTTTCTACGGGGGTTAAGGGAATTCTATGGAGGTTAACTATGCTCTGAATAGTCCAAGATCATCTCAACAACATGTGAATTATTGCCTTTCTAACTAGGGATGTTTACAAAACCCACTAGAAACATTGATTAAAATCTTTCATAGCCTTGCAGCGCTAGAGGATAACGTAAATGACGATAACTAGCCCTTGCTCAACCTCAAAGTTATTAGGTAAAAGCCTTTTACACATTCTTAATACTATGGCTACATTTAACATTTGGAGTTTAATATTTATGTTCGTGGATGTGAGATTTTGTTGATAGCAAATGCAATTTAGGATCGAATCACCTGAAGTATTATCTAACCAGCATAAATTCATTTTAAATATGGATCTAATATGAGTTGAGAGAAATCCAATTTATTTAAGTGCAAATTTTTGTATGAGCCGACATTATTTAAATGTTTTGTATAGTTTTATTTTTAGATTTTTAAATTTTTTTATTTTGGCCGACATGAGAAAAATTTCAATTTTAATTTACGAACATCCTTAAACATCATACCGGGTTTTAGAGTGAGCCTCTTGGCTCAATGAGACAAAAACCAATTGTATGTAAATGCAGTGAAAGATATCACCGAATATTACAACTAAACTTACTGCTTGCAGTGGGTTCAATACTAGAAAAGAATTCCATTAATTTATAGAAAGGTTTTGAATGTTATGCAACATGGAGGATAATACGACGGATTATCAAGCATCCTGGCCAAATAATAGCTTGAATTTCTCATCAAAGTTTCTATGTTATTATAACTGTAATGATTCCATAATTATTAAGTTAGGGTTATATATATTCGTGATTGGGTCATTGTAATGTGTGTAAATGTATGAGTCCAGAATAGCCAAAAGTTGTAGCTCGGTAATTATGTATCTGACAAAGTTTAATGAATAGAAGTATTGTTGTGTGTCAAATTTGTGTCTTTTCTCTTTGCCTTTCTAACAAATTGGTATCAAAGCCTAGGAAGAACCAGAAGTTTCAAAGAGTTAGAGTATCTGCAACGGCGGCTTGCAGAACCACATTAGGTGAGCAATATGTCACATGTAAGAAGTAGCCAATATGTCACAGGCAAGAAGTAGAAAGTTGTTTTTTTTTTTCGACATCGTTGAGCCATAGTCTCGAGTCAGGTGCATCTAGCTAATTGGAAAAGGCTTCATAGTCAGCCACAAGCAAGTCACAAAGATTCATCGTTCAGCATAATATTTAAGCCACTATGTTTAGTCAAAAGAAGAGTCGACAGTTGAGTAGTCATTCTCTTATTTTTGCATGATAGTGTTTTTTGGGTGAAGATTGTGCCTTATGGGGGAGCATATTAAAAATCATATTTTTTTTAGGGAAAAATGGAAGGAAGCCTCATGCAATAAGGAAGGAAGCCATAAGACATAAGAAAGATAGCAGTGATCGGTCACAAAGTTCAATTGAAGTAGATTAAGAAAATGAATTGAATAGAATAGGCAAAGATCATTGCCTTGTTTAGATAGGTTCATGCTGCAATCGAGGAGTTGAAAAGTCTAATAGAATATAGAGAAGATATCGAGGGTGATTGGAGCAGCCTAGATTTTCTACCACCTCCTATGTTTACTGGTAAATATTTTGATTCTTCGATTATCAAAATGCTAACTTTTCTTCGAGGTAAAGAGTTAATTGAGTATTAGTCTAAGAACCTATATGATGAAGTATGTGATGCTTTAGCATTGGATTTTATAAAAAGGCATTAGATGAGAACTTTTTGTGCAATGTAGCAAAAGGTACAACTTACATGGAAGCATGGAAGATCTTGGAAGCTGAGTTTGGCACAAAAGAAAGTGACATGTAGCAGCAAGTTGTGTCACAAGCAGAGAAGTCTATAGTAGATGAGAAAGAATCTAGGAGGACAACAAATCTTGGCGAATCTGACTCAAAAGTGGATGATGGTCATGAAGACTATAAAAGTGAAACCCATTATGCAGACATGTATATGGATGAATAAGATGCAGAAGATTGAAGAGAGAGAAGTTTAAGCCTCTGTATATGAAGCAGAGCAAGAGTATATAAATGCTTAAAGACTCCACTGTAACGTGGATGTTGGAGATGATGGTGAATCTTAATGTGCCGAAACACATGTTGATGATGACTGCAAAGTGAGATGTGAATCAGTGAATTCAGTCGTAGCTGATGAATTTATTGAACTCGTTGAAATTGTCAATGAGAACATGCATGCTCAGATATCTCACAATAGAGTGGATGAAAATTATGTTGATATTAACTTTGATGAAGATAATTTAACTAGTGATGACTGGTTGCACACGATGCAATAGAAATCACTTATTGTTATGTTGTTATTTGGTGAGAGAAGCCCACTTGTGTTTGGAAGCCAAGTGGAAGACAACATGTTTGCAACAACAGAGGTTGGTAAAAAGGCAGAAAATGAAAATTATGATGCAATGACAGAACAAGAGAAGGTAGAGAAGGAATCTCTCAATGCAAAGCATAAAAAATATATTTGTCTAGCATTGATCTTGAGTGTGAAAAGTACAAGAAAAAAGCAGCAATCCTTGATAATGAAAGTGAAGAGAAAGAGATGGATGTTTCGAAAGACAAATATGAAAGCATTGAAACAATTTTTCAGCAATGGAGTCAAGAAGAGATAAGATTATGCTATCAAGAAATATTGCAGAAAGAAAGTTGGGAATATGAAGCAAAAGAAGCAATAGAAACAAGATAGTTTGAAGATGAAGAGTTGTGGCAGTGGTCCATGAGTGAAAGAATTGTTGAAGAGGTAGCTATAGAAGACAGATTCAGAATGAATACAAGAGAAGTGAAAGAAAAATTATAACAGAAACAAATGAATAAATATGGAGTGTATGATAAGAAAGTGCAACAGAGAATAAAGTAGTTTTGAGGCTATAGAATTTGGAAGAAATGAAAAAGAAAATCTAGCATTCTAAAAGTTTTGAGTCTTTGTAAGCCTAGATGAGACTTAGACTAGAAGACATTTTTAAGTGATGATTGAGTCAATTTTTATTATATTCCTAGCAAGCATAGTTGAGTCATGTTGAGTTGAGTTGAGTTAAGTCGAATCCAATATTAGAAGTTTGATTTTAGTCTATATTTGAGAAGGCCTAATTTAGTGTGAGTTTGCATGAACACGTTAGCTAGAGTTGAGTCAAGATAGCTGGAAATAACATGATTCTATAATTAGTAAGTTAGGGTTACATATACCTATGTGGGTCATTGTAATGTGTGTAAATTTATGAGGCTAGAAGATCCAAGAGATGCAACTTGGTAATTGTTTATGTGAGAAATTTTAATAAATATAAGTATTGTTGTGTGTAAAATTTGTGCCTTTTCTATCTACCGGTCTAACATGTAAACAATATTATTGCTTCATATACCAATTTCTGGAGGCATATTGTCATTTTAGTTAGTCTAGTTTTTGTTTATTCTTATTTTAATTTTTTCAAATATGAAAGTTATGTGGCATATTGTAACAATCATTTCTTCTTAGATGCTCAACAAGTCAATCTGAGATAATGGTATAAAAATTTGAAAAAACATCCAGAAGCTTATAGAATTTTGCATACATATTAATTTATAGAACAATGCAACATCACCATCTTTAGTTTTTCCTTCTAGGATAGTGAGGTTAGGACATTAAGATCAAGGATTTCTGACTTGAAGGCAATCACCAAATTGCTACAGGAGGAAGGGCCTAAGTGTCCCTAGGTGAGGGTCAGTTGCAGATGATATTCCATCTGTTTGGTGCAAACTTGATAGCCCATCCTTAGTCCTTTACATGAGAGGTGACACTTAAGACCATTTGATTATATTTCAATTGGAGTTCAATAAATTTTGTTTGTAACCATTGTAGTTATGCCACCATTTGCTACTTAAATGCTCCAAAACCTCTTGGCATTTTAATAGTTACTCTAGACCTTGTTCTTCTTAGTTGATCATATATCCAGGTCCATAGGGAGTGAAAATGTCATTTTATTCCTTCTCCGAGTCCTAGTGCCTTACCTGGGCCAAGCCAAAGTGTGAAAAACAAAAAAGGGCTCAAGTCAACCATACCCAAATCAGTGGCAAACTAACCCTACTGAAACTCAGTAATAGATTAAACAATAGTGACTACTGTGAAAAAAAAATCCCTTTGAACCAAGAAGAGATTGAACTCCAAATCCCACAAAATGCAATAATCAAATTTTGAAGCAGATTACACAATTATCATATCCCATAGAGAGGATTGATATACCTATACTCCTGGGCCCGATTTGCAATCCATTTGGGTCAAAGTAAACCAAGAGACAGCAAAACGGCTGAGATGCATATTGATATAAAGCTAGAGGGGGAAAGTATAAAATTCACACAAAAAAGTGAGTTACTGCTTGATCTGAAATTAGTAATTTTGTGCTAATTCTCCATTCAGAATAAAACTCAAAATGCTTATCATTTTCTTATCAAGTGCTTAAGGATTCACCATGTTTTCTTAATTAACTGATTCCCATGAGAGTTTCTTATGTAAATGTTATAAAAAATTTAACATAAAACATATCTGAAGAGCAGCAAAATAACAACAAAGAACATCAAAATACAACACGCAACACATAGATTTGATGAGGAGTTCACCCCTCCTGGGCTACGTCTCCTTGGTCCAGCTTCCAATGCTTTGGCCTCTCTATTATGCTCAAAATTATAACAAAAGTGTCTTTACAATGCTCAAATGCCTCTGAAACCTGTCTCGATGAGTTTAGAATACTCAAAAATGGCTATCTAGTTTCTTTTTGCATCCAATTTGGATAAGAAGTGAAGAAGTTATGACTTCTCCTAGTTCTCCCATTATTTGTTCCACAAATTGCTCCAAAACCGACATAATCCCACAAATCCGCTCCAAAATTCGCTAGCTGGGTGAGAATTTGGCTGCGCCACAGGCCATAACATGTCGACTATATCGAAAATCACAATTAGCGAGGCTTAGCGGGCTGAAGGTCTTTTTAACACGACAGAACGTTGCAATAGCGATATCGCAGACTTGACGGGACATTAAAATGCAACATATAAAATATCGCATCTGGGGTCTTATCACTATCAAAACTCATTGGATTTCTCTATCGGTGGATAATCCCTGTATCATATATATATCTCAATGGGTATTGGGTGCGATATGTCATTGTGATATATCACATTGCAACCCTGGCTGTGTTGAGGGTTGATTCTATAACTCCTCCTCTCCTGCGATTGAGATATGTGATATCGCAAATCGCAATTGGCACTACCTAGGGGCTGATTCTTAACCCGATGCACCTACGACCTGCGATATGTGATATGTGAGGGCCAATGGTGGCTTGCCACTTGGCACCTCCCGATTCACTGAAGACCTTGTCACATCATCCCAATCCTGCCATGTAGACAAGTCAAAATTGAATCTTTAACTTGCTCTAACTTCGTCATAAGAGCTTGGATTTGAGTGTCGTTCACACCGTTGGATTCAGAATGAAGATTTCTTCAATCTGAAGCTGAGTTTAACAAGATTCTGGCACTTTCACTTTTTTAGCATAAACTTGAGCACCTGATCACTCCTCCCCACTGCAAGCCTTTTGGACCCAAAAAGATTATATTCAATTATTGAACAACTGAGGGTGTTGTTCCCACACCTTTCCCTCTTCAGTCCAATTTCCCTTTGATGGATTTGTACCTTTGAGACCCACTCGAAGATAATCAACATTTCCGCTCTTTGATGACCTCGTTCTTCTGCCAAGTATGGTGTCTTGTTGAAGCTCATAAAGAAATTCTAGATAAAAATCTTCAATTGATGGAATTGGTACACTTTCTCCTTGATATCCAATCAAAGGAGGCTCATACAATCTCAAATTTTCAACATTAACAAAGGAATAAATTTGCATATATGAAGGTAAATCAAGCTTGAAAGCATTACACCAATCTTTTCCAGAATTTTAAATGGACCATAACGGATTGGTTTCAGCTTTTTACCTTCACCTTGAACACTTTCCTTGCTAATGTATAGCCAAACTTCATCACCTACTTGAAACTGATGATCCACACAATTCATATCATGCCTTGTCTTATACTTGCTTTAACACTTTTGTAGTTGTTCTTGAACTGTTTGGTGAATCAACTGAATTTTCTCAATGAATTTCTTTGCTCTTCCTATTTTGCTATGTATATCTATATCTACATCTTTCTCAAAGATGAAATCCAAAGGCAATTTACGAAAATAACCAAGACATGCCTCAAAAGACGAAGTTAGAGTAGAAAAGTGTTTTGCTCGGTTGTAAGCATGTTGAATATAATGCAATTGCTCATCCCACAACTTAGGATGTTTCCTATAATATCCTCTTAGCAAATGAATATTTGTCTTGTTAACCACTTCAGTTTGACCATCTGTTTGTGAATGGAAGTTTGTACTTTTCTTCAATTTGGTGTCCATCAATTTCCATAAACTTGACCAAAAATTCCCAACAAATCGGGAATCACAATCGCTTACAATCGAAGTAGGTAATCCAAAATGAACCCATACATTTTGAAAGAAAAGATGAGTTGTTTGTTCAGCTGTAATTTGTTTTTTACAAGGCATTAGTATGCACATCTTGTTGAACCTATCCACAACTACATACAAATAATCATGACCTTTTCTTGATAAATGTAGACCTCCTACAAATTCCATAGAAACATTCTCCCATGGATGTGAAGGCACTGGAAGTGGTGTGTACAATCCTAGTTTCCTATTACTAGGCTTACTGATTGCACACAATGAACAACCTATGATAAAATGTTACACACTTTCAAGCATACAAGGCCAGTAAAAATACCTTAGAAGATTTGCCACTCTTGTACTTACACCAAAATGTCCAGCAATAAGAGAAGTATGTGCTTCCCTTGTGACATTTACTCTCTCTCCCCGTGGAACACAAAGTCTTCCCAAATGATACAACATATTATCATGTACATGATAGTCTAATTCCTCAACTTGGTTTCCTTGACTCAAGTTTGAATATACCTCTTGAAAGTCAACATCATGTGCGTATTGTTCAACATAACTTTCAGGAAAAACATAGTTATTCTTGAGTAAAATGGCTACATTAATAACCTATCTAGAAAGCATATCAACAACTTTGTTATAAATATCTTTCTTGTACCTGATTACCAAGTGGAATTGTTGTAATAATCCCATCCAACAAAAGTGCCTTGATTGTTGCAATTTGTTTGAGATTGTAGATATTGGAAAGGTTGATGATCGGTGAGAATAATGGTTTCTTTTCCCGTCAAGTAATGCTTCCATTTCTTCACACTTTTCACCAATGCGTAAATCTATTTATCATATGTAGGATAGTTAATAACAACACCATTAAAAATCTCATAATGAAATGAAATGGGCTTACCATGTTGTAAAAGAACTGCACCCATGGCGTAGTCACTTGCATCTGTTTGTATTTCAAATGGTTGTTTCAAATTTGGTAATGTTAAAACTAGGGCTGAACCAATCTTTTGTTTTAAAGCATCGAAATCTTTTTTTAGTTTGCCTCCCCACTAGAAGAAAACCTTCACGTTAGTCAAATCATGTAGTGGAGCTACTATGGAAGAGAAATTGGCAATGAACTTCCTCCAATACTGCGCTGCTCCAAAAAAAATCCTTACTTTTGTGGCTGACTTGAGTATTGGCCAATTCACAATTACCGAACTTTAGAGGGGTCAATATTCAGCTCAGCACCTCCAATTATGTGGCCCATATACACTAAGGAATTTTTCCTGAATTCACATTTAGACATCTTCATAAATAATTGTTCTTTTCTCAAGACATTCAACACTTTCCTCACATGCTTGACATGCTATTCTCATGATTTGTTGAATATCAAAATATCATCTAAATAGACAATTACAAACTCATCAAGAAAGAATCTTAAAACATCATTCATAACTCTCATGAATGTAGTTGGACCGTTGCAAAGACAAAAATGCATAACCAACCGCTCAAACAATCCCTCTTTGGTTTTAAAAGCAGTCTTCCAAATATCTCTCCGTTTCGAGCAATACCGTTATTCATCTGCATTTTCGTCAACCTTAGAAAATAGTACATTAGTATGTATGGTGCACCTTTCCATTACTTTATGCACTCACAG
Organism: Pinus tabuliformis; assembly: GCA_031772625.1. NCBI lineage: Eukaryota > Viridiplantae > Streptophyta > Pinopsida > Pinales > Pinaceae > Pinus > Pinus tabuliformis. The sequence continues at coordinate 1,933,176,744 of CM062819.1, forward strand.
GTTTGTCAACCATGATGGAATAAAGTAAAATTTTAGGCAACAAACTATGAAGAATTATAGGTAAATGGATTAAAGTATCGTCTAGATAGCCACAATGATGAGAACAAGAATAGACCTGTGTGGCATAGATAGAACATGGTCGATCGTACATGGTCCACTGATGTTGGTGTTAATAGTACTTCAATGAAATTCCAACCACTGATGTAGGATTTGGGTAGGATTTAATTGGTAGGAAAACAATGAATAAGCTTTGTCCACTCACAATGATATTGTGCTCAACAACTTAAACACTACAATTGTGGATGATGCTTCATCCACTGACGTTGTTAACAGTACTCCTCCTGTTACCTTCAATGATTACAAAGAGATCAATAATGGACCTCTGTGGCGTAGAAGGCTCATAGACCGTGTTGGTGTTAGCTGTACATTGACACAGCACCGCCCACTGATGGTGTAAACAGTACTTCGATGATGCTTCGTTCACTGAATTCGGTAGTTTTTGAAGGTGTTTGCTATCAAGGCCACAATTTTGGCAGGACGATTAAAATTTTGCAAAAAATTATCTAAGGAATTAGATTGTGGAAGTATTTAAATCATCTTTAAATTTCGTGTGTTGTATAATGTTCATAATCAGAGTTATACTGTGAAAACCTAGGTCAAAATAGGGTCTTTACTTATATTATAAAAACCTAGGTCAAAATAGGACCTTGCCTTATACAAAGCTCGACAACTCATTTCATGGAGATGTTAGTAAACTTCATTGCAGTGACAAGAGATTATGCAAGTAAAAACATTGTTGACATGATAAACTACAAAAATCAATGTTGAAAGTATAGAGAGATTATGTAAGGAAAAACATTGTTGACATCATAAAGAAAGAAAAACTACATAATTAATGTTGGAGGTATGGACAAAGAAAGGGGAATATCCAGTATAGCTTAGGGAAGTTTAAAGACATCAATCCATATAAAAAAAATGAAAGTCAACTATGCAATTAATTATGTAAATATTAATTTATTCAAATTGTGTGTTTTTTTTTAATCTATTTAAGAAATTAGTTTATGGAAGTGTTTAAATCATTTTTAAATAGTTTGGAAATGGATTCAATATCATCAAGAATTTTTGGGCACACAAAATTTTAAAACTTGATAATTGTAACCTAGATTTTCAAAAAAATTAAATTTTATCAAAATCATGCCAAAATTTCTATAGTTTTCTTAGCAAAATTGTGCCCTGTTGAGACTACTCAATTTTTGAATTGGTTGGTAAACAATAAAGTTTCTTCTACATGTTTACCTAGTTATATAAATTAAATTGATAAAAATAATTATCAATTTTTAAAAAATCATAATATCTTTTTCTTTTTTTCTTTTTTCACTACTATATCCAAAGAATATATGTACCAGACATATCTATTTAAAAATATCATAACTCCATTAAAAGAATTGAACCAGTAATAGAAAATATGTTTTAACAAACAAACTCACCCAATTATATTAATCATAACCCTCCAAACTCTTTTAATATTATTATTAATTAAATATATATACATTAAAAAAAAAATGTAATTAAAAATATTTACAAATATTCTATTTTTAAATTTCTATAATTTATATGAAATTATAAATAAAATTTTGAATTTATATTATTAAATAAACTTTTTATATTATTAATTTTTTTTTCTACATCTTTTTAAATATAAAATCCAAATTTTAATTTTAATTTTAAATATAAACATCAATTTCTTAATCTGTGAAGTGAGATTCTCATAATAATGCCACGATTTTTTTAATTTTTTCTTCACTCAGAACTTAGATATTTTATTTGTCTTTATCAAAGTAAAAATATAACCATAAATTTATTATTATTAGTTTTATTTTAAATTATACAATATCTCATGTTTTAGTTTTTTCTTTTAACTTATGCCATTTTAATTTTATAAATATATATATAATATCTAATGTTTAATTTTATAAATATATAAAAGAATCTAATTGATGTATAAATTAGAAATATCATGTTATAATGGAGTGAAGAGTACTTACAATTTTCTATTTTTAATATTTTGTTGTGGCCACAACCACCACCCTATTAAAACATGTTCTGGTAGCAAATTTGAATGGGTCCCCTAGAAGTTTGATCTTTCACTTCTCCGAATGATCTGTTTTATCCTAGGGATTTTAACTCTTTGCCGAGTCAAATCTTCAATTCTTAATGGTTAAGGCCCCCTTAATAAATCTCTACTGCATGATTCATCTATAACCCTTTCTAGCCCTTCATTCATATCCTTCATCGGGACTTTTTCAACCCTCAAAACCTCCCATCGCATCCTTATTTCTATATCAATGCTTTGATAATAGAAATACTATACAACATGCATAACTTACCCTTTTCGCTTATCGCAATCAACACTGATACACAATGTGCACCACGATACATCGGACCCGACGGCATTATTAACCATAACACATTTATTTTGGGTCCGCTTCCCCTATCGCAACTCGCGATCGACGGAGCCCAAGGCTTGTATATAAGGTGCACCGCAATCTACCAGACCCGTCGGGATCATTAACCATAATATATATATTTTCAAGTCCGCTTCCCCCAATCGCAAGTCGCAATCGGCGGAGCTCGGGGCTTATACATAAGGCGCACCGCGATATACCAGACCCGCCAGGACTATTAAACCCGGCATATACATTTTTTGGGTCCGGCCTATCGCTAATCGCAATCGGCAGTCGGCGAAAGTGAATCCCATGCGATATGCGAAGAGGTGATGAGTGGACCCAACGATAATTATACGCCCGGGTGCATAATATTTGATGTCCGGCCTTATGGTCCGGCCGCGAGTTTACTCGTGTTTTCCCGTGTATTTCGATAAAGTGTTGTGGTCCGGGTTTTCAAACGAAAGTATTATATGGTGGACCTACTGGCATTACTAACCATGGCACACATATATTTCGGGTCCAGCCTATCACAAAGTGCAATCAGCAGAGCCCAAAGGTTAAACATAAGGCACGATGTGATTATCAGACCCGATGATGATTATAGATCCGAGGGTATATTATTTGAATTCCAACCGCGGGTTTTCCCGTGTTTTCCTATGTATTTCAATAAAATGTTGTAGTCGGGGTTTCAAAGGAAAATCCGATAGGGGTGATGTTGCATGTGATTGTCCGTTGCGATGTGCGATTGCAACTCGATCGCATCACAACCTTGGCTGAACCAGGGCCGATTCTTTCACACTTGCTCCTTTTGATTTCAATTCTCTTTATCATTTTATAGAGTTTTAATGAGGGCAAGATTTGTTCTTAAGCGTTTCTACCATATGTTTCATAATCATAAAACTAATGTTAATTATCTCTGCAGGCAAGGAGTAAAAAACTCATAAGCAGATCCGGAGAATTCTTATATGCGGGTGTCTTCTATTTAAAGATCCGGCCTTAGGCGTTCTCGGTCGGGTTTCCACGTGTTTCCTGTGTATTCCGAAAGTGAAGTTGTCCCAGGTTTCATCATGAAGAGATGACACATAGTTATCCTCTTTTATTCAACATCTATTCATTTCCCCAAGAAAAGAAGTGCTCCAGCAGATATGCCTTCTACGTGTCAGCGGTTACACTAACTGTTCTACGTCTATATATTTTGATTTCTATATTGAAAAGAAAAGGGTAGGTGAAAAGTTAAGGGAAGACGGAGAGTCATTTTCTTCTGCATAATTATTACCTCCGAGATGAGAGTAGGACCTTTTTTTGGGCATAATAGATTTTGATTTATTGTGCTAATAAAGAAGACTATTTGGGTCAAGAAAGGGACTTTTGTTTCATATTTACTTTCCTCTTCTTTCATGTGTTTAGACTCAGGGTGTTATTGCTGGCATAAATATAAATGTCTTTTGTTTTGTGCATTTCGATAACATACAGTTCATGATTATTCCTAGTTATTCGAATATAATTCAATAGCATGGCTAACTCATGAGCGTCGCTAATTCGAAACCATATTAAACATCAGTTGTAAGTTTTATTTGTATGGAAAGGAATGTGTATTCATGTATGAGTAATTAGATTGCAATTAAGATTTAATATAGCCTTGTTCAACTGTGAACGAGTAATTGATTCATTTGGACTTGGAATCTATATATGATGTTTAATCTCTTTTGTTATGCTCTTGCAGGATAGATTAGAATAGTTAGGACTAGCATAAATAGTTAGAATTAGTGTAGATAAGGATTTGATATATACAGGTTAGTTGTTTCTTTTGTTTATTTAAGTGAAGTATTCCTCTGGGGAGTAATCTCTCAACACCTATAATAGTTTACGGGATCCTTTAAAACCCATTGGAACTAGCCACTCCAAATGAAAGTAGATATAATTGGGGCCTACAATTGGGTTAGTTCCCCTTGTTGGCATAGCGAAAATTCGCTGTGTCAACAAATTGGCGCTAGAAGGAGGGCCTGAACCACCGTCCACAGCTTTTCAAGATTTCATCTATAAATGCCACACATGGATTCAAAAAGATTAATGTATGGATCGTAAAGGTCGAAAAGATCATTCCACCCATTTGGAAGAGCCTCATTTCGAAGAAACAGAGATCCCTCTCAGTCTCGTGTCTGGGTCACCCAAAGAAGAGAGACTATGGGAGTATCCTATCACTCAGGAACAACCAGTCATAGTGCTTACCCGTGCCTATGCTCGCTCCCTATCTCAGCTTCCCATCTTTCATTACTTACCTCTAACAGCTAAAATAAAGCCAAGGATCCTTCCCATAAGTGAAGAGACATTTGCAACCCCTTCTCTTGAAGATATTGTGCTAGACTCTTTGCAAAGTATCGACACTCCTTGGGAAGAAATTCCATAGGATTCCCCCTCTGAAGGTAATCCCTGGTTCGATTTGGGAAATCCTAACAGAGAACGCCTCAAAGAAACCTTCAACCAGAACCTTCCTATCCATAATATGGCTAATGTTCCCCCTCCAGGTGGGAATCTGCCTCTACCACCCCCTCCAGGTGGGAATCAGCCTCCACCGCCTCCTCCAGGTGGGAATCAACCTCCACCTCCTCCGAGAGCACTCCCTCCCTAGCTTACACAGGATGTCGTAGTGGTACCTGGATAGCAGCATGCCTTACCCAAGAATGCAGAAAGAGTATTGCCTAAATTCAACCCTGAGCAGGGAGACAATGTTGATAACCATATTCACTCTTTCTTCCTAGCCGTGCACATGTTAGGGGTAGCTGATGAAGACGTAGTATGTCACTTATTCCCTTTTACTCTGGTTGGTGCGACCTCCACATGGTACTTTAACTTGATAATAGGATTGATCACCTCATGGTGCGCCTTTCAACAGGCATTTTTAGACAAGTTTGGCGATGACAAAACACCTGTGGCCTTAGTTCTAGAACTATCCTGTCTGAAAATGGACACCAAAGCGAAGGTCAAGGACTTTAACATCCGGTTCAACACTTTTTTCAACAGAATCCCGGATAACGCTAGACCTATTGATGAGGTGCTCATGGAATTCTACATCATTGCTCTCCATGTCCCTACAACAATGTGGGTCAAGAGGAGTAACGCAAGAACCTTGCAAGGTGCTATCGAGGAAGCAGCAAAAGTCGATAATGAAATGATTAGTCTTACAACATGTCATCATACGACCGAAGGAAAGAAAGCATCTCAGTCATCCAATAAGAATAATGGGTGTGATAACAAAGTGACTGAGATCAAAGAAAAGGATACCACAGATGTGGAAGGTTTGCATCAGATCATTAAGAAATTGACGAACACAGTTATCGATATGAAAAGGAATTCTGGAGAGAGTGGAGGAGAGTATAACAATAGAAAACCCTTCAAACATTTCTATCGTAAGAAGACAAACGGTGGTCATGGTCAACTTGCATTGCCTGCTCCACCCAATGAAGGGAGTTTAAATACGAAAGAGTTGGCTGTTATCGGATCGCTCCTTACCAAAGAAGAACCTATAGTGGAGCTGGAGCCACAACAAGAAAATGAGGAAGAATACCAAGTAGAAGAGCCCATGGACGAGGAATGTCAAATCAATGTACTGTGGGATTTCTATACAAATGAGAACGATGACAACGAAGGAGATAGTACAGCAGAAATCCACACTAATGAAATCCACACACGAAGTAAAGGGCCACTTGCAGGTGTGGTGAAGCCTGTAGACCAGCCAAAGAAATATGTTCGCCCTTTGAAGGCATCCGCTCTCAAAGTTCCTATCAAGAAGGGTAGACCTAGTGGTGACTCCAAGAATACTCCAGTTGCAAACTATCCAGAGAAAGATAATACATCTCTGACTGCAACGAAGGCGACTCAAAATTTAAACCCCCATCTAAGAACAGCAAAATCGGTATGTTTTCTTGTAACCTTCTTATCCAATTAGAGGTTGCCACATAGCAGCCTATGATTGGTCCATGTTCTCCTACCCAATTAGCCTTGCCATGTTGGATGCCACATCACCTTGTCACAATCACCACATCATCTTCATATGCCATGTGTTGCCTTCTTATCTGACCATTTTTCAACTGACGCCAGCACCATATTGTCATGTCAACATTGCACTACCACATGTCAAGTTTATTGTGTTGTCATGTGTCACCTTGTCAATCATTTCCATATTTCCAAAATAATTTATAATGTTATAACTTCTTCATAGAGATTTTGTTTCAGCCCATTCAAGTGGCGTTGGAAATATCTCAGCAATATTTTCGTCATAGAAACCTTTGCATCGAGTTTTGAGTCATTTGAATTTTGAGGTAGTTTGGATCTGCCTAGATTATTCCTCCCAACTCGAAGCTTTTGTACCACCAAAAATATTTCATTCAAACACTAAGTGAGGGCATTTCCTCCCCACTTGTCTGGCATCTATCCACCATGATGTATACACCTAGCTCCTCACAACAATCTATATAACAAGGATGAAAAATAAAACAACATTGTTAATAATTATCAATCTCCCACAACTATTTGCATTCATCATCCAAACTACTATCCATGCACAACATATTAGTAGTAACAATGAATACATAGATGCTACTGAAAATGAATTAACAACATCCTTGATCTTCTTAATAGGTTCCCCGATACTAGCATGTAGAAAATCCTCATGTTGCATCTTTGGTGAATTTTGAAGCACTTCATAGTTAGACACAAATTTAACTATTTCATTCTTATGTTCAAGATCATGCAATTTAATGGCTTTTGCAGACATGAGAGAAAAAAAATTTCTTTCATTCACAAGCCTCTTCAGGTTTTCTCTAATTACCAAGGATAGATCATTTTTCATGCAATGATCTCATATGATGTATTCAATCCCATCCTTAAAGAGGCGGTATTTTTTCTCCTCTCTAAAGAAAATAGATTTCCCATCAAACAGATACAAGTTTCCCAATACTAAGCACCATAGACGTCCAAAGGAACAAAATCTAATTCATCCTCTTATATAAACTTGGAAGTTATAGTAAATCTAAGTCTGCATTGTTTAATTACTTGCAGCTTATTATTATCACACACCCATCCTAGCTCTAGAATTGAATCATGTTATTATATCTGTGAAAGAATTTATGATAGATAAAGAGGAATTTTTATCACAATAAATTGAACATGTATAACAAATAGAGTGATTTGTGACTATAATATAAGTCCAAATAAAATATAAGTTCAGCAATGATGTGAAGAAGTAGGTTGATGTCTTGGCAATAATAAGTCAAAGGTTTAACATAAGGTTTTGTTTCAAGTTCCAATTTCTTAACAAATGCTTCAGATATTAAGTTTACTTGGGAGGCACTATCCACGGGGGCTTCATTCAATAAAACTATGACATAGCATTTGTGTTCGTGGTATACTAAACAATACCCTTAATTTGACTACATGTTGGAAAATACCTCTAAAAATCACTTTATTTAACCCCCTACCAATACAAACCCATTCCAAATTTTAAAAACCCCTACTTTCACTAGATATTTGAGGTATCCATTTTTCATTAACATTTTTTATACCCCTTTATATTTTTCATTAAATTTGAGCTCCATTTTTTATACACAATATAAAAACTCTTTACCCCCTATTATATGCTCAATATATTATATCATTTTTTCCTCAATATATATATATATATATATATATATATATATATATATATATAGAGAGAGAGAGAGAGAGAGAGAGAGAGAGAGAGAGATATCACCTAATTTGAACGCATGTGATATTGTATTTCTCCCCCAGTGAATCCCTTATGGCATTATCAAACAAAGTATCAACTTTCATATGCTTTGTTATAACCCTTATATGGAAACGTTCACTTCATTTCTTTTCAAAATAAGGAGACTGAATAGCAGAAATAGAAGATGGTATACCTTGCATACCAATAGTAGTGATTTGTGTTTCAACACCTGACTTAGACCCCATATCTTGCTAAATTATTGTAACCATATTTTAGGTTCCCTTTCCATCTTGGAACCACTTAGGCCTAGGCTTTGGGTGCAGTTTTCAGCAATGATCTTACCATGACCTTATTTCTTGTAGTGGGAACAAGATGGTTTATCATCATCCTTCTTTAAGGAGGTTGTCCTCTTCAATTTCACCTTCCCTCAGCTCTTTCCTTCTTTCATATGAGAAGATTCCAAGGAAACACCACCACCCCTTTGACTTGCCTCCATACAAGTTGCTTGCACACACACTTTATCTAGGTTAGATGGATTAAACCAAAGAATGGTATAATGAATATAACTATGCAAGCCATCGATATATTTTAGGAGTATTTCTTATGCATATAATGAAATATTCAAACCCCTACCTTTCTTTCAAAAAAAAAATTATAGGTTTCTGCACTTTGTCCTTTACCCATCCTCAGATTTTTCCACTCCACAATTTCATTATGAGTGTATCCTATAGGGTAAATTTGTTTCTTTAGTGTTGATGTGAATTCATACCAAGAGGAAAGGGTCTTACCATTCTTATGGATACCTTTCTGAAGTCTACATTCCCTCCAAATCAATTTTATGCCTTCTTGTTGAAGAGAGGCCAATTGAATTTTGACCACATCTTCAACAATTAGTTGAACTTTATAGTAGACCTATGATTGTCGAATCCAGTTTTCTAATATTTAAGCATTAATCTTGCCATCATACATGGGGAACTAAAACTCGACATCCAATTTAAGTAATGTCCCTTTAGAAGCAATCCTTTTATGAGGCGATGGAGGCAAAGAAGGAGGAAGAGAAGAAGGAGGAGTACTATTTTATTGCATATGATCGCCACCAACTTCTTCATTATTGACTCAACTTGTGCCTTGTCCTCTTCGTTGCTTCCTTTCATTGTAAATTCCCTCCACCATTTTCTTCATTGCACTAAATGGCTCGAAGAAATATGCTTTAAATTTAAATGAATGTCCTCCTTTTGGTGAGTCCATCTTTGATATTTGAGTTTCTCTCCTTGAACCATTTTCAAGATTATAAGCTTTAAGAATTCCTTCACCCTATCCTTAACCTAGCCTTGGTAGGCATCCACACTCACAAACCATGTCAACGAGCTTTCAGATAAAACTTGATATGGATGTTTAACTTGATTGGTTTGAAAAACTACTTAAATATGCATGATCAATTAACTTAATCAGTGCTTAGGAAGAATAATAAGTTGAAAATGAAGCAATACTAACATAATATAGAGAAATAAATAAAACCAAGAACATTGAAATGATAACGTATTTCACCAAATGTTTGGGCTACATCTGTAGGTCCAGCTTCCAACTAGGAGACCTTTTCTATTATCGTGTGAATTTCCTGGATAAAACTACATGAAGGATTTTAATCTTGTCCATCATTTTGGGTAGACATTCCACCCATCATCAAGGACTAGAGAAATGAATGACCAAAAATGAGTGAAATGCAGCCTTTAATAGATGGATGCATACCAGTTAGTCGTTAAGAAATAATATTAAATTAATCAAAGAAGTCGATAAGAGGAGAGGGTTGAGGTTAAGAAATAATATTAAATTAATAAAAAATGGTGTTAAGAGAAATAATATTAAATTAAGAATACAAATGAATATTTAAAATAATTAAATAACAAAATACAAGAGAATACAATGATGGTATAATATTAATAAAATAAGGAGAGAATAGGGGGACAAGGAGGATGAACTAGAATGATTAAAGAATGAGGCAAAATTAATTAGTGAAACTTGATCAAGAAATACGAATATATAAAAAGAGAAGGAAAATGAATGAAAAATGAAATTATCAATAAAAGGAGAACTAAAAATAAATTTAATTATTAATAATAAAGATACACAAATCAAAAGAAGGATTGGGAAATAAAATATAAGGAGGAGGTCTGTTGAAATATGGCAACAAGAATATTCCAATTTAATTTGTCCTTGAATTAAAATGTGAATTAAAATTGAATTTACTCTTAATAGCTGCTTGGAAATAATTAATTAATTTATTTTAAATTAATTAGTTGGAGAAATTCAAGTTAGAAGTCTTTCTGAAGTCATGCAAGATTTATCCCTTAAATTAAGGAGATAAGATTGAGTTATATTTGAGTTGTAATTAGTTAACTCAGTTTACTAAGTTAAGTCCAGTTAAATTAGTTCCAAACTATTTGAGGAACTAATAGTGAGTTAACAGTCAGTTGATTCATTAATGCACTCAACTAGTGCTACTCCAGTTAACTAAAGATTCCCTCATCAGAAACTCATGCATGTCTATTCTAAGAAAGACCTAGTTGAGATTAATGTTCAAGGACAGTGTACTATCAGTTGCATGTGTTTTCTCATGCAGAAAACTCATGCATGCAGCCAAGGATTCATCCTTGAGGATTGCACAGTTTTGAAGGCTTGTTTTTCCACTTGGTAATGGGTTAATCATCCACAAGGAACAGTGCAAGGAAATATGAGCTTGGAGGTCAGAGAGGAAGGTTGGAGAGAAGCTAAGATTTCATGTGAGCATCTGTGAGGATTGTACTTAGAGCTGGCTAGTTGTGAGAGCTAAGGCTTTGTATAATTCCTATGTATTTCCACCATGTATGATAATACAATAGTGTGGGGTGAGGATTTCTCCAAAGTATTTTCATGTATATTGTGCCATTGATTCTTCTTCTTCTGGTTATATTGTTCACCTAGATCTTTAAGCTTTCGCAAATTGATAGTAGAAGTAGGTTATAGTCTTTTGCTTTGATTTATATTGCATTATCGGGTTAACCTATCACAAATTTTCTACAGGGTCTAGAAGCTTGACAAGGCGACAACGGGGGAAGGCTAAACTATTGAGCAAGGCTGTGGATAAAAGGTTTCCAATATTGGCTTAATTTATAGCCGTCTTCCCTGATAAAGTTGCTGGGGTGATTTTCTATTTTGAGGGATTCCCTCAAATTATTACAACCTAAAATAATTAAATCAAAGTTATATATACAAAGCCTCCTTGTGGTGCAATGGTGACACACTGGTATATAAAAATCAACATGGAAGCGGCCTAAGTTTGAGCCCGTGGGAAGTTATGATTTTCATATTTTTTACAATATTCATGAAACAAAATGTATCACATTGTTATTCCAAATAGAGCATAGTTTAATGGCATAATGACAACCCTTTGGATTGACCCTATACAGATCACGCGATCAATCTCGTGGTTGATCCAAATTTAGACAATGTAAAAAACTAAAGTATTATATTTGGTTTGGTTTGTTTTCTAACTATTGTAAAGTGATTGACATAGTGGTTAGGCCATGATTGAAAAATCTTGGAGGTTAGGTTGTCAAACCCCATGGGCATCCTTTCCCCAACAATGGAAACTTTGAAAACCTTTTATGGAAATTTGTTGCTATAGGTTTCAAGGTCATTTGTTAGCCTATTGGTAAGTTATCGAATTATTTGCACATGGGTTAGGGGTTTAATCCCACCTAACCATAAAGTCTGGAGTTTTATCTTGGAACCTTCTCAGCTAATTAGAGGCTACCACGTGGTAGCCTTCGATTGGTCCACATTCTCCTACACAGTCATCCATGCCATGTTGGATGCCACATCACCTTGCCACATTATCATCACATCATCTCCTTATGCCATAGGTCTCCTTCTAATTGGGCCACTTTTCAACGTCCACGTAGGCACCATACTACCATGTCAGCATCATACTACCACATGTCACTCTATTGTGTTGCCATGTGTCACCCTGTCAAGTTTTTTTCCATGTTTCCCAAAAAATTCAGAATGTGATAACTTCTTCATATTGATTCTCTTTGAGATTGTTCAAGTGGCATTGTAAAGATATCGGTGATCTCTTCGCCATGGCGACCTTGCATCAAGTTTTGATACCTTTGAATTTTGAGGTAATATGAATCCGTCTATTTCATTCCTCCCCACTTGAAGATTTTGGACCATCAAATTCTTTTATTTAGATACTAAGTGATGGTATTGCCTCCCCACTTGTCCAAAATTTATCCATAATTCTCTATACACCTGGTTCATCGCAAAAATCTATATAAAAAGAATGGAAATTGAAAAAAAATCGCTTGATCTTAGTATTTTGTAATCCATATTGATTATGAGATTATCTTTCGGATTAATCACATCATTAAGTTATGGTTGACGTTTCGAACCTTTTATTTTTCCTGAAGATAAGCCACATTAGATGGTTCGAAACATCAACCATAACTTAATGATGTGATTAATCTGAAACAAAATCTCACAATGAAGCAACATAGTTAATGATTCTTAATCTTTCACAACTATATGCATCCATCATCCCATCTACTATCCTTTCACATGACATTAGTAGTAAAGAATACGTAGATGCTACTAAAAATGAATTAACAACATCCCTAATCTTCTTAATAGGTTCTTTGATATTGACATGCAACAAATCCTCATTTTGCAACTTTGGTGAATTATAAAACATTTCATAGTTAAACACACATTTAATTATGTCATTCTTATGTTCAAGATCACACGCTACAATGGCTTTCACAGACATGAAAAAAATAATTCTTTCATTGACAAGTTTCTTCATCTATCATGTATTTATTGAGGACATATCATATTTCATGTGATGAACTCTTATGATGTATTCAATCCCTTCCTTGAACAATTTGTATTTGTTCTCCTCTCTGAAGAAAATGGCTTTACTGTCAAATAGATACGTGCTTCCCAATAAAATACCATAGATTCCCAAAGGAAAAAAATCTAATTCAACCTCATATATAAACTTGGAAATGATAGAAAATCTAAGTCTACATTGTTTAGTTACTTCTAGATTAGCATTGTCACACATCCATCCTAGAGGATAAGATTTAATATGAGTTTTTTTTTCTAGTTCCAATTTCTAAACAATTGCTTCAGATATTAATTTTACTTGGGAGCCACTATCAAAAGGATTATTAACTTTCGTATGTTTTGTTGTGACATTTATGTGTAAATTTTCACTTTGTTTCTTTTCAAAATTAGGATATTGAATAGCAGAGCTATAATATGGTATACCTTGCATTCCAGTGGTAGTGATTTATGTTTCATCACCTAAAGCAAACCTCGGATCTTGCTAAATTGTTTTGGCCATATTTTACTTTCCCTTCTGATCTCAGAACGACTTAGGCCTAAGTTGTAGGCACAGTTTACAAGAGTGATCTTCATCATGGTCCTCTTTCTTGTAGTTGGAACATGATGGTTTCTCATCTTCATTCTTTATGGAGGTTGTCCTCTTCAATTTCTCCTTGCCTTTTCTCTTGCCTTCTTTCATCTGAGTAGATTTTGTTGAGACACCATCACCCCTTTTACCTACCTCAATATAAGTTACTTTCACACACACTTCATCCAGGTTAGATAGAGTAAACTAAAAAATGGTATGATGAATATAAATATGAAACCCATTGATATCTCTTAGGAGTGTTTCTTGTGTATATAATAGGATATTCAAAGCCAAATATTTATTTATAAATTCTTCTATATCGCTTTGTGCACTCTGTCATTTACCTTGCGTTATATTTTTCCACTTCATGATTACCTTTTAAGTGTATCCTAAATGGTAAAATTGTTTATTTAATATTGATGTGAATTCATACCAAGAGGAAAGGATCCTACCATTCTTATGGATACCTTTCTAAAGCCTACTTTCCCTCCAAATTAGCGGTGTATCTTCTAGTTGAAGAGATGCCAATTGAATTTTCACCTCATCTTCAACAATCTACTAAACTCTGCAATAGAAATCCAATTGTCTATTATTTAAGCAATAATCTCACCATTGTACATGGGTAAGTCAAACTTGACATCCAATTTTACTAATGGCCCTTTAGAAGAAAACTTTTTATGAGGAGATGGAGGTAGAGAAGTACGACAAGAAATGGAAGTGAACTCTTCTATGACAGAGGATCGCCACCATCTTCTTCATTCCTGACTCCTTTTGTGCCTTCTCCTCTTCACTACTTCCTTTGGTTGTAAAGTTCACCACCATTTCCTTCATTGTACTGAATGCCTCAAAGAAGTATACTTTAGAGTTAAATGGATTTCCTCTTTATGGTGAGGTCATCTATAATATTTTAGTTTCTCCCCTTGAACCAATGTCAGGATTATAAGCTTCAAGAGTTCCTTTTCCCTTCCTTTGAAGTTTTTAACCATGTACAAAAATTACCAGCAAATGAATTCTTAAAAGAAAACAAAAAATATACAATGGTGAGAATAGAAAATATACACAGATATTTTTCTCTTGGAACCCAAATCTAGGAAAACTAGATTTGTTTTTCATAGGGGTGATTTTAGGGGCGAATGTTGGCCCTTTGGCGAAATTAAGGGCTTTTAAATTTTTAGTGGGCGAATATTTTGTATCATAGTACATTTTTACAAATCACCTCAAATAGCCCACCTTATTTTAAGGGAGAGGGTAAAAAAGGTAAATTTAGCCCTTGAAATTAGGAGTTACAACCTTCCATTCGCCCATTTTCAAGAATAGGTTTTATTTAAGTGAATCCATTCGCCCATTTTCAAGAATAGGTTTTATTTAAGTGAATCCTATGGGCAAAGGCCAAAATACCATATTTATAAAAGAGGTATGGTAAATTAATAAAAATATAAATAAATGAGAGGTATGGTAAATAAATAAAGCATTTTTTATATTTACTCCATAAGTCACCTTATATACATGCAAGGGTGTAAACAAATAAAAATATAAGTAAAGTGGAGGTATGGTAAATAAATAAAACGTCTTTTTATACTTAAAAGGTGTTGTAAATAAATAAAAATATAAATAAACTAGATGCATGGTAAATAAATAAAACCTCTTTTTATATTTAGTCCATAACCCTCGTTCTATCTATGAAGGCTCAACAAAGAGGTTTTATTTAAGTGAATCCTATGGGCCAAATACCATATTTGTAAAAGAGGTATGGTAAATTAATAAAAATATAAATAAGCGGGAGGTGTGGTAAACAAATAAAACATTTTTTAATATTTACTCCATAAGTCACCTTGTATTTATGAATGGTATGGGAAATTAATAAAAATATAAATAAACGAGAGGTATGGTAAACAAATAAAACATTTTTTTATATTTACTCCATAAGTCACCTTATATTTATACTATGGGACAAATATCATGGACTAGATTGTTATTAATACCATGCAAAAAAACATTATTAACCCTAATATTAGTATTAATAAAAATAAAAATGGCACATCGTATTGACCCATGGTATTCACCAAAATGGCACATGGTATTGACCCATGGTATTCACTTGGAATGTAGCCTATTTAAATGGGGGAATTAAACCAGCATAGATCCATCTTTACTCTGGATCTACTAACCCCCGAGAGGTATCAAATATCGTGATATGCAAACTAGCATAGAGTGAAAAAATATTTGATCCGATCAAGAGTAAAAATGGATGTTGTAATTTAATGTATGTTAAACATTTTAGCTTGGTTAAAATAAAAATAAAATAAAAATCAACTATTAATTTTATTAATTTTTATAAATTACTAATAGTAATTTTTAAGCTCTAGGTTTATGATAACCCATGGTATTGACCCATGTTATTCATGTGAGCATAGACTATTTAAAGGGGAAATTCTATCTTAGATCCATCTTAATTCTGGGTCTACCAAGTGCTCAGAGGGATAAATAGATTTCATCCCCTAAGAGTGGTAGATGTGGAGTTAAGATGGATATAGGTTGGTTTTTATAATAATGAAGATATTAAATAGACTTAGGAAATTATATTGTAAAAACATCTTAAGGTGAATGGTTAAAGCATAGACATTGGACAAGTATATTTGTATACTTCTGTTTTAAACTAAAACAAATACAGGGCTAAAAGGAATGGATTTATTGCATTAGTCATCCTTCTATAACTTTCCAACATATGCTGGAGTAAACAAATTGTAATTTGGGTAATTTTTCTAATTGCGAACGGGAACATACTTGTGTATTGGTAGGGTGGTTACGAGGTCCCTAGAAGTGGAGTAAACAGATTGTAATTTGGGTAATTTTTCTAATTGCAAACAGGAACATACTTGTGTATTGGCAGGGTGGTTACGAGGTCCCTAGAAGTGATGAATTTGAATTTTTCTTGGTTTTATATAGAGTATTAGATTTTTTCTCATGCTTTCTGTGAATGGCACAGGTGAATTTTATCCTATACCCACTAGGTTATCGATATGTAATTTCGGTAATTTTGATTTCAAAAGATATTTTAAAGAAATGCAATGATTTCATTTGTGTATTCAATAAACATAAGATTTTATAATTGAGTAAAATATTCGCCATGCCTGGTGAGAGATTCGCCAAAAAATTATATATACATATCATATTATTGATAAAATTGCCTTCCATTGTTCCTATATACCATGGAGATTCACCCATTTATTATACATGTAAATTTAGGGGGGGTTCTTAAAATTTTCCCTGGTTTTTCATTATATTTCGTTCAATGTTACAATACTTAGGAACAATAATAGAGATGAAAATAAGGAAATAATAGCAGAAGATACAGAGGTAAAGAAAACTAACAACGTAAAAATGATAACGGATTTCACCCAATGTCCATGTTACATCTTCAGGTCCAATTTGCAACCAAGACAATGTTTCTATTATCCTCAAAAATTCGATGTTACATCAAACATCAAGCCTCCATCCAGCAAAAGAAATTGTCCTCTGCTACAAGGTATGTGGCTTTCCCAAAGCCACTAAAACCTCCAAAAGTTGTTCTCAATTTGAGCTATAAATCCACCTATTACAAATTATGCAGAGCTAATTATAGCTTAAAACAATTAAATCATAATTATGTGTACAAAGTATCCCTATGGTGCAGTGGCAACAAACTGGTGCAGTCGATCCCACTGACAATCAAAATTTGGATAATGGAAAACAACAAAGTATTATACTTGGTTTGGTTCATGCCATTACCAATATAGAGTGGTTGACACAGTCATTAGGTCACGGTTTACACATACCATAGGTTATAAGGTCGAACCTTTCTAGTGTCCTTTCCTCAACAATGAAAACTTTGGAAACATTTTATGGAGATTTGATGCTATAGGTTTCAATGTTATTCGCTAGCATATTTGTAAGTAGTTGGATTAGTTGTGCATGGGCCAAGAGTTCAATACCACCTAATCACATTGTCTAGAGTTTTCCTTCGAACTTTCTTATCCAATCGGAGGTTGCCACATGTCAACATCTGATTGGTCTATGTCCTCTGGCTAGTTAATCCCCCCATGTTGGATGCCACATCACCTTGCCACATAGTCATCACATCATTTTCTTATGTCATGTGTTGCTTTCTGATTTGGCCACTTGTTAGCTGCCACATGTCACTATATGGTACTACAACGTGTCACCCTATCAATTTTTTCCCGTTTCCCAAAATATTCAAAACTCAATAATATACTAAGATTAAAAAATAATAATTAACAAAAACTTTAAAAAAAAATTACATCTGTATACTACTATATATAAAGAAATTTGATATATATATATATATATATATAGAGAGAGAGAGAGAGAGAGAGAGAGAGAGAGATACTCTCTTTGGAGTTGAAAATCAAAATCAAATTCTACAACAAACATTTTTAATATAACAAACATTTTCATGAATCAAGAGTAATAGAAGAAATTCTCGTTAACTTTGAATGAATAACAATGTGGAGCTCACAATGGTGGAAACTACTCCTTCATTTGCCAAATTTATGAATGAAATGAGAGATTTTGATGACTTTGACCTCAATGTCTTAATGGTGACACTGAGATGAATGAGGACCATAATGACATGATTGAGATGATGATGATGACCTTTCAGTGATGGCACATCCAACTGAGTGATGACAATGACCGGAACATGAAAATTTTTGAAAGAAGCAGTAATAGGCCTAGACACATTAGCAAGTGACCAAATTTTTATTTTGAAAGCCTAATGAAATGATAAAAAAACTAACTTGAGACCTTAACAAAAACCTTGTAAGAGAATATTTGATCTCTCGTGACTGGCAGGACTCACAGACACTACAACCATGGTTGCTATGGTTATTATTTTTCCTTTATTAACTCACTAGGGTTGTTACAGTTAACATAGAGAAGAGAAAGAGGTGTTACATAAACATTTTGCTCATTTTTTTACTTCTAATTATTTTATCATCTTTTAAGATGATATGCTATTATATTAAATAATATGACACACAATCTTAAATAATCTCATGACTATATCTATCTATCTATCTATATATATATATATATATATATATATATATATATATATATATATATATATATATAATACAAATCGTATTTAACACAAAAGCCCTTAAATAATTTTACCCAATTGAATAGTAACTCATGATATATATATATATATATATATATATATATATATATATATATATATATATATATAATCTACATAATTCTAGTATCTCAAAGATTTTTCAAAGTGCTAAATCTATTTATACATTTAAAAATATATTTTAAACAACAACAAAAAAAATTGAAATTACTCTTATTAAAAATATAATTCACAATTTAATATGAAACATATAACTATTACCTAATATGAAATTAACATATTATAATTAAAAAATAATTTTTTTTAATTTATTAAATTTAAGTATTTTAACATTAATCTTAAATACAGTAATTTTATATCACATTTATATGCATAAAAGTAATTGAAATAAATAAATAAAATGATTGATTTTTATATTCACATTTTTGTACATATTAATATAAAAATATTATAATTGTATTTAAAAAAATAATATAATAAATATGTTTAAAAAATATATATATGAAGTAAGATATTGAAATGTTATATACACGTGGAATAATTGATATATATGGGATTTTGAAGTTTTTTTTTACTTTCTATATATATCAAAATAAGATGTTGAAATATATATATAAAACATTCAAAAAAGTTTAGATTTTAGATTTAAAAAATTTACATTAGTAATATAATATAAGGTCGAACCTTGCCAGTCTCCTTTCTTCAACAATGAAAACTTTGGAAACATTTTATGGAGATTTGATGCTATAGGTTTCAATGTTGTTCGCTAGCATATTTTTAAGTAGTTGGATTAGTTGTGCATGGCCAAGGGTTCGATACCACCTAATCATATCGTCTGGAGTTTTCCTTCAAACTTTCTTATCCAATCGAAGGTTGTCACATGTCAACATCAGATTGGTCTATGTCCTCTGGCTAGTTAATCCTCCCATGTTGGATGCCGCATCACCTTGCTACATAGTCATCACATCATTTTCTTATGTCATGTGTTGCTTTATGATTTGGCCACTTGTTAGCTGCCACATGTCACTCTATGGTACTACAAGGTGTCACCCTATCAAATTTTTTCCCTTTTTAGAGAGAATTTTTCGGCGAAAATCACAAGGAAAATCATTTGTCGACGCGTTTCGAACCAACCAGTGTGGTTCATCGTCAGGACAAGTTGAAGAACAGATCCAGCTTATCATGTTTAAATAGCTAGAGCAGAGACACCAACGGTTACCTGGGCAAGAGGTTGACTCAAGGAGCAAGGTCAAATCAGGTTAAATTAGGTAAAAAACTAAATAATTAAATAACTAAATAGAAAATGAAAATATATAACATTTTAAATAAAAATATAAATTTAGTTACATTAGGAGTAAGAACAATAATAATAAATTACCTAATTAATATATAAATAATAATAAACCACTTATTTCCTAATTAAATTAATAAATATAATAATAGAAATAAATAAAATATATAAAAATTTTATATATAAAAATATAAATTTAGTTATATCGGGAGTAAGAAAAACAATAAATTATTTATTTAATATATAAATGAGTAACAATAATAAACCACTTATTTATAAGGGAAAAAATATATAAAATAATAAATATAAAAGTAAATAAAAATATATAAAATTTTATATAAAAATATAAATTTAGTTATATTAGGTGTAAGAAAATTAATAATAAATTATTTATTTAATAGATAAAGAATAATAATAAACCACTTATCTATTAAATAAATAAATAAATGAAAAACTATATAAAAATTAAAAATATAATAAAGAATAAATTAATAGTTTAATTTATTAGGTTAGATTAGGTAAAAAATAAATAACTAAATATAAATAAATTAAAATATATATAAATATAGTTACATTAGGGGTAAGAACAATAATAATAAATCACCTAATTAATATATAAATAATAATAACTACTTATTTCCTAATTAATAAATATAATAATAGAAATAAATAAAATATATAAAATTTTTATATATAAAAATATAAATTTAGTTAATAATAAAGCAGTTAAAAATAAATAAATAAATAAATAATACTAATAATAATAATAATAAAAATAGTAATAATAATAAAAATAATAATAATAATAATAATAATAAAGATAAAAATTAAATAATAAATAAGAACAAAACTAAATTCTAAGGAGGGCGGAAGCCAACTAGGAAGAGAGAGCAGGGACCCAACATCTACTAACTTTCCAGCCATCGTCTCTATTAAGATTGCTAGGCCTTTTCTCAATCTCAAGCGCTTCCCTGAATTTACGATGATGGAAATGCGAAACCCTAGCAATCACACTAGCCTCCTCAATACAAACATGATGACTGGTTTTCTCAGCATGTTCAGCTAAAGCAGAAGACTTAGCCCTCCTATGCTTAAGGTCCGTAGCGTGCTCGCTAATCCTTTGATTGATGGAGCGACCAGTCTCACCGATATAAGGGGTCCCACAGGAACAAGGGATCAAATAAACACCTTTCATATCCTTAGGGTCGATTGGATCCTTAACAGATCTTAGGGAAATTTTTTCCCGTTTCCCAAAATATTCAAAACTCAATAATTTACTAATATGAAAAAATAATAATTAACAAAAACTTGAAAAAAAAAATTACATCTCTATACTATATATATATATAGAAATATAGATACTCTCTTTCGAGTTGAAAATCAAAATCAAATTCTACAACAAACATTTTTCATATAACAAACATTTTCATGAATCAAGAGAAATCGAAGAAATTCTTGTTAACTTTGTTCGAATAACAATGTGGAGCTCACAATGGTGGAAACATAAGCATATTGAATGGAGCATATATATAGTTTTAACATGCATGAAGAACTAATTAGATCAGAAGAACGGGAACAGGGAAAAACACTGTAAGATTTTGTAAGATTTTGTGTGTGCATGTCAAGAATGGTTGCCATAGCTACGTAGGATCAACAAGGTCATCTAAAACATGTGGATTTGTGTGTCTTCATTCTCCTCGAGTGAGGCATCGTAAATAGGTGTGGCAAAGCCCCATGATAATATGTAACTAGGTTTAAGAGATTAGCATGTTGCATGCTCATGTTAGCAAGGTATGCTTGCATGGAATCTAATCGTGCTTGCAGCTCTGCCAGTTTTTGGCGGAGATCATTGATCACTCCTATACAGCCATGGACAGGATCTCGAATTCTTTGTCTTTCTTCGTATACCATATTTCTTACAACATCACCTCCTTGCTCGGCCGAAAGATCCTATAACATCATACCGAATGGCAAACTGTCAATTCATCATAAAATCTGGGGGACCTTGGTCTAGTTGCTGCTATGTGAGTGAATGTGTATTAATGTGGATATTTAGCTTTAAAATCCTTTATTTGAGATTAAAAAAACTTTTTAATGATTTTGATGAGGGCATGGTGAAAAGGGTTAGTTTGATGATAGCTTTTTCTATGTTGTACCTTCTCTGCCATTTTAGACAAGCTCTTGTAGAGGTAGTAGGATAGGTTAAGTGGTTTTACCCTTGTGAAATGCATGAGCAATCTGACATGATACTTGTACAATCTCGAAAATTTGCTCTTAGATGTAAAATACTTCATAATTACCCTCATCAATGGATCAAAGTTCTCCAAACTTCTCCAAGAGCTGTCCAAAAGGAAAAACTTTTTTAATGGTGTCTTTATAGTGACCATTGATGAAGGGTTTGTAATTTTGCACATCCAAGTCTAGGCTCTTAAACCACTTTTCCCCATTGTTTGGTATCCCTGTGGTTGTTGCTATGGCTTCAGTTGAAATTGTGAAGCTGACCCCTGCAACAGTGACCTTATCTCTCCTAAGGTTAGTGGCAAACAAGCTGGTCAACTTGGCATGATACTTGACTTGTTGAACTTGCTCACAGAACCTTAAACACCCTACATTCTGAAAACATTTCTTGGATAGTGAGGAGGACATCAGCTCATGGGTGTTGAGTGGTTCATACCTTGATACTTGACCTCCCTTATTATAAGATTTCTTTTCTTCCTCCATGTTGATAGTTTGCAAGAGAAAACCCTAGTGGGAAAAATAGGGGAAGTGAGTGAAGGGATAGGATGAATTGTTTAGGAAATGAGGCTAGGAAAATTCAAGGAAGTAGGTAAGAGTGTTGGGGAACTTTGGGAAGTGGAAAGGGATGAAATGAGTGTAGGATTTATCCTAGGGAATTTTTATATAGTCCGAGCTATGAAAACTGCCAAAAACGTAGTGTGGGGACAAATGGAGGCTATGCACCATAAAAAAAAGGAAATAAAGCTAATATGAGGTATCAAGGGACCTTAACTTACTTGTAGACTGCTGATGAAGACTTCAATTTCCTTTGAGAACCCTTGAAAACAAGTTTTATGTCTTTTGGAGTGAAAATGCGGCGTAGCTCCTCAAAACGCAGCGTAGCTGCTTGGGATCATTTTTTGGAGTATCCTTTGGCCCTGAAAATGCTGAGGAAGTGCTTGCTGGTGAGTGAGAGCTCTTTTTTAATGAAATGAGTGGGAGAAATGAATTGTGATGGTCTTTTATAGCTTGTGGAAGTCAATTTCTTCATAGTGTTGGGGTGGTCCATCATATGTTTTTTCACTTTGCTTTGAAAACTATGTAGCTTTGGAACATTCATTACAGCTTTGGAACATTAGAACTTATTACATGATATTTGAAATAAATTACACCTTAAAACAAAAACTTTTTGAGCAAATTCCCTATTACTACTCCTTCATTTGTCAGATTTATGAATGAAATGACAGATTTTGATGACTTTGACCCTAATGTCTTAATGGTGACACTGAGCTGAATGAGGACCATAATGATATGACTGAGATCATGGTGATGACCTTTCAGTGATGGCACATCCAACTGAGTGATGACAATGACCGGAACATGAAAATTTTTGAAAGAAGCAGTAATAGACCTAGACACACTAGCGAGTGACCAAATTTTTATTTTGAAAACCTAATGAAATGATAAAAATTTGACTTGAGACCTTAACAAAAACCTTGTAAGAGCATATTTGATCACTGATGATTGGTAGGACTCACAGACACTACAACCGTGGTTATTATTTTTCATTTATTAACTTTTATTACATGGAATTTTCAGTAAGGTTGTTACAATTAACATAGAGAAGAGAAAGAGGTGTTACATAAACATTTTACTCAACTTTTTACTTTTAATTATTTTATCATTTTTTAAGATGATATGATATTATATTAAATAATATGACACACATTCTTGAATAATCCCATAACTATTTGGTTGAAAATATATATATATATATATGATTTAAAAAAAAAAAAAATCTTATTTAACACAAAAGCCTTTAAATAATTTTACTCAATTGAATAGTAACTCATTATAATTTTTTATATATAAAAAAAAAAAAAACATTTATAATTAAATATATATATAATTAATAAGAAATATTATTAAAAGGGTGTAATTGAAATGGTTTTTTCATGATTTTGTAAAATGTTTAAAAAATTGAGTTTAAATTGATTAATCTACATAATTCTAATGTCCCACAGATTTTTCAAAGTGCTAAATCTATTTATACATTCAAAAATATATTTTAAACAACAACAAAAAATTGAAATTACTCTTATTAAAAATATAATTCACAATTTAATGTGAAACATATAACTATTACCTAATATGAAATTAACATATTATAATTAAAAAATAAATATTTTTTTTAATTTATTAAATTTAAATATTTTAATATTAATCTTAAATAAATTACTTTATATGCATAAAACGTAATTGAAATAAATAAATAAAATGATTGATTTTTATATTCATATTTTTGTACATATTAATATAAAATATTATAATTGTATTTTAAAAATTAATATAATAAATATGTTAACAAAGAAAAAATAATTAACATGAAGTAAGATATTGAAATGTTATATACACGTGGATTGATATATATGGGATTTTGAAGTTGTTCTTTACTTTCTATATATATCAAAATAAGATGTTGAAATATATATATATATAGATTAAACAATTTAAACTCAATTTTTTATACGAAAATGATGCATTGCAAAACATAAATAACATTAAAGATATTGTTAGTTCTAAGTTCAAAGAAAAAATGTGGTGTGAGAAAGACTTAGCGGCTAAAAGAAAATTAAGTTATTATAAGAAGGTCATCAACCCCACCTTAGAAGATCAAAAGTATCTCTCTATTTTAACTAGCTCAAAGAAGAAAATTAATATAGCAAAGATTAGAATGAATTCTCATGAGCTCCATAATGAAACAGGTCGTTGGGCAGTTCCTAAAACGCCATGGACGGAAAGGATCTGCCATATATGTGAGAATGGGAACATCGAGGATGAAAACCACTTCCTCTTAGAGTGCCCCGCATATAACCACATTAGATCTCAATTTCACAATCTTTGTTACAATATTGACCTTCCTAGCTTTTTACAATGTCAAAATTATAGTCAGCTCCGGAGGTTTCTCTCCAAGCTTTTTGAGCATAGGAATAAAATCTTAAATCAAAATAGATAATTTGTTTCTTTAGGTCCGATAGACCATTTTTTGGTGTCAAGGGACGTTAACCATCATCATCATCATAAAAAACATTAAAAAAAGTTTAGATTTCAAAAAATTACATTAGTAATATAATATAAGATATTGAGTTAGTTTGTATTAGTAGATAGCATTTAGAGATGGCTGTTTTCATTACTGTTTTGATTATTGAATTAGCATAGATTCCCTTTATAAAAAAATCAATCATATTCTAACTTCCTTTAAAATTAAGGATTCAACCAAAACCATATAACAAGACAAACATTTTCATGAATTAAGAGCGTAATGGAAGAAATTCTCATTAATGGCTTGACAAACATTTTCATGAATTGCTACATTTTCATGAATTAAGATAGTAATAGAAGAAATTATCCTTAACTTGGATCAAATGACAATGTGGAGCTGACCATGGTGGAAACATAATCCTATTGAATGGAGGATATATATAGAACTAAGGAGGTCAGAAGAACAGGAGAGCGTAACACCATAAGATTTCGCTTGTTCATGTGAAGAATGGTTCCCACAGCTGCATAGGATCAACAAGGTCATCTAAAACATGCGGATTTTTGTGTGTGTCTTCACGCTCCTGGAGTGAGGCATCGTAAATAGGTGTGGCCAAAACTTCATGATACCCTGTAACCAGGTTTAAGAGATTAGCATATTGCATGCTCATGTTAGCGAGCTGTGCTTGAGTGGAATCCAATCGCGCTTGCAACTCTGCCAGTTGTTTGTGGAGATCATTGATTACTCCAAAACAGCCCTGGACAGGATCTCGAACCCTCTGGCTTGCTTCGTATACCATACTGATTACTGCGTCACCTCTTTGCTCGGCCGGAACATCCTGTAACATCATAACGAATGCCCAACCGTCAATTAATCATAAACTAAATTGTCCCATAATGTCGAATTTAACTCAACTGGATTATATATTTTTGAACATGTTTTTCCTGCGATAATCACACGGTAAGTATGATTCATGATAAGATAAGATAAAACACCAGAACAACAAGTCAAAATTATTGAAACTAATTACATATTTTGAAAATATTCCACAAAATGTGCCCAACAAAAACAAAGTTAATTGTTAACCTAACTTCTGTGAAATTCCAAAAATTTTCCTAAATCTGAAATCTATATAAAAATACCTTACCATATCCATTTTATCCCCTACCATAACCACATTGAGTTCATATTCAAAGGGTTCTGTTGGCAAGGATTGGAGCATACCCGTAGTAATTTAATGACATGGCCATGTCCAAACACTTTGTTTATCAACAGGAACTTCTGGCGATCGTCCGGCGGGAAATATGGCGAAAGCACGCATTTATCTGAACATTTTTTCCTGTTGATCTTGCAAGCACCGCACGGAAATTTGGACGGCGTCTCTCTGTTCCCAGCAGTACCGTTATTCATCTGCATTTTCGTCAACCTTAGAAAACA
Source organism: Pinus tabuliformis (assembly GCA_031772625.1). Taxonomy (NCBI): domain Eukaryota; kingdom Viridiplantae; phylum Streptophyta; class Pinopsida; order Pinales; family Pinaceae; genus Pinus; species Pinus tabuliformis. The sequence continues at coordinate 1,933,203,496 of CM062819.1, forward strand.
GTACATTAGCAAATATGGCATACCTTTCCGTTACTGTGTGCACTCACAGTTTTGCCAACTATGATGGAATAGAGTGAAATTTTAGGTAACAAACTATGAGGAATTATAGGTAAATGGATTAAAGTATCGTTCAGATAGCCACGATGATGAGAACAAGAATAGACCTGTGTGGCGTAGATAGAACATGGCCGATCGTACATGGACGCAGCTCTGTCCACTGATGTTGTTGTTAAGAGTACTTCGATGAAGTTCCGACCACTGATGTAGGATTTGGGTAGGATTTAATTGGTAGGAAAACAATGAAGAAGCTCCGTCCACTCACTGTGGATGATGCTTCGTCCACTGATGTCGTTAACAGTACTACTCCAGCTAACTTCAATGATGACAAAGAGATCAAGAATGGACATCGACACAGCACCGCCCACTGATGGTGTAAACAGTACCGCTCCGTTCACTGAATTCGGTAGTTTTTGAAGGGGTTCGCTATCGACGCCACAATTTTGGCAGGATGACTAAAATTTTGCAAAAAATTGTTTAAGACATTAGATTGTGGAAGTGTTTAAATCGTCTTTAAATCTTGTGCGCTGTATAATGTTCATAATCAGAGTTATACTGTGAAAACCTAGGTCAAAATAGGGCCTTTTCTTATATTATAAAAACTTAGGTCAAAATAGGACCTTTACTTATACAGAGCTCGACAACTAGTTTCATGGAGATGTTAGTAAACTTCAATGCAGTCACGAGAGATTATGACAGGGAAAACATTGTTGACAGGATAAACTACACAATTAATGTTGGAAATAGAGAGAGATTATGTAAGGAAAAACATTGTTGACATCATAAAGAAACATAATAATTAATGTTGGAAGTATAGACAAAGAAAAGGGAATATCCAGTGATATTCAGTGTATACTTCGGGAAAGTTTAAGGACATCAATCCATATAAAAAAATGAAAGTCAACGATGCCATTGACCATGTAATTTTTTTTTTTAAGAAATTAGATTGCAGAAGTTTTTAAATATTTTAGAAATAGATTCAATATTATCAAGAATTTTTTGGTACTCAAAGTTTTAAAAGTTGACAATTGTAATTTACATTTAAAAAAATAGATTTTATCAAAATCATGCCCGAATTTCTATAGTTTTTCTAGTAAAAATTTGGCCTGTTTAGACTATTCAATTTTTGAATTCATCATCAAAAAATAAAGTCACTTCCACATGTTTACCTAGTTATATAAATTAAATTAATAAAATAAATTATCAATTTTTAAAAAATCATTATTATTTCTTTTTTCTATTTTCTTTTTTCACTACTATATCCAAGGAATATATGTACTGGATAGATCTATTTAAAAAGATCATTTTCTTTTAAAACTAACAAATCTATCTAAAAAGACCATTTTTTATTGGAGCTAACTTTCTCGAGAGAATTAAACCGTAACAAACAAACTCGCCTAATTAAAATAACCATAACCCTCAAACTATTTTATTATTATTAATTTAAAAAAATATTAATTAATTAATTAATTTTTTATATATATACATGAAAGATTTGTAATTAAAAATATTTATAAATATTATAATTTTAAAATTCTATAATTTATATGAAATTATAAATAAATTTTTAAATTTATATTATTAAATAAGCTTCTTATATTATTAATTAATTTTTTTTAAACATCTTTTTTAAATATAAAATACACATTTTAATTTTAATTTTAATTTTAAATGCAAACTTCAATTTATTAATGTGCCAAGTGAGTGTCTCATAATAATGGCACGATCTTTTTAATCTTTTCTTCACTCAGAACTTAGATATTTTATTTGTCTTTATCAAAATAAAAATATAACCATAAATTTATTATTATTAGTTTTATTTTAAATTATACAATATCTTATGTTTTAGTTTTCTTTTAACTTATACCATTTTAATTTTATAAATATGTAAAAAAGTCTAAAACAATATCTAATGTTTAATTTTATAAATATATAAAAGAATCTAATTGATGTATAAATTAGAAATATCATGTTATAATGGAGTGAAGAGCACTTACGACTTTCTATTTTTTATTTTAATATTCATGACAAGATTTCTTGATACTTTTTAATATTCATGTCTGCTATGATTTTTAAATAAAATTTATATGTAATTTAAAACTTAATCATTCACTTACCAAATAACCCTCCAGCAATGTATCGTAATCAGTGATCATCAGAGCCCTTCAAAGGGCCTCTGGCACGTCACAGAAGTAGGGAGAAAATTTTACTAGTCAAAAAAAATTTAAAATTTGAATTTTGCCATTTTAAAAAGAAATTGGAATAATATTATAAAAATTTTTAAGAAGGGTTGTTAAGTTGTCAACTCGTCTAATTTTTTTTTTTTAAATTTCATTTTTTCTGAAATCCAGACTTTGAGAATTTCAATTTCCAACTGTCAGTGCACTGTGCCTCTATCACAAATTACAATAGTTAAACTTGTAAATTTCCTTTCTCAACTGATGTTAAATCCCATTTCAGAAACAACAGTTTCCGAGTTGCTCCCATTTCAAAAACAACAGTTTCCTTTTGAATTGCATTTTCTAATTTGGGCCTAAAGCTTTCCATGCTAGCTTCAAATGAAATAAAGCTAGATTCAAATGGAATAAAGCTTTCCATGCTAGATTTTACAGAAAGTCGGTGACGATCGAGATTAGGGCCAACCAGTGCAGAACGAAGAGGAAAACATTTCAGAAACAAAAGTATTTCAATGAAACACATTAGGTTGTTCCTATGTTGAATGGATGGATGAATTAGCTCGTTTCTCTGTTGAATGGATGCATAAGGTACGAGAGATCTAAACTTTCTTCATATTAATATGAACAGCAATTGGAATCTCTAATTTTTCTGGTTTCTGTTTCAGTAATTCATTTGTTATTTGTAGGTGTTTCTGGATTAACATTTCTTTGTCAATTTGTTTTTAATTTCTTTATTCCAGCTTCGAGGGTAGAGCATTGGGTGCAAAGCGCCTAGTGAATAGTAACAATACTACTGTAATTTCTTGATTCCAGTGTCTAGGGCAGAGCATTGGGTGCAAAGCGCCTAGTGAATAGTAAGAATACTACTACAGAGTCATACTTTTTTAAGGTACTGTATAGTGTGGTGTTTATCGATTTGATTTCTTTGTGAACAATAATTCATCTAATTATTTTCAAAATTGGTAAGGTGATTTGTTTGTTCATTCATTGTTTTCAGCGACTTTGTTGAGTGTGTAGGGTGGAGAGTTTCCTGTACAAAGGTTCCGGTGAGCACTGTTTCTCTCAAGCAATATCGTTCTAAGGTACCTTCCCAACTTGTCTAGACTTTTCTCTAGACTTCTACTCCTATTCTTCATGATTCCGCTCGTGTTGGTGCAGTCTGTTCAATGAGCAATTATCTCACGAGAGAGCTGCATTTTTTTCAAATTCTGTCATTATTATTTTTATCTATTACTAATAAAAACCATTAAGGCTTGATAGCTTTCGATTTGATAATGGTAAAAATCACCGCGTCTTAATATCTTTTCATTTATAAGTCTATGTGCTCAGCAATAGCAAGGTGTGGTTATACTATGTTTTAGAGTTTTTAATTGAGATTTGGTAAAACAATTTTTGTTGGATTATGTTATTTCAATGATCCATGTTGTTATATCATGTTTTGGAATTTTTACTTAGAATTTAGCAAAATCATTTTTATTAGATTATATTTTTTATTTATTAATATATAAATAAATTATATATATATATATATATATATATATATATATTCAATGAAAAATCAAACTATGATTCTAATAAATTTCTGCCAAACAAATTTGATGGAAAATATCATAAAAAACCTGACAACATAGAATAGTTACACCAGCGCTTCACAATCAATAGTTGTAAGTGTGAGATGTTACAACAAATTCGATTTTGACAATTTTACTTGTATGGAATTGGAAGAACTGAGGTATTGAATTAAACATTGTACTAAATACTGATATAGTGAAGTTATAAAAGAAACTTTGGTATGCACAGGAGAAACAATCTATCATAAACATCTTACAAGCTAGAATGAAAGTTTTCCATACAACATTGCTGGAATTGGAGGTACTGTATTGAACAGTGTACTACATACATACACACACAGATATATATATATATATATGTGTGTGTGTGTGTGTGTGTGTGTGTGTGTGTGGAGGTATTGAACAGTGTACCATATATATATATATATATATATATATATATATATATATATATAGATATACACACACACGATGTGCTCAGTGGAAAGATTCTATCATTAAGTAAAACTGTTAATCTCGCAAAGTCTCAAACAACAAATCCATAAACAATACACATTAACCTCACAAATTCTCAAACAACATATAAGAAACGACATGCTAAGCATTGGAGAATTATTACATTTGAACTTGGAACTGTTGTATAAAAGAAAAGTTCAATATATAAAAAAATGAAGCTTTTCAAACGCTGGCAATTGAAGATTTTTAGAAGATCAAAGATCATGCCTTGAGTTTAGATTAATTACCATATGCAACAATTATATACTCTATTGTAAATGCAGATTAGTAGGTCTTCAAGCTATTCTTGTTGGAAGGGAAGTCTAGTGAGAGGAAACACCAATTCCTACTCCAAATAGATTAGTACAAGTTCCTTCTCTAGGTGAATTAGTACAAAGACCAAGAAGTAATGATACAACAAGATAAATGTCAAACCACAAAAGCAAAGGCAGCAAGACATTACAAAATATGCATGATAGAAATTAGTTGTGGTAAGGGAATTCCTGGCCCCCAAGAGTGGAATTGTAAGTTGTTGAAATGAAACAGATAAAGAAGGGCAGAACTGCCATTTGCATGAAGTCCAAACAACAGAGAATGCAACAAACATGTTAAAAAGGGGCCATTCTTGATGTTGTAAGGCAAGGGAGAAGAGTTTCTTTTATCAAAGAAAAAAAATGCTCTGATGTGGTAAGCATGTTTTTCTTAACTTTGTGAGTATTATCATAAAGTTTAGTTTAGTTGGGTAACATTTAAGGAATAACTCTTCAACTAAGGTGCTGAGTGTGGGTGAAGGTATTTATTCCACCAAAGATACTCAGTTAATCCCAGAAACTATTGGAAACCTGTTTATATGAGCAAAATGGCCCAGTTACTCCCAGAAAATTGAAGAAATCTAGCTATCTGAGCAAAATGGCCCACAGATGGCAAACATGTCCTATTGGGGAAGTTGAATTGATGTAAAATATAACCATTCCTTAGAGCAACAAGGAGTTCCATCTCCTTAGATACTTTATTCAAATGCCACATCTATTTTACTCATCATTCGAAAACTACCAAAAGCACTCTTTCAGTCCAATGTAGCATGTTTGTAATTACAAATCCCATTAACCATAGTTTGATCATGCATCGAAAGAATTTCCTTTTACTATTTGGATAACATTGTATTTCTTACACATATTTTCTTCACTACTCGTATCAATTTAATATGGCAATTTCCCATACCACATCAAATGACTCTTGGCATAGTGGAATTTGTACTGTGAAATCATCTTATTGAGGCTCTTCTGCCCCATGTTTTCTTCAACTGCATGTTGAGATGTAAAGTTTTTCTTTCATCTCAAACTAATTCTTTTTTGGATGTTCTTACACCAATCTCTGCGTAATATAATAGTAATTCAAAGACAGAAAACATAACATTTGGCGAACATAAATGTTATGAACACAGTTGCCCTATCACTTGTTAGTTACAATGCGTATGAAGTGTACGATGAATATTAGACTTGCAGATGTGTTGGAAGGGGTTATTTTTCTTGATAAACTGAGGAATATCTTGTAGCTTGCAACATTGTAAAGGCATTGAAAACCAATAGTATGTTGTCTTCGAACTCAATATTAGTTCCAAACTATTACCGATTCACCATGTGTTAAAAAAAAAAAATTGAAGATAATTTACTGTTGTCAATTGAATTGCTTCTTTTTTTTATGCTTTTCATTATGGAAGGGCGACCTGAATTTGCACCCTTCTAAATAAAATTAAGACCTGCCCTTCAAATTTGATCACTGATCGTAATATCGATTCAAAAAGGTAAATCATCACCGTTAGTGATTTAATCGCCTATAATTTCATGTTTTTTGGGGGTTAACTCACAGTGTGAGGGTTCCAATCCTGCCTTTAAAAATCAAATGGGTTTTTATGTCTCCTTTTGAATTTTCTACGGAGGTTAAGGGAATTCAAGGGAGGTTAACTATGCTCTGAATAGTCCAAGATCATCTCAACAACATGTGAATTATTGCCTTTCTAACCAGGGATGTTTACAAAACCCACTAGAATCATTGATTAAAATCTTTTATAGCCCTGCAGCGCTAGAGGATAACGTAAATGACGATAACTAGCCCTTGCTCAACCTCAAAGTTATTAGGTAAAAGCCTTTTACACATTCTTAATACTATGGCTACATTTAACATTTGGAGTTTAATATTTATGTTCGTTGATGTGAGCTTTTGTTGATAGCAAATGTTGTTGAGGATCGAATCACTTGAAGTATTATCTAACTAACATAAATTCATTTTAAATATGGATCTAATATGAGTTGAGAGAAATCCAATTTCTTTAAGTGCAAATTTTTCTATGAGTCGACATTATTTAAATGTTTTGTATTTTGTATTTTGTATTTTTTTTTTTTTTGTTGGCCGACATGAGCAAAATTTCAATTTTAATTCACAAACATCCTTACACCTCATACTGGGTTTTAGAGTGAGCCTCTTGGCTCAATGACACAGAAACCAATTGTATGTAATTGCAGTGAAAGATATCACTGAATATTACAACCAAACTTACTGCTTGCAGTGGGTTCAATACTAGAAAAAAAATTCCATTAATTTCTAGAAAGGTCTTGAATGCTATGCAACATGGAGGATAATACGACGGATTATCAAGCATCCTGGCCAAATAATAGCTTGAATTTCTCATCAAAGTTTCTATGTTATTATAACTGTAATGATTCCATAATTATTAAGTTAGGGTTATATATATTCGTGATTGGTTCATTGTAATGTGTGTAAATGTATGAGTCCAGAATAGCCAAAAGTTGTAGCTCGGTAATTATGTATCTGACAAAGTTTAATGAATAAAAGTATTGTTGTGTGTCAAATTTGTGTCTTTTCTCTTTGCCTTTCTAACAAATTGGTATTAGAGCCTAGGAAGAACTAGAAGTTTCAAAGAGTTAGAGTATCTGCAACAGTGGCTTGCAGAACCACATTAGGTGAGAAATATGTCACACACAAGAAGTAGCCAATATGTCATAGGCAAGAAGTAGAAAGTTGTTTTTTTTTCGACGTCATTGAGCCATAGTCTCGAGTCAGGTGCATCTAGCCGATTGGAAAAGGCTTCATAGTCAACCACAAGCAAGTCGCAAAGATTCATCGTTCAACATAATATTTAAGCCACTATGTTTAGTCAAAAGAAGAGTCGACAATCGAGTAGTCATTCTCTCATTTTTGCATGATAGTGTTTTTTGGGTGAAGATTGTGCCTTATGGGGGAGCATATTAAAAATCATATTTTTTTCTGGGGAAAAATGGAGGAAGCCTCATGCAATAAGGAAGGAAGCCATATGCAATATTGCATGAGGCTTCCTTCCTTTTTGTTTCAAAAGACAAATATGAAAGCATTGAAACAATTTTTCAGCAATGGAGTCAAGAAGAGATAAGATTATGCTATCAAGAAATATTGCAGAAAGAAAGTTGGGAATATGAAGTGAAGAAGTAGTAGAAACAAGATAGTTTGAAGATGAAGAGTTGTGGCGGTGGTCCATGAGTGAAATGATCGTTGAAGAGGTAGCTATAGAAGACAGATTGAGAATGAATACAAGAGAAGTCAAAGAAAAATTGTAGCAGAAACAAATGAATAAATATGGATTGTATGATAAGAAAGTGCAACAAAGAATAAATTAGTTTTGAGGCTATAGAATTTGGAAGAAATGAAAAAGAAAATCTAGCATTCTAAAAGTTTTGAGTCATTGTAAGCCTAGATGAGACTTAGACTAGAAGGCATTTTTAAGTGATGATTGAGTCAATTTTTATGATATTCCTAGCAAGCATAGTTGAGTCATGTTGAGTTGAGTTGAGTTAAGTCAAATCCAATATTAGAAGTTTGATTTTAGTCTATATTTGAGAAGGCCTAATTTAGTGTGAGTTTGCATGAACAAGTTAGCTAGAGTTGAGTCAATATAGTTGGAAATAGCATGATTCTATAATTAGTAAGTTAGGGTTACATATACCTATGTGGGTCATTGTAATGTGTGTAAATTTATGAGGCTATAAGATCCAAGAGATGCAACTCGGTAATTGTGTATGTGAGAAATTTTAATGAATATAAGTATTGTTGTGTGTAAACTTTGTGCCTTTCCTCTCTACCTGTCTAACATGTAAACAATATTATTGCTTCATATACCAATTTCTGGAGGCATATTGTCATTTTAGCTAGTCTAGTTTGTGTTTATTCTTATTTTAATTTTTTCAAATTTAAAAGTTATGTGGCATATTGTAACAATCATTTCTTCTTAGATGCTCAACAAGTCAATCTGAGATGATGGTATAAAAAGTTTAAAAAAACATCCAGAAGCTTATAGAATTTTGCATACATATTAATTTATAGAAACAATGCAACATCACCATCTTTAGTTTCTTCCTTCTAGGATAGTGAGGTTGGGACATTAAGATCAAGGATTTCTGACTTGAAGGCAATCACTAAATTGCTACAGGAGGAAGGGCCTATGTGTCCCTAGGTGAGGGTCAGTTGCAGATGATATTCCATCTGTTTGGTGCAAACTTGACAGCCCATCCTTAGTCCTTTACATGAGAGGTGACACTTAAGACCATTTGATTATATTTCAATTGGAGTTCAATAAAAAAAAATTGTAACCATTGCAGTTATGCCATCATTTGTTACTTAAATGCTCTAATACCTCTTTGAATTTTAATAGTTACTCTAGATCTTCTTCTTCTCAGTTGCTCATATATCCAAGTCCACAGGGAGTGAAAATGTCATTTTATTCCTTCTCCAAGTCCTAGCGCCTTACCTGGGCCAAGCCAAAGTGTGAAAAACAAAAGAGGGCTCAAGTCAACCATACCCAAATCAGTGGCAAACTAACCCTATTGAAACTCAGTAATAGATTAAACAATAGTGAATACTATGAAAAAAAATCCCTTTGAACCGGAAAGAGATTGAACTCCAAATCCCACAAAATGCAATAATCAAATTTTGAAGCAGATTACACAATTATCATATCCCATAGAGAGGATTGATATACCTATACTCCTAGACCCGATCTGCAATCCTTTTCGGTCAAAGTAAACCAAGAGATAGCAAAACGACTGAGATGCATATTGATATAAAGCTAGAGGGGGAAAGTATAAAATTCACACACAAAAAGTGAGTTATTGCTTGATCTGAAATGGAGCAGATTAGTAATGTTGTGCTAATTCCCCATTCAGAATAAAACTCAAAATGCTTATCATTTTCTTATCAAGTGCTTAAGGATTCACCATGTTTTCTTAATTAACTGATTCGCATGAGAGTTTCTTATGTAAATGCTATAAAAAATTTAACATAAAACATATCTGAACAACAACAAAATAACAACAAAGAACATCAAAATACAACACACAACACATAGATTTGATGAGGAGTTCACCCCTCCCGGGCTACGTCTCCATGGTCCAGCTTCCAATTCTTTGGCCTCTCTATTATGCTCAAAATTACAACAAAAGTGTCTTTAAAATGCTCAAATGCCTCTGAAACCTATCTCGATGAGTTTATAATACTCAAAAAAGGCTATCTAGTTTCTTTTTGCATCCAATTTGAATAAGAAGTGAAGAAGTTATGACTTCTCCTAGTTCGCCCATTATTTGTTCCACAAATTGCTCCAAAACCGACATAATCCCACAAATTTGCTCCAAAATTCACTAACTGGGCGAGAATTTGGTCGCGCCGTAGGCCATAACCTGTCGGCTATATCAAAAATCACAATTAGCGAGGCTTAGCGGGCTGAAGGTATTTTTAACACGGCAGAATGTTGCAATAGCGATACTGCAAACCTGACGGGACATGAAACTGCAACATATAAAATATCGCATCTGGGGTCTTATCACTATCAAAACTCATTAGATTTCTCTATCGGTGGATAATCCCTGTATCATACATATATATATATATATATATATATATCAAATTATGGGTACTGGGTGTGATATGTGATTGTGATATATCACATTGCAACCTTAGCTATGTCGAGGGTCGATTCTATAACTCCTCGTCTCCTGCGTTTGAGATATGTGATATCGCAAATCGCAATCAGCACTGCCTAGGGGTTGATTCTTAACCCGATCCACCTAACACCTACGATATGTGATATGTGAGGGCCAATGGTGGCCTACCACTTGGCACCTCCTGATTCACAGAAGACCTTGTCACATCATCCCAATCCTGCCATGTAGACAAGTCAAACTTGAATCTTTGACTTGCTCTAACTTCGTCATAAGAGCTTGGATTTGAGTGTCGTTCACACCGTTGGATTCAAAATGAAGATTTCTTCGATCTGAAGCTGAGTTTAACAAGATTCTGGCACTTCCATTTTTTAGCATAAACTTGAGCACCTGATCACTCCTCCCCACTGGAAGCCTTTTGGACCCCAAAAGATTATATTCAGTTATTGAACAGCTGAGGGTGTTGTTCCCACACCTTCCCCTCTTCAATCCAATTTGCCTTTGATGGATTTGTACCTTTGAGACCCACTCAAAGATAATCAACATTTCCCCTCTTTGATGACCTCGTTCTTCTGCCAAGTATGGTGTCTTGCTGAAGCTCATCAAGAAATTGTAGATAAAAATATTCAATTGATGGAATTGGTACACTTTCTCCTTGATATCCAATCAAAGGAGGCTCATACAATCTCAAATTTTCAACATTAACAAAGGAATAAATTTGCATTTATGAAGGTAAATCAAGCTTGAAAGCATTATCACCAATATTTTCTAGAATTTTAAATGTTCCATAACGGATTGATTTCAGCTTTTTACCTTCACCTTGAACCCTTTCCTTGCTAATGTATAGCCAAACTTCATCACCTACTTGAAACTGATGATCCACACAATTCAAATCATGCCTTGTCTTATACTTGCTTTGACACTTTTCTAGTTGTTCTTGAACTGTTTGGTGAATCAACTGAATTTTCTCAATGAATTTCTTTGCTCTTCCTATTTCTCTATGTATATATATAGCTACATCTTTATCAAAGATGAAATCCAAATGCGATTTACGAAAATAACCAAGACATGCCTCAAAAGGCAAAGTTAGAGTAGAAGAGTGTTTTGCTCGGTTGTAAGCATGTTGAATATAATGCAATTGTTCATCCCACAACTTAGGATGTTTCCTACAATATCCTCTTAGAAAACAAATATTTGTCTTGTTAACCACTTCAGTTTGGCCATCTGCTTGTGAATGGAAGGTCTTACTTTTCTTCAATTTGGTGTCCATCAATTTCCATAAACTTGACCAAAAATTCCCAACAAATTGGGAACCACAATCACTTACAATTGAAGTAGGTAATGCAAAATGAACCCATACATTTTGAAAGAAAAATGAGTTGTTTTTTCAGCTGTAATTTGTTTTTTACAAGGAATTAGTATGCACATCTTGTTGAACCTATCCACAACTACATACAAATAATCATGACCTTTTCTTGATAAAGGAAGACCTACAAATTCCATAGAAACACTCTCCCATGGACATGAAGGCACTAGAAGTGGTGTGTACAATCCTAGTTTCCTATTACTCCTATTACTAGGCTTACTGATTGCACGCAATGAACAACCTATGATAAAATGTGACACACTTTCAAGCATATGAGGCCAGTAAAAATACCTTAGAAGGTTTGCCATTGTTGTACTTACACCAAAATGTCCATGAATAAGAGAAGTGTGCGCTTCCCTTGTGACATTTACTCTCTCTCCCTTTGGAACACAAAGTTTTCCCAAATGATACAACATATTATCATGTACATGATAGTCTAATTCCTCAACTTGGTGGCCTTGACTCAAGTGTAAATATACCTCTTGAAATTCAACATCATGTGCGTATTGTTCAACATAACTTTCAGGAAAAACATAGTTATTCTTGAGTAAAATGGCTACATTAATAACCTGTCTAGAAAGCATATCAACAACTTTGTTATAAATATCTTTCTTGTACCTGATTACCAAGTGGAATTGTTGTAATAATCCCATCCAAAAAAAGTGCCTTGATTGTTGTAATTTTTTTGAGATTGCAGATATTGCAAAGGTTGATGATCGGTGAGAATAATGGTTTCTTTTCCCGTCACGTAATGCTTCCATTTCTTCACACTTTTCACCAATGCGTAAAGCTCTTTATCATATGTAGGATAGTTAATAACAACACCATTAAAAATCTCATAATGAAAGGAAATGGGCTTACCATTTTGTAAAAGAAATCCACCCATGGCGTAGTCACTTGCATCTATTTGTATTTCAAATGGTTGTTTCAAATTTGGTAATGTTAAAACTAGGGCTAAACCGATCTTTTGTTTTAAAGCATCGAATGCTTTTTGTTGTTTTTGCCTCCCCACTAGAAGAAATCCTTCACGCTAGTCAAATCATGTAGTGGAGCTACTATGGAAGAGAAATTGGCAATGAACTTCCTCTAATATTGCGCTGCTCCCAAAAAAATCCTTACTTTTATGGCTGACTTGAGTATTGGCCAATTCACAATGACCGAAATTTAGAGGGGTCAATATTTAGCTCACCTCCTCCAATTATGTGGCCCATATACACTAAGGAATTTTTCCCGAATTCACGTTTAGACATCTTCATAAATAACTGCTCTTTTCTCAAGACATTCAACACTTTCCTCACATGCTTGACATGCTCTTCTCATGATTTGTTGGATATCAAAATATCATCTAAATAGACAATTACAAACTCATCAAGAAAGAATCTTAAAACATCATTCATAACTCTCATGAATGTAGCTGGAGCGTTGCAAAGACCAAAATGCATAACCAACCACTCAAACAATCCTTGTTTGGTTTTAAAAGTAGTTTTCCAAATATCTCTCCGTTTCGAGCAATACCGTTATTCATCTGCATTTTCATCAACCTTAGAAAATAGTACATTAGCATGTATGGTGCACCTTTCCGTTACTTTGTGCACTCACAGGTTTGTCAACCATGATCGAATAGAGTAAAATTTTAGGCAACAAACTATGAGGAATTATAGGTAAATGGATTAAAGTATCGTCTAGATAGCCACAATGATGAGAACAAGAATAGACCTGTGTGGCATAGATAGAACATGGTCGATCATACATGGTCCACTGAAGTTGGTGTTAATAGTAATTCAATGAAATTCCAACCACTGATGTAGGATTTGGGTAGGATTTAATTGGTAGGAAAACAATGGAGAAGCTCTGTCCACTCGCAATGATATTGTGCTCAACTACTTAAACAGTACAATTGTGGATGATGCTTCATCTACTGATGTGTTTAACAGTACTCCTCCTGTTACCTTCAATGATGACAAAGAGATCAAGAATGGACCTCTGTGGCATAGAAGGCTCGTAGACCGTGTTGGTGTTAGCCGTACATTGACACAGCACCGCCCACTGATGGTGTAAACAGTACATCGATGATGCTTCGTTCACTGAATTCAGTAGTTTTTGAAGGTGTTCTCTATCGAGGCCACAATTTTGGCAGGATGATTAAAGTTTTTCAAAACATTATCTAAGGAATTAGATTGTGGAAGTGTTTAAATCGTCTTTAAATCTCGTGTGTTGTATAATGTTCATAATCAAACTTATACTCTGAAAACCTAGGTCAAAATAGGGTCTTCACTTATATTATAAAAACCTGGGTCAAAATAGGACCTTGACCCTTACAGAGCTCGACAACTAGTTTCATGGAGATGTTAGTAAACTTCATTGCAGCCACAAGAGATTATGCAAGGAAAAACATTGTTGACATGATAAACTACAAAAATCAATGTTGAAAGTATAGAGAGATTATGTAAGGAAAAACATTGTTGACATCATAAAGAAAGAAAAACTACATAATTAATGTTGGAAGTATGGACAAAGAAAGGGGAATATCCAGTAATATCCAATATAGCTCAGGGAAGTTTAAAGACATCAATCCATATAAAAAAAATGAAAGTCAACTATGCAATTAATTATGTAAATATTAATTTATTCAAATTATGTTTTTTTTTAATCTATTTAAGAAATTAGTTTGTGGAAATGTTTAAATCATTTTTAAATAGTTTGGAAATGGATTCAATATCATCAAGAATTTTTGGGCACGCAAAATTTTAAAACTTGATAATTGTAACCTAGATTTTCAAAAAATTTAAATTTGATCAAAATCATGCCAAAATTTCTATAGTTTTCTTCGCAAAATTGTGGCCTGTTTAGACTACTCAATTTTTGAATTGGTTGGTAAACAATAAAGTTTCTTCTACATGTTTACCTAGTTATATAAATTAAATTGATAAAAAAAATTATCAATTTTTAAAAAATCATAATTATTTTTTTTTCTTTTTTCTTTTTTCACTATTATATCCAAAGAATATATGTACCAAACATATCTATTTAAAAATATCATAACTCCATTAAAAGAATTAAACATATCTATTTAAAAATATCATAACTCCATTAAAAGAATTAAACCAGTGATACAAAATATGTTTTAACAAACCAACTCACCCAATTATATTAACCATAACCTCCAAACTCTTTTAATATTTTTATTATTATATATATATATATATATATATATCGTAATTAAAAATATTTACAAATATTCTATTTTTAAATTTATATAATTTATATAAAATTATAAATAAAATTTTGAATTTATATTATTAAATAAACTTTTTATATTATTTTTTTTTCTACATCTTTTTAAATATAAAATACAAATTTTAATTTTAATTTTAAATATAAACATCAATTTCTTAATCTGTCAAGTGAGTGTCTCATACTAATGCGACGATTTTTTTAATCTTTTCTTCACTCAGAACTTAGATATTTTATTTGTCTTTATCAAAGTAAAAATATAACCATAAATTTATTATTATTAGTTTTATTTTAAATTATACAATATCTCATGTTTTAGTTTTCTTTTAACTTATGCCATTTTAATTTTATAAATATATATAATGTCTAATACAATGTCTAATGTTTAATTTTATAAATATATAAAAGAATCTAATTGATGTATAAATTAGAAATATCATGTTATAATGGAGTGAAGAGTACTTACAATTTTCTATTTTTAATATTTTGTTGTGGTCACAACCATTACCCTATTAAAACATGCTCTGGTAGTAAATTTGAATGTGTCCCCTAGAATTTTGATCTTTCACTTGTCCGAATGATCTGTTTTATCCTAGGGATTTTAACTCTCTGCCAAGTCAAATCTTCAATTCTTAATGGTTAAGGCCCCCTTAATAAATCTCTGCTACATGATTCATCTATAACCCTTACTAGCCCTTCATTCATATCCTTCATCGGGACTTTTTCAACCCTCAAAACCTCTCATCGCGTCCTTATTTCTATATCAATGCTTTGATAATAGAAATACTATATAACATGCATAACTTACCCTTTTCGCTTATCGCAATCAACACTGATACACAATGGGCACCACAATACATCGGAGTCGACGACATTATTAACCATAACACATATATTTTCGGGTCCACTTCCCCCTATCGCAAGTCGCAATTGACGGAGCCCAAGGCTCGTATATAAGGTGCACCGCGATCTACCAGACCCGTCAGGATCATTAACCATAATATATATATTTTCAGATCCGCTTCCCCCAATCGCAAGTCGCAATCGGCAGAGCCCGGGGCTTATACATAAGGCACACAGCGATATACCAGACTCGCCAAGACTATTAAACACGGCATATACATTTTTTGGGTCCGACCTATCACTAATCGTAATTGGCAGTCGGTGAAAGTGAAGCCGATGCGATATGCGAAGAGGTGATGAGCAGACCCGACGATAATTATACGCCCAGGTGTATAATATTTGAAGTTCGGCTGCGCGTTTACCCATGTTTTCCCATGTATTTCGATAAAGTGTTGTGGTCTGAGTTTTCAAAGGAAAGTCCTATATGGCAAACCACCGACATTACTAACCACGACACATATATATTTCGGGTCCGGCCTATTACAAAGTGCAATCGGCAGAGCCCAAAGCTTAAACATAAGGTGTGATGCGATTAGTAGACCCAACGATGATTATAGATCCGGGGGTATATTATTTGAAGTCTGACCGCGGGTTTTCCCGTGTTTTCTTGTGTATTCCGATAAAATGTTGTGGTCGGGGTTTTCAAAGGAAAATCTGATAGGGGTGATGTTGCATGTGATTGCCCGTTGCGATGTGCGATTGCAACTCGATCGCATCACAACCTTGGCTGAACCAAGGCTGATTCTTTCACACTTGCTCCTTTTGATTTCAATTCGCTTTATCATTTTATAAAGTTTTAATGAGGGAAAGATTTGTTCTTAAGAGTTTCTACCATATGTTTCATAATCATAAAACTAATGTTAATTATCTCTGCAGGCGAGGAGTAAAAGATGCATGAGCGGATCCAGAGAATTCATATATGCGGGTGTGTTCTGTTTAAAGATCCAGCCTTAGGCGTTCTCGGTCAGGTTTCCACGTGTTGCCTGTGTATTCCGAAAGTGAAGCTGTCCCATGTTTCATCATGAATAGATGACACATAGTTATCCTCTTTTATTCAACATCTATTTATTTCCCCAGGAAATTAAGCGCTCCAGTAGATATGCCTTCTACGTCTCAGTGGTTACACCGACTGTTCTACATCTGTATATTTTGATTTCTATATTGAAAAGAAAAGGGTAGGTGAAAAGTTAAGGGAAGACCGAGAGTTATTTCCTTCTGCATAAGTATTACCTCCGGAGATGAGAGTAGGACTTTTTTTTGGGCATAATAGCTTTTGATTTATTGTGCTAATAAAGAAGACTATTTGGGTAAAGAAAGGGCCTTTTGTTTCAGATTTACTTTCCTCTTCTTTCATGTGTTTAGAGTTAGGGTGTTGTTGCTGGCATAAATATAAATGTGTTTTGTTTGTGCATTTCGATAACATACAGTTCATGATTATTCCTGGTTATTCAAATATAATTCAATAGCATGGCTAACTCATGAGCGTCACTAATTCGAAACCATATTAAACATCAGTTGCAAGTTTTATTTGTATGGAAAGGAATGTGTATTCCTGTATGAGTAATTAGATTGCAATTAAGATTTAATATAGCCTTGTTCAACTGTGAACTAGTAATTGATTCATTTGGACTTGGAATCTATATATGATGTTTAATCTCTTTTGTTATGCTCTTGCAGGATAGATTAAAATAGTTAGGACTAGCATAAATATTTAGAATTAGTGTAGATAAGGATTTGATACATACAGGTTAGCTGTTTCTTTTGTTAATTTAAGTGAAGTCTTCCTTCGAGGAGCAATCTCTCAACACCTATAACAGTTTATGGGATCCTTTAAAACCCGTTGGAACTAGCCACTCCAAATGAAAGTAGATCTAATTTGGGCCTGCAATTGGGTTAGTTCCCCTTTTTGGCATAGCGAAAATTCGTCGTGTCAACAAATTTGCGCTAGAAGGAGGGCCTGAACCGTCGTCCATAGCTTTTCAAGATTTCATCTATAAATGCCACGCATGGATTCAAAAATATTAATGTATGGATTGTAAAGGTCAAAAATATCATTCCACCCATTTGGAAGAGCCTCATTTCGAAGAAACAGAGATCCCTCTTAGTCCCGTGTCTGGGTCACCCAAAGAAGAGAGACTATGGGAGTATCCTGTCACTCAGGAACAACCAGTCAGAGTGCTTACTCGTGCCTATGCTCGCTCCCTATCTCAGCTTCCCATCTTTCATTCTTTACCTTTGATAGCTAAAAGAAAGCCAAGGATCCTTCCCATAAGCAAAGAGACATCTGTAGCCCCTTCTCTTGAAGATATTGTGCTAAACTCTTTGCAAAGTATCGAAACTCCTTGGGAAGAAATTCCTAAGGATTCCCCCTCTGAAGGTAATCCCTGGTTCGATTTGGGAAATCCTAACAAAGAACGCCTTGAAGAAACCTTCAACCAGAACCTTCCTATCCATAATATGGCTAACGTTCCCCCTCCAGGTGGGAATCTGCCTCTACCGCCCCCTCCAAGTGGGAATCAGCCTCCACTGCCTACTCCAAGTGGAAATAAACCTCCATCTCCTCCAAGAGCACTCCCTCCCTAGCTTGCACAGGATGTTGTAGTGGTACTTGGATAGCAGCATGCCTTACCCAAGAATTCAGAAAGAGTATTACCTAAATTCGACCCTGAGCGGGGAGACACTACTGATGACCATATTCACTCTTTCTTCCTAGTCGTGTGCATGTTGGGGGTAGCTGATGAAGACGTAGTATGTCGTTTATTCCCTTTTACTCTGATTGGTGAGGCCTCCACATGGTACTTTAGCTCAAGAATAGGATCGATCACCTCATGGTGCGCCTTTCAATAGGCCTTTTTAGACAAGTTTGGCGATGACAAAACACCTGTGGCCTTAGTTTTAGAACTATCCCGTTTGAAAATGGACACCAAAGAGAAGGTCAAGGATTTTAACATCTGGTTCAACACTTTGTTCAAGAGAATCTCGGATAACACTAGACCTACTGATGAGGTGCTCATGGAATTCTACATCACTGCTCTCCATGTTCCTACAGTGATGTGGGTAAAGAGGAGTAATGCAAGAACCTTTCAAGGTGTTATCGAGGAAGCAGCAAAAGTCGAGAATGAAATGATTAGTCTCACAACATGTCATCATACGACCGAAGGAAAGAAAGCATCTCAGTCATCCAATTAGAATAATGGGAGTGATAACAAAGTGACTGAGATCAAAGAAAAGGACACCACAGATGTGGAAGGTTTGCATCGGATCATTAAGAAATTGACAAACACAGTTATCGATATGAAATGGAATTCTGGAGAGAGTGGAGGAGAGTATAACAATAGAAAACCCTTCAAACCTTTCTATCATAAGAAGACCAAAGGTGGTCATGGTCAACTTGCGTTGCCTGCACCAATGAAGGGGTTTTAAATACGGAAGAGTTGGTTGTTATCGGATCGCTCCTTACCAAAGAAGAACCTATAGTGGAGCTGGAGCCAGAATAAGAAAATGAGGAAGAATACCAAGTAGAAGAGCCCGTGGACGAAGAATCTCAAATCAATGTACTGTGGGATTTCTATACAAATGAGAACAATGACAATGAAGGAGATAGTACAGAAGAAATCCACACTAATGAAATCCACACATGAAGTAAAGGGCCACTTGTGGGTGTGGTGAAGCCTGTAGACTAGCCAAAGAAATATGTTCTCCCTTTGAAGGCATCCACTCTCAAAGTTCCTGTTGAGAAGGGTAGACCTAGTGGTGACTCCAAGAATACTCCAGTTCCAAACTATCCAAAGAAAGATAATACATCTCTGACTGCAACGAAGGCGACTCAAAATGGTAAACCCCCACCTAAGAATAGCAAAACCAGTATGTTTTCTTGTAACCTTCTTATCCAATTAGAGGCTGCCACATGGCAGCCTATGATTGGTCCATGTTCTCCTACCTAATTAGCCCTACCATGTTGGATGCCACATCACCTTGTCACAGCCACCATATCATCTTCATATGCCATGTGTTGCCTTCTATATGACCATTTTTCAACTGACGCCAGCACCATATTGTCATGTCAACGTTGCACTACCACATGTCAAGTCTATGGTGTTTCCATGTGTCACCTTGTCAATCATTTCCATATTTCAAAAAAACTTTAGAATGTTATAACTTCTTCATAGAGATTTTGTTTCAGCCCATTCAAGTGGCATTGGAAATATCTCAGCAATGTTTTCGTCATAGAAACCTTTGCATCTAGTTTTGAGTCCTTTGAATTTTGAGGTAGTTTGGATCTGCCTAGATTATTCCTCCCACTCGAAGCTTTTGTACCACCAAAAATATTTCATTCAAATACTAAGTGAGGGTATTTCCTCCCCACTTTTCTGGCATCTATCCACCATGATGTATACACCTAGCTCCTCATAACAATTTATATAACAAGGATGAAAAATAAAAAAACATTGTTAATAATTATCAATCTCCCACAACTATTTGCATTCATCATCCAAACTACTATCCATGCACAACATATTAGTAGTAACAATGAATACATAGATGCTACTGAAAATGAATTAACAACATTCTTGATCTTCTTAATAGGTTCCCCGATACTAGAACATAGAAAATCCTCATGTTGCATCTTTGGTGAATTTTGAAGCACTTCATAGTTAGACACACATTTAACTATTTCATTCTTATGTTCAAGATCATGCGCTTTAATGGCTTTTGTAGACATGAGAGAAAAAAAATTGCTTTCATTCACAAGCCTCTTCAGTTTTTCTCTAGTTACTAAGCATAGATCATTTTTCATGCAATGATCTCATACGATGTACTCAATCCCATCCTTAAAGAGGTGATATTTGTTCTCCTCTCTAAAGAAAATAGATTTCCTGTCAAACAGATACGAGTTTCCCAATACTGAGCACCATAGACATCCAAAGGAACAAAATCTAATTCATCCTCTTACATAAACTTAGAAGTTATAGTAAATCTAAGTCTACATTGTTTAATTACTTGCAGCTTATTATTATCACACACCCATCCTAGCTCTAGAATTGAACCATGTTATTATATCTGTGAAAGACTTTATGATAGATAGAGAGGAAGTCTTATCACAATAAATTGAACATGTATAACAAAGAGATTGATTTGTGACTATAATATAAGTCCAAATAAAATATAAGTTCAACAATGATGTGAAGAAGTAGGTAGATGTCTTCGCAATAATGAGTCAAAGGTTTAACATAGGGTTTTGTTTCAAGTTCCAATTTCTTAACAAATGCTTCAGATATTAAGTTTACTTGGGAGGCACTATCCATGGGGGCTTCATTCAATAAAACTATGACATAGAATGTGTGTTAGTGGTATACTAAACAATACCCTTAATTTGAGTACATGCTGGAAAATACCTCTCAAAATCACTTTATTTAAGCCCCTACCAATACAAACCCATTCCAAATTTTAAAAATCCCCTACTTTCACTAGATATTTTAGGTATCCATTTTTTCATTTTTTATACCCCTTTATATTTTTCATTAAATTTGAGCTCCATTTTTTATACACAATATAAAAACTCTTTACCCCCTATTATATGCTCAATATATTATATCATTTTTCCTCTCTCTCTCTCTCTCTCTCTCTCTCTCTCTCTCTCTCTCTCTCTATATATATATATATATATATATATATAGAGAGAGAGAGAGAGAGAGAGAGATCACCCAATTTGAACGCATGTGATATGGTATTTCTCCCCTAATGAATCCCTTGTGGCACTATCAAACAAAGTATCAACTTTCATATGCTTTGTTATAACCCTTATGTGGAAATGTTCACTTCATTTCTTTTCAAAATAAGGAGACTGAATAGCAGAAATAGAATATAGTATACCTCGCATACCAATAGTAGTGATTTGTGTTTCAACACCTGACTTAGACCCCATATCTTGCTAAATTATCATAACCATCTTTTACTTTCCCTTTCCATCTTGGAACCACTTAGGCCTAGGCTTTGGGTGCAGTTTCCAGCAATGATCTTATCATGACCTTATTTCTTGTAGTGGGAACAAGATGGTTTATCATCATCCTTATTTAAGGAGGTTGTCCTCTTCAATTTCACCTTCCCTCGGCTCTTTCCTTCTTTCATATGAGAAGATTCCAAGGAGATACCATCACCCCTTTGACTTGCCTCCATACAAGTTGCTTGCACACACACTTCATCTAGGTTAGATGGATTAAACTAAATAATGGTATAATGAATATAACTATGCAAGCCATCGATATATTTTAGGAGTATTTCTTGTGCATATAATGAAATATTCAAACCTATAGCTTTCTTTATAAAAAAAAATTATGGGTTTTTGCACTTTGTCCTTTACCCAGCCTCAGAATTTTCTGCTCCATGATTTCTTTATGAGTGTATCCTACAGGGTAAATTTGTTTCTTTAGTGTTGATGTGAATTCATACCAAGAGGAAAGGGTCTTACCATTCTTATGGATACCTTTCTGAAGTCTACTTTCCCACCAGATCAATTTTATGCCTTCTTGTTTAAGAGAGGCGAATTGAATTTTCACCTCATCTTCAACAACTAGTTGTACTTTATAGTAGACCTATAATTGTCGAATCCAGATGTCTAATATTTAAGCATTAATCTCGCCATCATACATGGGGAACTAAAACTTGACATCCAATTTAAGTAATGTCCCTTTAGAAGCAATCCTTTTATGAGGAGATGGAGGCAAAGAAGGAGGAAGAGAAGAAGGAGGAGTACTATTTTGTTGCATATGATCGCCACCAACTTCTTCATTATTGACTCAACTTGTGCCTTGTCCTCTTCATTGCTTCCTTTCATTGTAAATTCCCTCCACCATTTCCTTCATTGCACTAAATGGCTTGAAGAAATATGCTTTAAATTTAAATGAATTTCCTCATTTTGGTGAGTCCATCTTTGATATTTGAGTTTCTCTCCTTGAACCATTTTCAGGATTATAAGCTTTAAGATTTCCTTCACCCTATCCTTAACCTAGACCTGGTAGGCATCCACACTCACAAACCATATCAACGAGCTTTCATATAAAACTTGATATGGATGTTTAACTTGATTGGTTTGAAAAAGTACTTAAATGTGCATGATCAATTAACTTAATCAATGCTTAGGAAGAATAATAAGTTGAAAATGAAGCAATACTAACAGAATATAGAGAAATAAATAAAACCAAGAACATTGAAATGATAACGTATTTCACCCAATGTTTGGGTTGTGTCTCTAGGTCCAGCTTCCAACTAGGGGACCTTTTCTTATTATCGTGTGAATTTCCTAGATAAAACTACATGAAGGATTTTAATATTGTCCATCATTTCGGTTAGACATTCCACCCATCATCAAGGACCAGAGAAATGAATGACCAAAAATGAGTAAAATGTAACCTTTAATAGATGGATGTATACCAGTTAGCTGTTAAGGAATAATATTAAATTAATAAAAAATGGTGTTAAGAGAAATAATATTAAATTAAGAATAAAAATGAATATTTAAAATAATTAAATAAGAAAATACAAGAGAATACAATGACGATATAAGATTAATAAAATAAGGAGAGAATAGGGGGACAAGGACGATAAACTAGAATGGTTAAAGAATGAGGCAAAATTAATTAATGAAACTTGATTAGGAAATACGAATATATAAAAAGAGAAGGAAAATGAATGAAAAATGAAATTATCAATAAAAGGAGAACTAAAAATAAATTTAATTATTAATAATAAAGATACACAAACCAAAAGAAGGATTGGGAAATAAAATATAAGGAGGGGGTTTGCTGAAATATGGCAACAACAATATTCCAATTTAATTTGTCCTTGAATTAAATTGTGAATTAAAATCGAATTTACTCTTAATAGCTACTTGTAAATAACTAATTTATATTTTAAATTAATTAGTTGGAGAAATTCAAGTTAGAAGTCTTTCTGAAGTCATGCAAGAGTTATCCCTTAAATTAAGGAGATAAGATTGAGTTATATTTGAGTTGTAATTAGTTAACTCAGTTTACTGAGTTAAGTCCAATTAAATTAGTTCCAAACTGTTTGAGGAACTAATAGTGAGTTAACAGTTAGTTGATGCATTAATGCACTCAACTAGTGCTACTCTAGTTAACTAAAGATTCCCTCATCAGAAACTCATGCATGTCTATTCTAAGAAAGACCCAATTGAGATTAATGCTCAAGGATAGTGTACTATTAGTCGCATGTGTTTTCTCATGGAGAAAACTCATGCATGCAACCAAGGATTCATCCTTGAGGATTGCACATTTTTGAAGGCTTTTTTTTCCACTTGGTAATGGGCTAATCACCCACAAGGAATAGCGCAAGGAAATAGGAGCTTGGAGGGAAAAGAGGAAGGCTGGAGAGAAGCCAAGATTTCGTGTGAGCATATGTGAGGATTGTATTGAGAGCTGGCTAGTTGTGAGAGCTAAGGCTTTGTATAATTCCTATGTATTTCCACCATGTATGATAATACAATAGTGTGGGGTTTTATCTAAGGATTTCCCCAAAGTATTTTCATGTGTATTGTGCCATTGATTCTTCTTCTTTTGGTTATATTGTTCACCTCAATCTTTAAGCTTCTGCAAATTGATAGTAGAAGTATGTTATAGCATTCTGCTTTGATTTATATTGCATTATCGAGTTAACCTATCACAGTTTTTCTATAGGGTCTAGAAGCTCGACAAGGGGACAACGAGGGAAGGCTGAACTATTGAGTGAGGATGTGGATAAAAGGTTTCCAATATTGACTTAATTTATAGCCATCTTCTCTGATAAAGTTGCTGGGGTGATTTTATATTTTGAGGGATTCCCTCAAAATTATTACAACCTAAAATAATTAAATCAAAGTTATATATACAAAGACTCCCTGTGGTGCAGTGGTAACACACTGGTATATAAAAATCAACATGGAAGCGGCTTAAGTTTGAGCCCGTGGGAAGTTATGGTTTTCATATTTTTACAATATTCATGAAACAAAATGTATCACATTGTTATTCCAAATAGAGCATAGTTTAATGGCATAATGACAACCCTTTGGATCGACCCTATACATATCACACGATCAATCTTGTTGTTGATCCAAATTTGGACAATGTAAAACACTAAAGTATTATATTTGGTTTGGTTTGTTTTCTAACTATTGTAAAGTGATTGACATAGTGGTTAGGCCAAGATTGAAAAATCTTGGAGGTTAGGTTGTAAAACCCCATGGGCATCCTTTCCCCAACAATGGAAACTTTGAAAACCTTTTATGGAAATTTGTTGCTATAGGTTTCAAGGTCATCTGTTAGCCTATTGGTAAGTTATCAAATTATTTGCACATGGGTTAGGGGTTTAATCCCACCCGACCATAATGTCTGGAGTTTTATCTTGGAACCTTCTCAGCCAATTAGAGGCTACCACGTGGTAGCCTTCGATTGGTCCACATTCTCCTACACTGTCATCCATGCCATGTTGGATGCCACATCACCTTGCCACATTATCATCACATCATCTCCTTATGCCATATGTATCCTTCTAATTGGGCCACTTTTCAACTTCCACGTAGGCACTATACTACCATGTCAGCATCATACTACCACATATGACTCTATTGTGCTACCATGTGTCACCCTGTCAAGTTTTTTCCATGTTTCCCAAAAAATTCAAAATGTGATAACTTCTTCATATTGATTCTCTTTGAGATTGTTCAAGTGGCATTGTAAAGATATCGTTGATCTCTTCGCCATGGCGACCTTGCATCAAGTTTTGATACCTTTGAATTTTGAGGTAATATGAATCCACTTATTTCATTCCTCCCCACTTGAAGCTTTTGGACCATCAAAATTCTTTCATTTAGATACTAAGTGATGGTATTGCCTCCCCACTTGTCCAAAATTTATCCATAATTCTCTATACACCTGGTTCTTCACAAAAATATATATAAAAAGAATGGAAATTGAAACAAAATTGCTTGATCTTAGTATTTTGTAATCCATATTGATTATGAGATTGTCTTTCAGATTAATCACATCATTAAGTTATGCTTGACATTTCGAACCTTTTATTTTTGCTGAAGATAAACCACATTAGATGGTTCGAAACATCGACCATAACTTAATGATGTGATTAATCTGAAACAAAATCTCACAATGAAGCAACATAGTTAATGATTCTTAATCTTTCACAACTATATGCATCCATCATCCCATCTACTATCCTTTCACAAGGCATTAGTAGTAAAGAATACGTAGATGCTACTAAAAATGAATTAACAACATCCCTAATCTTCTTAATAGGTTCTTGGATATTGGCATGCAACAAATCCTCATTTTGAAACTTTGGTGAATTATAAAACACTTCATAGTTAAACACACATTTAATTATGTCATTCTTATGTTCAAGATCACACGCTGCAATGGTTTTCGCAAACATGAAAAAAAATTGCTTGCATTCACAAGTTTCTTCATCTGTCACGTATTTATTGAGGACATATCATATTTCATGTGATGAACTCTTATGATGTATTCAATCCCTTCCTTGAACAATTTGTATTTGTTCTCCTCTCTAAAGAAAATGGCTTTACTGTCAAATAGATACATGCTTCCCAAGAAAATACCATAGATTCCAAAAGGAAAAAAAAATCAATTCAACCTCATCTATAAACATGGAAATGATAGAAAATCTAAGTCTACATTGTTTGGTTACTTCTAGATTAGCATTATCACACACCCATCCTAGAGGATAATATTTAATATGAGTGTTTGTTTCTAGTTCCAATTTCTAAAAAATTTGCTTCAGATATTAATTTTACTTGGGAGCCACTATCAAAAGGAGTATTAACTTTCGTATGTTTTGTTGTGACCTTTATGTGTAAATTTTCACTTTGTTTCTTTTCAAAATTAGAATATTGAATAGAAGAGCTATAAGATGGTATACCTTGCATTCCAATAGTAGTAATTTATGTTTCATCACCTAAATCAGACCTCGGATCTTGCTAAATTGTTTTGGCCATATTTTACTTTCCCTTCTGATCTCAGAACGACTTAGGCCTAAGTTGTAGGCACAGTTTACAAGAGCGATCTTCATCATGGCCCTCTTTCTTGTAGTTGGAACATGATGGCTTCTCAGCTTCATTCTTTATGGAGGTTGTCCTCTTCAATTTCTCCTTGCCTTTCCTCTTGCCTTCTTTCATCTGAGTAGATTTTGTTGAGACACCATCACTCCTTTTACCTACCTCAATATAAGTTGCTTTCACAAACACATCATCCAGGTTAGATAGAGAAAACTAAAAAATGGTATGATGAATATAACTATGAAACCCATTGATATCTCTTAGGAGTGTTTCTTGTGTATATAACAAGATATTCAAAGCCAAATATTTATTTATAAATTCTTCTATATCGCTTTGTGCACTCTGTTATTTACCTTGTGTTATACTTTTCCACTTCATGATTACTTTTTAAGTGTATCCTAAATGGTAAAATTGTTTATTTAATATTGATGTGAATTCATACCAAGAGGAAAGGATCCTACCATTCTTATGGATACCTTTCTAAAGTCTACTTTCCCTCCAAATCAACGATGTGTCTTCTAGTTGAAGAGATTCCAATTGAATTTTCACCTCATCTTCAACAATCTACTAAACTCTGCAATAGAAATCCAATTATCTAGTATCTAAGCAATAATCTCACCATTGTACATGGGTAAGTCAAACTTGACATCCAATTTCACTAATGGCCCTTTAGAAGCAAAATTTTTATGAGGAGATGGAGGCAGAGAAGCAGGACAAGAAATGGAAGCGAACTCTTCTATGACAGAGGATCGCCACCATCTTCTTCATTCCTGACTCCTTTTGTGCCTTCTCCTCTTCACTACTTCCCTTGGTTGTAAAGTTCACCACCATTTCCTTCATTACTGAATGCCTCAAAGAATTATACTTTAGAGTTAAATGGATTTCCTGTTTATGGTGAGGTCATCTATAATATTTGAGTTTCTCTCCTTGAACCAATGTGAGGATTATAAGCTTCAAGAGTTCCTTTGCCCTTCCTTTGAAGTTTTTAACCTTGTACAGAAATTACCAGCAAATGAATTCTTAAAAGAAAACAAAAAATATACAATGTTGAGAATAGAAAATATACACAGATATTTTTCTCTT
Source organism: Pinus tabuliformis (assembly GCA_031772625.1). Taxonomy (NCBI): domain Eukaryota; kingdom Viridiplantae; phylum Streptophyta; class Pinopsida; order Pinales; family Pinaceae; genus Pinus; species Pinus tabuliformis. The sequence goes on from CM062819.1 coordinate 1,933,231,446, forward strand.
GGAACCCAAATCCAGGAAAACCATATTTGTTTTTCATTATATTTCGTTCAATATTACAATACTTAGGAACAATAATAGAGATGAAAATAAGGAAATAATAGCCGAAGATACAGAGGTAAAGAAAACCAACAACGTAAAAATGATAACGGATTTCACCCAATGTCCATGTTATATCTTCAGGTCCAACTTGCAACCAAGACAATGTTTCTATTATCCTCAAAAATTCAATGTTACATCAAACATCAAGCGTCCATCCAGCAACAAAAATTGTCCTTTGCTACAAGGTATGTTGCTTTCCCAAAGCCACTAAAACCTCAAAAATTTGTTCTAAATTTGAGCTATAAATCCACCTATTACAAATTATGCAGAGCTAAATAAAGCTTCAAACAATTAAATCATAATTATGTGTACAAAGTATCCCTATGGTGTAGTGGCAACAAACTGGTGCAGTCAATCCCACTGAAAATTTGGATAATGGAAAACAATAAAGTATTATACTTGGTTTGGTTCATGCCATTACCAACATAGAGTGGTTGACACAGTCATTAGGTCATGGTTTACACATACCATAGGTTATAAGGACCAACCTTGCTAGTGTCCTTTCCTCAACAATGAAAACTTTGGAAGCATTTTATGGATATTTGATGCTATAGGTTTCAATGTTATTCGCTAGCATATATGTAAGTAGTTGGATAAGTTGTGCATGGGCCAATGGTTCAATACCACCTAATCACATTGTTTGGAGTTTTCCTTCGAACTTTCTTATCCAATCGGAGGTTGCCACATGTGAACATCTGATTGGTCTATGTCCTCCGGCTAGTTAATCCTCCCATGTTGGATTCCACATCGCCTTGCCACATAGTCATCACATCATTTTCTAATGTCTTGTGTTTCTTTCTGATTTGGCCACTTGTTAGCTGCCATGTGTCACTATATGGTACTACAACGTGTCACCCTATCAAGTTTTTCCCATTTCCCAAAATATTCAAAACTCAATAATTTACTAAGATGAAAAAATAATAATAAATAATAATTAACAAAAACTTAAAAAAAAAATTACATTTGTATACTACTATATATATATATACATATACATATACATATACATATACATATACATATACATATACATATGCATATACATATATATATATATATATATATACAGATATATATATATATATATATATATATAGAAATGTAGATACTCTCTTTGGAGTTGAAAATCAAAATCAAATTCTACAACAAACATTTTTCATATAACAAACATTTTCATGAATCAAGAGTAATAGAAGAAATTCTCGTTAATTTTGATCGAATAACAATGTGGAGCTCACAATGGTGGAAACTACTCCTCCATTTGTCGGATTTATGAATGAAATGACAGATTTTGATGACTTTGAACCTAATGTCTTAATGGTGACACTGAGATGAATGAGGACCATAATGATATGACTGAGATGATGATGATGACCTTTCAGTGATGGCACATCCAACTGAGTGATGACAATGACCGGAACATGAAAATTTTTGAAAGAAGTAGTAATAGGCCTAGACACACTAGCAAGTGACCAAATTTTTATTTTGAAAACCTAATGAAATGATAAAAAATTGACTTGGGACCTTAACAAAAACCTTGTAAGAGCATATTTGATCACTCGTGACTAGCAGGACTCACAGACACTACAACCGTGGTTGCCGTGGTTATTATTTTTCCTTTATTAACTCACTAGGGTTGTTGCAATTAACATAGAGAAGAGAGAGAGGTGTTACATAAACATTTTACTCAATTTTTTACTTCTAATTATTTTATCATCTTTTAAGATGATGTGATATTATATTAAATAATATGACACACATTCTTGAATAATCTCATAACTATTTCGTTGAAAAAAAAAAATATATATATATATATATATATATATATATATATATATATATATATATATATATATAAATTATTTAAAAAATAAAAATCTTATTTAACACAAAAGCCCTTAAATAAATTTACTCAATTGAATAGTACCTCATTATATTTTTTAAATTTTTTTTTTTTTATTTTATAAAATAAAAATAACACATTTATAATTAAATAAATATATAATCAATAAGAAACATTATTAAAAGGGTGTAGTCAAAATGGTTTTTTCATGATTTTGAGAAATGTTTAAAAAATTGAGTTTAAATTGTTTAATCTACACAATTCTAGTGTCCCAAAGATAGATTTTTCAGAGTGCTAAATCTATTTATACATTTAAAAGTATATTTTAAATAACAACAAAAAATTAAAATTACTCTTATTAAAAATATAATTCACAATTTAATATGAAACATATAATATGAAATTAACCTATTATAATTAAAAAAAATAAATATTTTTTTTTAATTTATTAAATTTAAATATTTTAACATTAATCTTAAATACAGTAATTTTATATCACATTTATATGCATAAAAGTAATTGAAATAAATAAATAAAATGATTGATTTTTATATTCATATTTTTGTACATATTAATATAAAAATATTATAATTCTATTTTAAAAAATAATATAATAAATATATTAAAATAAATAAATAAATAATATGAAGTAAGATATTGAAATGTTATATACATGGAATAATTGATATATATGGATTTTGAAGTTGCTTTTTACTTTCTATATATAAATCAAAATAAGACGTTGAAATATATATATAAAACATTCAAAAAGTTTAAATTTTAGATTTCATTCAAAAATTTACATTAGTAATATAATATAAGGTCGAACCTTGCCAGTCTCCTTTCTTCAACAATGAAAAATTTGGAAACGTTTTATGGAGATTTGATGCTATAGGTGTCAATGTTGTTCGCTAGCATATTTTTAAGTGTTGGATTAGTTGTGCATGGCGAAGGGTTCGATAGCACCTAATCACATTGTCTGGAGTTTTCCTTCGAACTTTCTTATCCAATCGGAGGTTGTCACATGTCAACATCTGATTGGTCTATGTCTTCCGGCTAGTTAATCCTCCCATGTTGGATGCCACATCACCTTGCTACATAGTCATCACATCATTTTCTTATGTCATGTGTTGTTTTATGATTTGGCCACTTGTTAGCTGCCGCATGTCACTCTATGGTACTACAATGTGTCACCCTATCAAATTTTTTCCCGTTTCTTAAAATATTCAAAACTCAATAATTTACTAATATGAAAAAAAAAAAAAAATTTAAATTAGATCTGTATACTACTTATTTATATATATATATATATATATATATATATATATATATATATATATATGTGGATAGAAATGTAGATACTCTCTTTGGAGTTGAAAATCAAAATAAAATTCTACAACAAACATTTTTCATATAACAAACATTTTCATGAACCAAGAGTAATCGAAGAAATTCTTGTTAACTTTGATCGAATAACAATGTGGAGCTCACAATGGTGGAAACATAATCATTTTGAATGGAGGATATATATAGTTTTAACATGAATGAAGAACTAATTAGATCAGAAGAACGGGAACGAGGAAAAACACCGTAAGATTTTGTGTGTTCATGTCAAGAATGGTTGCCATAGCTACATAGGATCAACAAGCTCAGCTAAAACATGTGGATTTGTGTGTCTTCAGTCTCCTCGAGTGAGGCATCGTAAATAGGTGTGGCAAAGCCCCATGATAATATGTAACCAGGTTTAAGAGATTAGCATGTTGCATGCTCATGTTAGCAAGGTATGCTTGCATGGAATCTAATCGTGCTTGCAGCTCCGCCAGTTTTTGGCGGAGATCATCGATCACTCCTATACAGCCATGGACAGGATCTCGAATTCTCTGTATTTCTTCGTATACCATATTTCTTACAGCATCACCTCTTTGCTCGACTGAAAGATCCTGTAACATCATACCGAATGGCAAACCGTCAATTCATCATAAAATTTGGGAGACCTGGTCTAGTTGTTGCTATGTGAATGAATGTGTATTAATGTGGATATTTAGCTTTAAAATCCTTTATTTGAGATTAAAAAAACTTTTTAATGATTTTGATGAGGGCATGGTGAAAAAGGTTGGTTTGATGATCGCTTTTTCTATGTTGCACCTTCTCTGCCATTTTAGACAAGCTCTTGTAGAGGTATTAGGATAGGTTAAGTGGTTTTACCCTTGTGAAATGCATGAGCAATCTAACATGATACTTGTACAATCTCGAAAATCTGCTTTTCGATGTAAAATACTTCATAATGACCCTCATCAATGGATCAAACTTCTCCAAACTTCTCCAAAGAGCTGTCCAAAAGGAAAAACTTTCTTAATGGTGTCTTTATAGTGACCATTGATGAAGGGTTTGTAATTTTGCACATCGAAGTCTAGGCTCTTAAACCACTTTTCCCCATTGTTTGGTATCCCTGTGGTTGTTGCTATGGCTTCAGTTGAAATTGTGAAGCTGACCCCTGCAACCGTGACCTTATCTCTCCTAAGGTAAGTGGCAAACAAGCTGGTCAACTTGGCATGATATTTGACTTGTTGAACTTGCTCATAGAACCCTAAACACCCTACATTCTGAAAACATTTCTTGGATAGTTAGGAGGACATCAGCGCATGGGTGTTGAGTGGTTCATACCTTGATACTTGACCTCCCTTTTTATAAGATTTTTTTTTCTTCCTCCATGTTGATAGTTTACAAGAGAAAACCCTAGTGGGAAAAACAGAGGAATTGAGTGAGGGGATAGGATGAAGGGTTTAGGGAAGGGAAATGAGGGTAGGAAAATTCAAGGAAGTAGGTAAGGGTGTTGGGGAACTTTTGGAAGTGGAAAGGGATGAAATGAGTGTAGGATCTAGCCTAGGAAATTTTTATACAGCCCGAGCTATGAAAACTGCCAAAAACGCAGTGTGGGGACAAATGGAGGCTATGCACCATAAAAACAAGGAAATAAAGCTAATATGAGGTATCACGAGACCTTAACTTACTTGTATACTAATGATGAAGACTTCAATTTCCTTTGAGAACCCTTGAAAACAAGTTTTATGTCTTTTGGAGTGAAAAGGCAGTGTAGCTCCTCAAAATGTAGCCTAGCTATTTGGAATCATTTTTGGAGTATCCTTTGGCCCTGAGAATGCTAAGGAAGTGCTTGCTCATGAGTCAGAGTTCTTTGTTAATGAAATGAGTGGGAGAAATCAATTGTGATGGTATTTTATAGCTTGTGGAAGTCAATTTCTTCATAGTGGTGGGGTGGTCCACCATATTGTTTTCACTTTGCTTTGAAAACTATGTAGCTTTGGAACATTAGAACTTATTACATCATATTTGAAATAAATTACACCTTGAAACAAAATCTTTTTGAGCAAATTCCCTATCACTACTCCTTCATTTGTCGGATTTATGAATGAAATGACATATTTTGATGACTTTGACCCTAATGTCTTAATGGTGACACTGAGCTGAATGAGGACCATAATGATATGACTAAGATCATGGTGATGACCTTTCAGTGATGGCACATCCAACTAAGTGATGACAGTGACCAAAACATGAAATTTTTTGAAAGAAGCAGTAATAGACCTAGTCACACTAGTGAGTGACCAAATTTTTATTTTGAAAACCCAATGAAATGATAAAAAAATTGACTTGAGACCTTAACAAAATACTTGTAAGAGCATATTTGATCACTGCTGACTTACAGGACTCACAGACACTACAACCATGGTTATTATTTTTCATTTATTAATTTTTATTACATGGAATTTTCACTAGGATTGTTACAATTAACATAGAGAAAGATGTTACATAAACATTTTACTCAATTTTTTACTTTTAATTATTTTATCATTTTTTAAGATGATATGATATTATATTAAATAATATGACACACATTCTTGAATAATCCCATAACTATTTGGTTTATATATATATATATATATATATATATATATAAATTAAAAAAATAAATAAATAAATAAATCTTATTTAACACAAAAGCCTTTAAATAATTTTACTCAATTGAATAGTAACTCATTATATTTTTATTTTTATTTTTATATATATAAAAAAATCATAATTAAATAAATATATAATTAATAAGAAATAGTATTAAAAGGGTGTAGTCTAAATGGTTTTTTCATGATTTTAAGAAATGTTTAAAAGATTGAGTTTAAATTCTTTAATCTACATAATTCTAGTGCCCCAAATATTTTTCAAAATGCTTAATCTATTTATACATTCAAAAATATATTTTAAACAACAACAAAAAATTTGAAATTACTCTTATAAAAATATAATTCACAATTTAATATGAAACATATAACTATCACTTAATATCAAATTAACAAATTATAATTAAAAATTAAATAATTTATTAAATTTAAATATTTTAACATTAATCTTAAATACAGTAATTTTATATCACATTTATAATTTTATATCACATTTATATGCATAAAAAGTAATTTAAATAAATAAATAAAATGATTGATTTTTATATTCATATTTTCGTACATATTAGTATAAAAATACTATAATTGTATTTTAAAAAATAATATAATAAATATGTTAAAGAGAGAAATTAATTAATATGGGTAAGATATTGAAATGTTATATACACGTGGAATAATTGATATATATATATGGGATTTTGAAGTTTCTCTTTACTTTTTATACCTATCAAAATAAGATGTTGAAATATATATATTAAACATTGAAAAAAGTTTAGATTTCATGAAATATATATATAAAATATTAAAAAAGGGTTTAGATTTCAAAAAATTACATTAGTAATATAATATAATATATTGAGTTAGTTTGTATTACTAGATAGCATTTAGAAATAGTTGTTTTCATTACTGTTTTGATTATTGAATTAGCATAGATTCCATTTATAAAAAAATCAATCATATTCTAACTTCTTTTAAAATTAAGGATTCAACCAAAACCATATAACAAGACAAACATTTTCATGAATTAAGAGCGTAATGGAAGAAATTATCATTAATTTTCATGAATTAAAAGCGTAATGGAAGAAATTCTCATTAATGGGCTGGCAAACATTTTCATGAATTTACTACATTATCATGAATTAAGATAGTAATAGAAGAAATTCTCCTTAACTTGGATCGAATGACAATGTGGAGCTGACCATGGTGGAAACATAATCCTATTGAATGGAGGATATATATAGAACTAAGGAGGTCAGAAGAACAGGAGAGAAAAACACCATAAGATTTCGCTTGTTCATGTCAAGAATGGTTCCCACAGCTGCATAGCATCAACAAGGTCATCTAAAACATGTGGATTTTTGTGTGTGTCTTCATGCTCCTGGAGTGAGGCATCGTAAATAGGTGTGGCCAAAACTTCATGATACTCTGTAACTAGGTTTAAGACATTAGCATATTGCAAGCTCATGTTAGCGAGTTGTACTTGCGTGGAATCCAATCGTGCTTGCAGCTCTACTAGTTGTTTGTGGAGATCATTGATTACTCCAAAACAGCCCTGGAGAGGATCTCGAACCCTCTGGCTTGCTTCGTATACCATACTGATTACTGCATCACCTCTTTGCTCGGCCGGAACATCCTGTAACGTCATAACGAATGCCCAACCTTCAATTAATCATAAACTAAATTGTCCCATAATGTCGAATGTTGGGAATTTTCTGTTTAATTCCAAAACATAAATATGAACAGAGAGTAATACTATGTTTTTAAACACATGATCTTAACACAGGGAAGTGAAAAATTGTTTTCTAAGAACAGAGTTTTTCACTCGCACAGAGGAACTTGTATTCATAAAAAAAACAATTGTTATTACAACAGGTCTTCCTCTCACAGAGGGATTACAAACAGGAACGCTTCAGTTCCAAAAACAATTTCATTGTCTCAGAGAATTACACAATCTCAGCACTGCTGTGCGTTACAAGACAAAAAAAATTACTTTCTACACTGTTGTGTCTACACACTTCCAGTGCATTACATTTTCTGCATTATTAAGCTATGCGAGGAGGGGTCATAACTATCCACCAACCGCTTTAACTCTCTGATGGAGTCTCTGCTGCAATCTGCTGCTCTTGATGAACAAAAATTGATCTTTTCTGATATTCTGTTGTACTTCTCGAGCAGGTGGAGTGGAACTCCATAACTGATAAATGCGTTGAGCTGCTCGAGGCTGGTCCTTTCCTTCTCGGCCATGCTTTCATGTTAAATGTGGTTGTTGAGAAGTAATGGCGCAAAGGCTGGATCTGGCCTTCTTCCTCCTTTGGGAACACAAAACAGGTAAAGGGCGTAAAGACAGTATGGCGGAGGCGTGTTCAAGGCGGGAATAAATAATGGCCGTTGGATTAAAAATGGATGGCGGAGATTAACTTGGCGAAGGTGCGATATGCGATAGCTAACAGGTCGCATCGCAACATCGCATCGGCGGGAGACAAAAGAGCGGAAACAAAACACATATGGGGGTTGCGATTTGCGATTTGCGATCGCATCGCAGAATCGCAATCGGTAAAAAACACAGGTCGTAACGGAGACAACAGGGTGAGGACGCGATTTGCGATATGCGATAGTATCGCATCGCAACGTCGCGTCAGAAGACTTCAAGGGAACAGATGGAGGCAGTGGGTATAAATGCGATTTGCGATCTGCGATCAGATCGCGTCGCAAGAAAGAAAAGAAACAGGCGGTTTTCTGAAATAAACGACGCGGCAGTTGGAATTATAATTTCAACACTCCCCTTTAATTTCAACTGCTGGGTTATTAGTCATACCCAGACATTTACTCAAAACTCAAAACTTTTCTGGCCCAATGGTTTTGTCATAATATCTGCAACCTGCTACTAAGTTCTGCAATGTTGTAGAACAATTTCTCCATTGTTCACCAATTCCCTGATGTAATGGAACTTTGTGTCAATGTGTTTCGTTCTCTTATGAAACACGACATTCTTGGATAATGCAATAGCAGAGCTATTGTCACAAAAAATTACAGTTCCTTTAGCTTGCTCTTGGCATAAACTCCTTAACATTCTTCTCATCCAAGTTGTTGGACATGATGCTGCTGTAGCTGCCACATATTCTGCTTCTGTTGTAGACAATGCTACAATAGGCTGTTTTTTAGAAGCCCATGAAATGACTACTGAACCCATGTGAAAAACATAACCGGATGTGCTTTTCCGATCATCTACACTTCCAGCCCAATCACTATCAGTGTATCCAATTAAATCTAAACATTCTGAAGTAGTATATAAAATGCCAAACCTTTTAGTACCTTTAACATACCTCAAAATCCCTTTTACTGCCTGCCAATGTGCTTCTTTTGGCCTCTCCATGAATATGGAAATTAAACTAACAGCATGCATTATGTCCGACCTAGTTGCAATCAAATACATGAGACTGCCAACTATGCTCTTGTACAAACTAGGATCAAAATCCTTGCTGCTGTTTTCTTTGCTGAGTTTTAATCCCATCACTGTGGTAGTGATTGTTGCTTTGCTCTCCTGCATATTGAATCTTTTCAACACTTCATTAGCATATTTCGCTTGTGAGATAAAAATACCACCTCCATTTTGTTCTACTTCTATTCCCAAGAAGTATCTCAGCAAACCCATGTCAGTCATTTCAAATTCTTCTTTCATGACTGTTTTGAAATTTTCAATAAGGCAATCATCAATACCTGTGGAAATAACATCATCAACATATAACACAATAATTAGAATTTTACCATCCTTTTCTTTGATGTAGAGGGTGGGTTCTCCCTCACATTTTTCAAATCCATTTTCCAGTAGATAGGAATCTATCCTACTGTACCATGCTCTTGGTGCTTGCTTCAGCCCATAAAGAGCTTTCTTCAATCTGCACATTTTGTGATCTTGGCCTTTCTTTTCATAGCCTAGAGGTTGTTCAATGTAAACCTCTTCCATTAACACTCCATTTAGGAATGCTGACTTCACGTCCATTTGGTAAGCTTTCCACTTGTTTTGTGCTGCTATGGACAGCACTGCTCTCATTTTTTCCATTCTTGCAACCGATGCGAAAGTTTCCTCATAGTCTCTCCCATATTGCTGCTTGTATCCTTTGACAACAAGTCTTACCTTGTGTCTTTCTATTTTGCCTTCAGCATTACTCTTCGTCTTGTAGACCCATTTGACTCCAATGACTTCTTTTCCTTTTGGTAGTTCAACCAAATCCCATGTCTTATTTCTTTCTATGGCATTGATCTCCTCATCCATAGCTTCTATCCATTTCCTATCTTTAATTGCTTCTTCGAAATGAAAATGGTCATCAACATGACAATATAATGCAAACAAAGAATTCATACCTTCATTTGCTGCCTCTTGTTCATAAATTTCATTTAAATTTCTAAACTTCTTACCTCTTTCATTTGGTGTACAAGTGCTTGAAGAAGCACTTGAATTTCCTCCTTGTGATGTGCTTGGAGAAGCACTTTCATTTCTCCTCAAGGGTGTCCCTTGTTTTCCTTGTGTTGGTGCTGCTGTTTGGGGATGTATTTCAACCATCTCCTCATCATCTTCATCATGAGCCAAACAGTTTTTAACATTCACTGTCTTCTCTATGCTTCCATCCCAAGCTTCTTCCTCAATGAACTGAACATATCTACTCACAATGAGCTTCTTGGTGGATGGGTTATACAACCTATAAGCTTTGGATTCTTCACTATACCCAGTGAAAATACATTTCTCCCCTTTGATGTCCAACTTCTTCCTTAGCTGATTTGGAATGTGTGCATAAGCCACACATCCAAAAAATTTCATTTGGGTGACTCCTTGCTTTCTCCCACTCCATGATTCTTCTGGCACTCTATTCATGACTTCTTTGTAAGGCATCTATTCAAAATGTACGCTGCACAGTGTACAGCTTTAGCCCAATAATCATTTGGCAGATGCTTTGCCTTTAACATACTCCTCGCCATATCCATGATTGTCCTATTCTTCCTTTCGGCAACCCCATTTTGCTGTGGAGTGTACCTAATGGTAAACTGTTTATGAATTCCATTTTCTCTACAAAAACATAGAAATTATTTGGAGATATACTCACCTCCTCTATCATTCCTTAGGACTTTGATATGAAGCCCACTTTGGTTTTCAACAAGTTCCTTGAAATTGAAAAATATTTCAAACACTTCACTCCTGTTTTTCAGGAAATAGACCCAAGTTTTTCTTGTGAAATCATCAATGAATGTTAGTAAGTAGTGATTTCCTGCAAGTGATGGAGTTTACATTGGTGCACATAAATCTGAGTGGACAATTTCTAAGGGTGCTTTTGCCCTTATGATTTTCCCTAATGGAAAACTATCTCTGTGTTGTTTCCCCAAGATGCAACCTTCACAAAGGCTGTCTGGTTTCTCTATCAATGGTAATCCTCTTACCATTACTTTTCTACTCAACAAGTTAATACCTCCAAAGTTGATATGTCCAAATCTCAAGTGCCACAACCAATTTTCATCCTTTGGTACGCTTTGGAAAGCCTCTTGTGTAACTGCTGCAATTTCTACCCCATCTTTCAAAACTGCTTTTATCCTGAGAGGGAACATCCTGTTCCTTGTCATCTTCACTTCAGCAATACATCATTTACTGGGTTTTCTATCCATGATGATGCATACATCATTCTCAAAGAAAACATTGTAACCATTTTGAACAAGCTGTCCAATACTCAAGAGGTTACATTTCATTCCAAGAACATAATAGACATCTGCTATGGTTTTCTTTTCACCTTTCCTTGTAAATATTTTTACTTCTCCTTTTCCCATAACAGAAACTTTACTATCAGTCCCAAGTGTGACTTGTGACTTCACACTTTGATCTAAAGCAGAAGACAGTGCTATGTTTCCTTTCATATGGTTACTGCAACCGGAGTCTAGAAACCATACTTCTTCACTCTTTGTTTCAGCCATATTACATGCAAACAACAAATTATCTTGGCTGATATTTTCTCTAGTGATATTTGCACTAGATCTATTATTCATATCATGTTGTTTCTTCCTACATTCATTTGCATAATGCCAATATTTTTTAAAATAGTGACATTGGACATTGGATTTGACATACCTTTGCCCTTGAGCATGATGTTGTTGACTTTGTTGGCTATTGCCTTGGCCTTAGTTCTGATTTGGATTGCTGCCTCTTCCTTGAGCATTTGCTGGATTGTTTCTTCCACCTCTGTTTTGGCTTCTGCCTCTTCCTCTCTTGTTTCCTCTGCCTTGACCTCTTCCTCTTCCAAAAGACATCTGGGTCTTGAAGGCATGCTCTAGAGATGAGTTTTCATTTCTACTCAATCTCTGCTCATGTGTTATCAGTGATGCATGTAGTTCATCAACTGAAAAGTTTGTGAGATCCTTTATCTCTTCTATGGTGGTGACAATCACATCGAACTTTGAGGGTAGGACTCTCAACAGTTTCTCCACAATCCTCCTTTCTTCAAGAATTTCTCAATGAGACCTTATCTGTGTGACCAGACCAATCACATGTGTGAAGAATGAGTCAATATTATCAGACTCCTTCATACATAGATTCTCAAAATCTCTCCTCAGCAACTGTATTTTTGTTGTCTTCACTTTCTCCATGCCTTGATAGGCTGTCTTGAGAGTTTTCCATGCTTATTTGGATCTCTTAGTTGCTGTTATCCTTGGAAACACACTCTCATGCACTGCTCGATACAAGAATAAAAGGGCTTTTGAGTCCTTCTTCTTATAGTTCTTCAACAGATCTTTCTCAGCCTGAGTTAACCTATTAAACTCATTTTCATCTGTTGGTTCTTCAAAACCATCTTCAACAAGTTCCCGTAAGTCTTGGGAAGCAAACAAAGCTTTTATGGTTATTTCCCAATAGTCATAGTTTTTCCCATTAAATTGTGGGAGCTGAGTATTAAAGATACCCATGCTAGTGTTGGTGCTGGAGCCAGCCATTCTTGCACTCTTAATTATTCTTCAAATACTTTACTGTGTATTTAAAATAACTATCTGTCTTCAACAGCAACACAGAAAACTAGCTTGAGAAATACCTTGGATTTTTTACTGAGTCTTCACTCTACTGGAGAAGCTACTGCAACAAGAAACCCTTCCTTCAGCTTCTTTAACTCCTTCAAAGAGCCTGGACTAGCTCGGATACCAATGTTGGGAATTTTCTGTTTAATTCCAAAACATAAATATGAACAGAGAGTAATACTCTGTTTTTAAACACAGGATCTTAACACAGGGAAGCGAAAAATTGTTTTCTAAGAACATAGTTTTTCACTCGCACAGAGGAACTTGTATTCATAAAAAAAAAACAACTGCTATTACAATAGGTCTTCCTCTCACAGAGGGATTACAAACAGGAACGCTTCAGTTCCAAAAAAAAATTCATTGTCTCAGAGAATTACACAAAATCTCAGCACTGTGGTGCGTTACAAGACAAAAAGAAATTACTTTCTACACTAATGTGTCTACACACTTCCAGTGCTTTACATTTTCTGTATTATTAAGCTATGCGAGAAGGAGTCATAACTATACACCAACCGCTTTAACTCTCTGATGGAGTCTCTGCTGCAATTTGCTGCTCTTGATGAACAAAAACTGATCTTTTCTGATATTCTGTTGTACTTCTCGAGCAGGTGGAGTGGAACTCCATAACTGATAAATGCGTTGAGCTGCTCGAGGCTGGTTCTTTCCTTCTCGGCCATGCTTTCATGTTAAATGTGGTTGTTGAGAATTAATGGCGCAAACGCTGAATTTGACCTTCTTCCTCCTTTAGGAACACAAAAGAGGTAAAGGGCGTAAAGACAGTATGGCAGAGGCGTGTTCAAGGCGGGAATAAATAATGGTCGTTGGATTAAAAAATGGACGACGGAGATTAACTTGGCGAAGGTGCGATATGCGATAGCTAACAGGTCGCATCGCAACACCGCATCGGCGGGAGACAAAGAGCGGAAACAAAACACATATGGGCATTGCGATTTGCGAACGCATCACAGAATCGCAATCGGCAGAAAACACAGGTCGTAACGGAGACAACATGGCGAGGACGTGATTTGCGATATGCGATAGTATCGCATTGCAATGTTGCATCGGAAGTCTTCAAGGAAACAAATGGAGGCAGTGGGTATAAATGCGATTTGCGATCTGCGATCAGATCGCGTCGCAAGAAAGAAAAGAAACAGACGGTTTTCTGAAATAAACGACGTGGCAGTTGGAATTATAATTTCAACAAATTTAACTCAACTGGATTATATATTTTTGAACATGTTTTTCCTGCGATAATCACATCAAAATATATTGGTTTATTTACACCCAGTAAGTATGATTCATGATAAGATAAGATAAAAATCCAGAACAACAAGTTAAAAATTATTCAAACTAATTATATATTTTCAAAATATTCCACAAAATGTGACCAACAAAAACAAAGTTAATGGTTAACCTAACTTCTGTGAAATTCCAAAAATTTCCCTAAATCTGAAATCTATATAAAAATACCCTTACCATAACCATTTTATCCCCTACTATAACCACATTGAGTTCCAATTTAAAGGGTTCTGTTGGCGAGGATTGGAGCATACCCGTAGTAATTTAATGACATGGCCATGTCCAAACACTTTGTTTACCAACAGGAAATTCTCGCGATCGTCCGGCGGGAAATATGGCACAAGCACACATTTATCTGAACATTTTTTCCTGTTGATCTTGCAAGCACCGCACGGAAGTCTGGACGGCATCTATCTGTTCCCAGCAGTACTGTTATTCATCTTCATTTTCGTCAACCTTAGAAAACAGTACATTAGCAAATATGGCATACCTTTCCGTTACTGTGTGCACTCACAGTTTTTCCAACCATGATGGAATAGAGTGAACTTTTAGGAAACAAACTATGAGGAATTATAGGTAAATGGATTAAAGTATCATCCAGATAGCCACGATGATAAGAACAAGAATAGACCTGTGTGGTGTATATAGAACATGGTCGATCGTACATGGACGCAGCTCTGTCCACTGATGTTGTTGTTAACAGTACTTCGATGAAGTTCCGACCGCTGATGTAGGATTTGGGTATGATTTAATTGGTAGGAAAACAATGAAGAAGCTCCGTCCACTCACACTGATATTGTGCTCAACAACTTAAGGAGTACAACTGTGGATGATGCTTTGTCCACTGATGTTGTTAACAGTACTCCTCCAGCTAACTTCAATGATGACAAAGAGATCAAGAATGGACCACTGTGGCGTAGAAGGCTCGTAGACAGTTTTGATGTTAACCGTACATCGACACAGCACCGCCCACTGATGGTGTAAACAGTACTTCGATGACGCTCCGTTCACTGAATTCGGTAGTTTTTTTAAGCGTTGGCCACCGAGCTCACAATATTTGATTTTGGCCAAAAAAAATATTCAATAAATCAGATTGTGGAAGTGCTTAAATCGTCTTTAAATCGTGCACTGTATAATGTTCATAATTAGAGTTATATTGAGAAAACCTAGGTCAAAATAGGACCTTTACTTATACAGATCTCAACAACTAATTTCATGGAGTTGTTAGTAAACTTAATTGGAGTCACAAGAGATTATGCAAGGAAAAACATTGTTAACATGATAAAGAATGAAAAACTACACAATTGTTGTTGGAAGTATAAGGAGATTATGAAAAACTACACAATTAATGTTGGAAGTATAGAGAGATTATGCAAGGAAAAACATTTCATAATTAAACTCTCTTTCTGGTGCCAGAATGAGTGATCTGATAAACTAAAAGTAGGTTTACCGAAAGTTTTGGAACATGAAGCACATCTTCAAAGCTTCCGTGTAAAAGTTCCACTCTACCTTTTCCAGTGACCTCAATAGGTGAGTCATCTCCCATGAGGATGGGAGGTCCTTTGCATGCATCCAAAGAGGAATAGACTTCCTTTGTAGTAGCCATATGGTGTGATGCACCTGAATCTATAATCCATGCATCAGAGGAAGAATTAAATGCAACTAAACCATGAAAATTGTTACCTTTCCCGTGTGGCGAATCCTCAGTTTTCTTCTTGGCACCCTGAGGTATGTGGTCCCCAAGGTTGTGCTTCTAAAGGATTTTTGCCATTTGGTCAATTTGTTCCTTCATGCAAGAGGATTCTGGATGGAATCCTCTTTGACAATAGGTGCATTTGTTTCCTTTCTTCCCTTTCTCATTTCTCGAGCCGGAGGAGTCATTGAAGGGTTTGGTGTACCCTTACTTCTTTGGATGGGAATGCACTTTTCCCTTGTCTTTTTGCTGTTGATTTTTCTTATTTGAATCAGATCTGTGATTTTTCTTATTGTTGTCATCATGCACAGCAAGTGCATGCGCTTTTGGAGGTTTTATTTTCCCCGTGCCAATGAGTTTACCTTGCTCAAAAGTAAGGGACTCCATGAACTCTTTGAGAGAAGGCATGGTGTAGGATTTACCTGTTGCAAGCCTTACTGAATGAAATGTAGACACAAAGACGGAGTATTCCGGTCTGAGCTTTGACATAATAGAGAGAACTTGGCGACTTTCCTCCTTAGATTTGTCAATTCCACGACCCTTGAGTTGCAGTAATAGATCATTATATTTGGTGAAGAAATCTTGAATTTTGTCATAGTTTCGTGGATCTAATGACAGCAGCTCCACTTCGAGCAAATGTCCTTTCATCTCATCCTATTTCTCGTAGAGTTCTTCAACCTTTTTCCAAATCTCATTGGGAGTATTGCAGGCAGATAGATGAAACTGCAACTCTGGGGAGATGCACATGCATATGGATTCGTGGGCCTTATCCATACGGTTGAGGTACTTGGATTTATTTATGGCTGAAGTGGGTTCCACTTCTGCAGCCATGGTAATCCTGTACAACCCTTTTTGATGAAGGTATCGAGCAATTTGGTCCTTCCATTCGTGATAGTTTTACGGTGTTAGGATCGATGCTTTGGGAAACTCCATTTTTCTATCGATCTTCGATCTCCAAGCTATAATACCTGCAAAATAAAGTACTGGTGCGCCTTTTATCTAGCAACCTGTGGGCTCTGATACCATGTGGAGGTTTGTCATTACACCAAAACCGGCAAGTGTTAGTAAACTTTCCAAACCAGTAACAAGGATCCCCAGGGTGGAAATTACGGATTCCATAGAAGTGTGGTGATTCTTCCAACAGGAACTTCTGGCGATCGTCCGGTAGGAAATATGGCACAAGCACGCATTTATCTGAACATTTTTTCATATTGATCTTGCAAGCATCGCACGAAAGTCTAGACGGAGTCTCTCTATTCCCAGAAATACCATTATTCATCTACATTTTCGTCAACCTTAGAAAACAATACATTAGCAAATATGGCATACCTTTCCGTTACTGTGTGCACTCACAGTTTTTCCAACCATGATGGAATAGAGTGGAATTTTAGGTAACAAACTATGAGGAATTATAGGTAAATGGATTAAAGTATAGTCCAGATAGCCACGATGATGAGAACAAGAATAGACCTGTGTGGCGTAGATAGAACATGGTCGATCGTACATGGACGCAACTCTGTCCACTGATGTTGTTGTTAACAATACTTCGATGAAGTTCCAACCACTCATGTAGGATTTGGGTAGGATTTAATTGGTAGTAAAACAATGAAGAAGCTCCGTCCACTCACACTGATATTGTGCTCAACAACTTAAGGAGTACAACTGTGGATGATGCTTCGTCCACTGATGTTGTTAACAGTACTCCTCTAGCTAACTTCAATGATGACAAAGAGATCAAGAATGGACCACTGTGGCGTAGAAGGCTCGTAGACAGTGTTGATGTTAGCGTACATCAACACAACACCGCCCACTGATGGTGTAAACAGTACATCGATGACGCTTCGTTCACTGAATTCGGTAGTTTTTGAAGGTGTTCGCTATCGACGCCATAATTTTGGCAGGATGACTAAAATTTTGTAAAAAATTGTTTAAGACATTAGATTGTGGAAGTGTTTAAATCTTCTTTAAATCTCTTACACTGTATAATGTTCATAATCAGAGTCATATTGTGAAAACCTAGGTAAAAATAGGGCCTTTTTATATTATAAAAGCTTAGGTCAAAATAGGACCTTTACTTATACAGAGCTCGACAACTAATTTCATGGAGATGTTAGTAAACTTCAATGCAGTCACAAGAGATTATGCCAGGAAAAACATTGTTGACAGGATAAACTACACACTTAATGTTGGAAATATAGAGAGATTATGTAAGGAAAAACATTGTTGACATCATAAAGAAAGATAATAATTAATGTTGGAAGTATAGACAAAGAAAAGGGAATATCCAGTAATATTCAGTATATAGCTCAGGGAAGTTTAAAGACATCAATCCATATAAAAAAAATGAAATTCAGCTATGCTATTAACCATGTAAATATTAATTTATCTAAATTGTGTTTCTTTTTGTAAAAATTTAGTTAAGAAATTAGATGGTAGAAGTCTTTAAATATTTTAGAGATAGATTCAATATTATCAAGAGTTTTTGGGTACCCAAAATTTTAAAAGTTGACAATTGTAATTTAGATTTTCAAAAAAAAAAAAAATTATCAAAATCATGCCCAAATTTCTATATTTTTCCTAGCAAAAATGTGGCATGTTTAGACTACTCAATTTTTGAATTGATCAGCAAAAAATGATGTCACTTCCACATGTTTACCTAGTTATATAAATTAAATTAATAAAAGAAATTATCAAATTTTAAAAAATCATAATTATTTCTTTTTTTCTTTTTTCACTACTATATCCAAGGAATATATGTAATAGACAGAGCTATGTAAAAACATCATTTCTTGTTGGAGCTAACAAATCTATCTAAAAAGACCATTTCTTATTGGAGCTAACTTTCTCGAGAGAATTAAACCGTAATAGAAAAAATACTTTAACAAGCAAAGTCACCTGGTTAAACTAACCATAACCCTCAAAACTATTTTATTATTATTATTATTAATTAAAAAAAAATAATTATATATATATATATATATATGAAAAATTTGTAATTAAAAATATTTACAAGTATTATAATTTTAAAATTCTATAATTTATATGAAATTATAAATAAATTTTTTAATTTATATTATTAAATAAACTTCTTAGATTATTAATTGATTTTTTTTTAACATCTTTTTAAATATAAAATACAAATTTTAATTTTAATTTTAAATACGAACTTCAATTTCTTAATGTGCCAAGTGAGTGTCTCATAATTTCAATTTCTTAATGTGCCAAGTGAGTGTCTCATAATAATGCCGAGATTTTTTTAATCTTTTCTTCACTCCAAACTTAGATATTTTATTTGTCTTTATCAAAGTAAAAAACCATAAATTTATTATTATTAGTTTTATTTTAAATTATACAATATCTTATGTTTTAGTTTTCTTTTAACTTATACCATTTTAATTTTATAAATATGTAAAAGAATCTAATACAATAATATATAATGTTTAATTTTATAAATATATAAAAGAATCTAATTGATGTATAAATTCGAAATATCATGTTATAATGGAGTGAAGAGCACTTACGTCTTTCTATTTTTAATTTTAATATTTATGACAAGATTTCTTGATACTTTTTAATATTCATGTCTGTTATGAATTTTAAATAAAATTTATATGTAATTTAAAACTTAATCTTTCACTTATCAAATAACTCTCCAGCAATGTATCGAATCAACCAGTACATCCATAGTTCTCATCATCGGTCTCCTAAGAGTAATGCACTCCTGTGGTCGTAATAGATTCAAAAAGGTAAATCTTCATTGTTAGTGATTTAATCGCCTATAATTTCATGTTTTTTGGGTTAACTCATAGTGTGAGGGTTCGAATCCTGCCATTAAAATCAAATGGGGTTTTATGTCTCCTTTTGAATTTTCTACGGAGGTTAAGGGAATTCAAGGGAGGTTAACTATGCTCTGAATAGACCAAGATCATCTCAACAACATGTGAATTATTGCCTTTCTAACCAGGGATGTTTACAAAACCCACTAGAATCATTGATTAAAATCTTTTATAGCCCTGCAGCGCTAGAGGATAACGTAAATGACGATAACTAGCCCTTGCTCAACCTCAAAGTTATTAGGTAAAAGCCTTTTACACATTCTTAATACTATGGCTACATTTAACATTTGGAGTTTAATATTTATGGTCGTGGATAACATTTGGAGTTTAATATTTATGGTCGTGGATGTGAGCTTTTGTTGATAGCAAATGCAGTTGAGGGTCGAATTCCCCGAAGTATTATCTAACCAGCATAAATTATTTTAAATATGGATCTTATATGAGTCGAGAGAAATCTGATTTCTTTAAGTGCAATTTTTTTTATGAGTTAACATTATTTAAATGTTTTGTATAGTTTTTTTTAGATTTTTAAATTTTTTTATTTTGGCCGACATGAGAAAATTTTCAATTTTAATTCACGAACATCCTTACACCTCATACCAGGTTTTAGAGTGAGCCTCTCGGCTCAATGACACAGAAACCAATTGTATGTAATTGCAGTGAAAGATATCACTGAATATTACAACTAAACTTACTGCTTGTAGTGGGCTCAATACTAGAAAAAAAATCCATTAATTTCTAGAAAGGTTTTGAATGCTATGCAACATGGAGGATAATACGACAGATTATCAAGCATCCTGGCCAAATAATAGCTTGAATTTCTCATCAAAGTTTCTATGTTAATATAACTGTAATGATTCCATAATTATTAAGTTAGGGTTATATATATTCGTGATTGGGTCATTGTAATGTGTGTAAATGTATGAGTCCTGAATAGCCAAAAGTTATAGTTCGGTAATTATGTATCTGACAAAGTTTAATGAATAGAAGTATTGTTGTGTGTCAAATTTGTGTCTTTTCTCTTTGCCTTTCTAACAAATTGGTATCAGATCCTAGGAAGAACCAAAAGTTTCAAAGAGTTAGAGTATCTGCAACGGCGGCTTGCAGAACCACATTAGGTGAGCAATATGTCACAGGAAAGAAGTAGAAAGTTGTTTTTTTTCGATGTCGCCATAGTCTCGAGTCAGGTGAATCTAGCCGATTGGAAAAGGCTTCATAGTCAACCACAAGCAAGTCACAAAGATTCATCGTTCAACATAATATTTAAGCCACTATGTTTAGTCAAAAGAAGAGTCGACAGTTGAGTAGTCATTCTCTTATTTTTGCATGATAGTGTTTTTTGGGTGAAGATTGTGCCTTATGGGGGAGCATATTAAAAATCATATTTTTTTTGAGGGAAAAATGGAAGGAAGCCTCATGCAATAAGGAAGGAAGCCATAAGACATAAGAAAGATAGCAGTGATCAGTCACAAAGTGCAATTGAAGTATATTAAGAAAATGAATTCAATAGAATAGGCAAAGATCATTGCCTTGTTTAGATAGGTTCATGCCGCAATCGAGGAGTTGAAAAGTCTAATAGAATATAGAGAAGATATCAAGGGTGATTGGAGCAGCCTAGATTTTCTACCACCTCCTATGTTTACTGGTAAATATTTTGATTCTTCGATTATCAAAATGCTAACTTTTCTTCGAGGTAAAGAGTTAATTGAGTATCAGTCTAAAAACCTATATGGTGAAGTATGTCATGCTTTAGCATTGGATTTTATAAAAAGGCATTAGGTGAGAACTTTTTGTGCAATGTAGCAAAAGGTACAACTTCCACGGAAGCATGGAAGATCTTGGAAGCTGAGTTTGGCACAAAGGAAAGTGACATGTAGCAGCAGGTTATGTCACAAGCAGAGAAGTCTATAGTAGATGAGAAAGAATCTGGGAGGACAACAAATCTTGGCGATTCCGACTGAAAAGTGGATGATGGTCATGAAGACTATAAAAGTGAAACCCATTATGCAGACATGTATATGGATGAATAAGATGCAGAAAAGATTGAAGAGAGAGAAGTTGAAGCCTCTGTATATGAAGCAGAGCAAGAGTATATAAATGCTTAAAGACTCCACTGTAACATGGATGGTGGAGATGATGGTGAATCTTAATGTGACGAAACACATGTTGATGATGACTGCAAAGTGAGATGTGAATCGGTGAATTCAGTCGTAGTTGATGAATTTATTGAACTTGTTGAAATTTTCAATGAGCAAATGCATGCTCAGATATATCACAATAGAGTGGATGAAAATTATGTTGATATTAACTTTGATGAAGATAATTTAACTAGTGATGAGTGGTTGCACATGATGCAATAGAAATATCTTATTGTTTTGTTGTTATTTGCTGAGAGAAGCCAACTTGTGTCTGGAAGCCAAGTGGAAGACAACATGTTTGCAACAACAGAGGTTGGTAAAAAGGCAGAAAATGAAAATTATGATGCAATGACAGAACAAGAGAAGGTAGAGAAGGAATCTCTCAATGCAAAGCATAAAAAATATATTTGTCTAGCATTGATCTTGAGTGTGAAAGGTACAAGAAAAAAGTAGCAATCCTTGATAATGAAAGTGAAGAGAAAGAGATGGATGTTTCGAAAGACAAATATGAAAGAATTGAAACAAATTTTCAGCAATGGAGTCACGAAGAGATAAGATTATGCTATCAAGAAATATTGCAAAAAGAAAGTTGGGAATATGAAGCGAAAGAAGCAGTAGAAACAAGATAGTTTGAAGATGAAGAGTTGTGGCGGTGGTCCATGAGTGAAAGAATTGTTGAAGAGGTAGCTATAGAAGACAGATTCAGAACGAATACAAGAGAAGTCAAAGAAAAATTGTAGCAGAAACAAATGAATAAATATGGAGTGTATGATAAGAAAGTGCAACAGAGAATAAAGTAGTTTCGAGGCTATAAAATTTGGAAGAAATGAAAAAGAAAATCTAGCATTCTAAAAGTTTTGAGTCATTGTAAGCCTAGATGAGACTTAGACTAGAAGGCATTTTTAAGTGATGATTGAGTCAATTTTTATTATATTCCTAGCAAGCATAGTTGAGTCATGTTGAGTTGAGTTGAGTTAAGTCGAATCCAATATTAGAAGTTTGATTTTATTCTATATTTGAGAAGGCCTAATTTAGTGTGAGTTTGCATGAACAAGTTAGCTAGAGTTGAGTCAAGATAGCTGGAAATAACATGATTCTATAATTAGTAAGTTAGGGTTACATATACCTATGTGGGTCATTGTAATGTGTGTAAATTTATGAGGCTAGAAGATCCAAGAGATGCAACTCGGTAATTGTGTATGCTAGAAATTTTAATGAATATAAGTATTGTTGTGTGTAAAATTTGTGCCTTTCCTCTCTACCTGTCTAACATGTAAACAATATTATTGCTTCATATACCAATTTCTGGAGGCATATTGTCATTTTAGTTAGTCTAGTTTGT
Organism: Pinus tabuliformis; assembly: GCA_031772625.1. Lineage (NCBI taxonomy): Eukaryota > Viridiplantae > Streptophyta > Pinopsida > Pinales > Pinaceae > Pinus > Pinus tabuliformis. The sequence goes on from CM062819.1 coordinate 1,933,254,714, forward strand.
GTTTATTCTTATTTTAATTTTTTCAAATTTAAAAGTTATGTGGCATATTGTAACAATCATTTCTTCTTAGATTCTCAACAAGTCAATCTGAGATAATGGTATAAAAATTTGAAAAAACATCCAGGAGCTTATATAATTTTGCATACATATTAATTTATAGAAACAATGCAACATCACCATCTTCAGTTTTTTCCTTCTAGGATAGTGAGGTTAGGACATTAAGATCAAGGATTTCTGACTTGAAGGCAATCACCAAATTGCTACAGGAGGAAGGGCCTAAGTGTCCCTAGGTGAGGGTCAGTTGCAGATGATATTCCATCTGTTTGGTGCAAACTGGACAGCCCATCCTTAGTCCTTTGCATGAGAGCTGACACTTAAGACCATTTGATTATATTTCAATTGGAGTTCAATAAATTTTGTTTGTAACCACTGCAGCTATGCCACCATTTGCTACTTAAATGCTCCAATACCTCTTGGCATTTTAATAGTTACTCTAGACCTTGTTCTTCTTAGTTGCTCATATATCCAGGTCCACAGGGAGTGAAAATGTCATTTTATTCCTTCTCCAAGTCCTAGTGCCTTACCTGGGCCAAGCCAAAGTGTGAAAAACATAAAAGGGCTCAAGTAAACCATACCCAAATCAGTGGCAAACTAACCCTATTGAAACTCAGTAATAGATTAAACAATAGTGACTACTGTGAAAAAAAGTCCCTTTGAACCAGAAAGAGATTGAACTCCAAATCCCACAAAATGCAATAATCAAATTTTGAAGCAGATTACACAATTATCATATCCCATAGAGAGGATTGATATACCTATACTCCTGGACCAGATCTACAATCCTTTTGGGTCAAAGTAAACTAAGAGATAGAAAAACGGCTAAGATGCATATTTATATAAAACTAGAGGGGGAAAGTATAAAATTCACACAAAAAAGTGAGTTACTGCTTGATATGAAATGGAGCAGATTAGTAATGTTGTGCTAATTCCCCATTCAGAATAAAAATCAAAATTATTATCATTTTCTTATCAAGTGCTTAAGGATTCACCATGTTTTCTTAATTAACTGATTCCCATGAGAGTTTCTTATGTAAATGTTATAAAAAAATTAACATAAAACATATTTGAATAGCAGAAAAATAACAACAAAGAACATCAAAATATAACACACAACACATAGATTTAATGAGGAGTTCACCCTTCCTGCGCTACGTCTCCTTGGTCCAGGTTCCAATGCTTTGACCTCTCTATTTTGCTCAAAATTACAACAAAAGTGCCTTTACAATGCTCAAATGCCTCTGAAACCTGTCACGGTGAGTTTAGAATACTCAAAAATGGCTATCTAGTTTCTTTTTGCATCCAATTTGGATAAGAAGTGAAGAAGTTATGACTTCTCCTAGTTCTCCCATTATTTGTTCCACAAATTGCTCCAAAACCAACATAATCCCACAAATTCGCTCCAAAATTTGCTAACTGGGCAAGAATTTGGCCGCGCCACAGGCCATAACCTATCAGCTATATCGAAAATCGCAATTAGCGAGGCTTAGCGGGCTAAAGGTCTTTTTAACACGGCAGAATGTTGCAATAGCGATATCGCAGACCCGACGGGACATTAAACTACAACATATAAAATATCGCATCTGGGGTCTTATCACTATCAGAACTCATTGGATTTATCTATCGATGGATAATCCCTGTATGATATATATATCTCAATGGGTACTGGGTGCGATATGTGATTGCAATATATCACATTGCAACCCTGGCTGTGTTGAGGGTCGATTCTATAACTCCTCCTCTCTTGTGATTGAGATATGTGATATTGCAAATCGCAATCGGCACTGCATGGGGGCTGATTCTTAACCCGATCCACCTACGACCCGCGATATGTGATATGTGAGGGACAATGGTGGCCTGCCACTTGGCACCTCCGAATTCACTGAAGACCTTGTCACATCATCCCAATCCTGCCATGTAGATGTTGGGTATACGACCAAAGTCCCACATTGACTAGAAGTGGAGAGGATCATGGGTATATAAGGATGGACAAATATCTCCATTGGTATGAGGCCTTTTGAGGTAAAGCCCAAGAGCAAATCCATGAGGGCTTAGGCCCAAAGTGGACAATATCATACCATTGTGGAGATATGTGGTGTCCAGAGTCTTTACAATTGGTATCAGAGCCAGATATTGGCTTCAAAGGGATTCTTTGATGCCAGGGGTTTACAGTACCTGATGAGATCAATGCAGCCTTTATTTTACAGATTTAGGTCTGAAAATAATGGTGGAAAAATCTTACGCAGAAGAACCTCAAGGAGAATGTGCGCAAGATAGTGCTGGCTAGGGATCACAATGCATTTGCGATATTTACCGGTGCTGGAATCTATGAGGGCTCGTAGTTGGAGCGGTTTGATACAAGTTTTTTAGCACATCAAATTGAGAGAGGATGGATTAGAATTATTTCATGTAAATGGGCATACCACTGTAAGACCTGGTAAGGCATGTGTACCCCTCGGTGATCACCGGTAAAGTCTGGGTTAGACCTAGGTGATAGGGGGGATGTCGGATTAACAATACCCCGGGTAAAAACTCTGAGGGGGGTAAGAGCTAGAGTGAGCGGGATTGTCTCACTTAGCAGGTTTGGCTGGAGTTAGTCAAGGAACCCCAAGTCAAGTTTAAGCGGGGAATTGTTAGGTAAACTTGACTCAGGATAGAGTCAAAGTTGACCAGGTTAAACAATGATGGTTTTGGGGCACATGGTATTGTGCACCCATAGTATTCTGCTCATGGTATTATATGTAATGGAGCTTATAAAACACTGGAAGGACTTCATTGTAATGCAAGACCTGGAGGTGAGCGGTGAAAGCTCACTTGGTCGGATTGGCTAGGGTTTTGGCCAATGCTAATAAGATCTTATCAGGTTGGGTTTTTCCCCGGATTTGGGGTTTTACCAGATAAACATTTGTGTTTATGTGTTTATGTGTTTATGGTTGTTGCTGGCTATTTTTATATTTATTCCTCTCAGTAATTATTTATGTTATGCAGTAAATTTCTTAACAGTACACAAGTCAAACTTGAATCTTTGACTTACTCTAACTTCGTCATAAGATCTTGGATTTGAGTGTCATTCACACCGTTAGATTCAAAATGAAGAGTTCTTCGATTTGAAGCCGACTTTAACAAGATTCTGGCACTTTCATTTTTTTAGCATAAACTTGAGCACCTGATCACTCCTCCCCACTGGAAGCCTTTTGGACCCCAAAAGATTATATTCAATTATTGAACAGTTGAGGGTGTTTTTCCCGCACCTTCCCCTCTTCAATCTAATTGGCCTTTGATGGATTTGTACCTTTGAGACCCACTCGAAGATAATCAACATTTCCCCTCTTTTATGACCTCGTTCTTCTGCCAAGTATGGTTTCTTGTTGAAGCTCATCAAGAAATTCTAGATAAAAATCTTCAATTGATGGAATTGGTACACTTTCTCCTTGATATCCAATCAAAGGAGGCTCATACAATCTCAAATTTTCAACATTAACAAAGGAATAAATTTTCATATATGAAGGTAAATCAAGCTTGAAAGAATTATCACCAATCTTTTCCAAAATTTTAAATGGACCATAACGGATTGGTTTCAGCCTTTTACCTTCACCTTGAACCCTTTCCTTGCTAATGTATAGCCAAAATTCATCACCTACTTGAAACTGATGATCCACACAATTCATATCATGCCTTGTCTTATACTTGCTTTGACACTTTTCTAGTTGTTCTTGAATTGTTTTGTGAATCAACTGAATTTTCTCAACGAATTTCTTTGCTCTTCCTATTTCGCTATATATATCTATAGCTACATCTTTCTCAAATATGAAATCCAAAGGTAATTTACGAAAATAACCAAGACATGCCTCAAAAGGTGAAGTTAGAGTAGAAGAGTGTTTTGCTTGGTTGTAAGCATGTTGAATATAATGCAATTGTTCATCCCACAACTTAGGATCTTTCCTACAATATCCTCTTAGCAAATGAATATTTGTCTTGTTAACCACTTCAGTTTGACCATCTGTTTGTGAATGGAAGTTTGTACTTTTCTTCAATTTGGTGTCCATCAATTTCCATAAACTTGACCAAAAATTCCCAACAAATCGGGAATCACAATCACTTACAATCGAAGTAAGTAATCCAAAATGAACCCATACATTTTGAAAGAAAAGATGAGTTGTTTGTTCAGCTGTAATTTGTTTTTTACAAGGCATTAGTATGCACATATTGTTTAACCTATCGACAACTACATAAAAATAATCATGACCTTTTCTTGATAAATGTAGACCTCCTACAAATTCCATAGAAACACTCTCCCATGGACGTGAAGGCACTGGAAGTGGTGTGTACAATCCTAGTTTCCTATTACTAGGCTTACTGATTACACACAACGAACAACCTATGATAAAATGTGACACACTTTCAAGCATACGAGGCCAGTAAAAATACCTTAGAAGATTTGCCAATGTTGTACTTACACCAAAATGTCCAGCAATAAGAGAAGTGTGCGCTTCCCTTGTGACATTTACTCTCTCTCCCTGTGGAACACAAAGTTTTCCCAAATGATACAACATATTATCATGTACATGATAGTCTAATTCCTCAACTTGATGGCCTTGACTCAAGTTTGAATATACCTCTTGAAAGTCAACATCATGTGCGTATTGTTCAACATAACTTTCAGGAAAACTTAGTTATTCTTGAGTAAAATGGCTACATTAATAGCCTATCTAGAAAGCATATCAGCAACTTTGTTATAAATATATTTCTTGTACCTGATTACCAAGTGGAATTGTTGTAATAATCCCATCCAACAAAAGTGCCTTGATTGTTGCAATTTGTTTGAGATTGCAGATATTGGAAAGGTTGATGATCGGTGACAATAATGGTTTCTTTTCCCGTCAAGTAATGCTTCCATTTCTTCACACTTTTCACCAATGTGTAAAGCTCTTTATCATATGTAGGATATTTAATAAAAACACCATTAAAAATCTCATAATGAAATGAAATGGGCTTACCATGTTGTAAAAGAACTGCACCCATGGCGTAGTCACTTGCATCTGTTTGTATTTCAAATGGTTGTTTCAAATTTGGTAATGTTAAAACTAGGGTTGAAGCAATCTTTTGTTTTAAAGCATTGAATGCTTTTTGTTGTTTACCTCCCCACTAGAAGAAAACCTTCACGCTAGTCAAATCATGTAGTGGAGCTACTATGGAAGAGAAATTGGCAATGAACTTCCTCCAATACTACGCTGCTTGCAAATAAATCCTTACTTTTGTGGCTGACTTGAGTATTGGCCAATTCGCAATGACTGAAATTTAGAGGGGTCAATATTCAGCTCACCACCTCCAATTATGTGGCCCATATACACTAAGTAAGTTTTCCCGAATTCACATTTAGACATCTTCATAAATAACTGTTCTTTTCTCAAGACATTCAACACTTTCCTCACATGCTTGACATGCTATTATCATGATTTGTTGAATATCAAAATATCATCTAAATAGAAAATTACAAACTCATGAAGAAAGAATCTTAAAACATCATTCATAACTCTCATGAATGTAGCTGGAGCGTTGCAAAGACCAAAATACATAACCAACCGCTCAAACAATCCCTGTTTGGTTTTAAAAGTAGTCTTCTAAATATCTCTTCGTTTCGAGCAGTACCGTTATTCATCTGCATTTTCTTCAACCTTAGAAAATAGTACATTAGCATGTATGGTGCACCTTTCTGTTACTTTGTGCACTCACAGGTTTGTCAACCATGATGGAATAGAGTAAAATTTTAGGCAAAAAACTATGAGGAATTATAGGTAAATGGATTAAAGTATCGTCTAGATAGCCACAATGATGAGAACAAGAATAGACTTGTGTGGCATAGATAGAACATGGTCGATCATACATGGTCCACTGATGTTGGTGTTAAGAGTACTTCAATGAAATTCCAACCACTGATGTAGGATTTGGGTAGGATTTAATTGGTAGGAAAACAATGAAGAAGCTTTGTCCACTCACAATGCTATTGTGCTCAACAACTTAAACACTACAATTGTGGATGATGCTTCATCCACTGATGTTGTTAACAGTACTCCTCCTGTTACCTTTAATGATGACAAAGAGATCAAGAATGGACCTCTGTGGCGTAGAAGGTTCGTAGACCGTGTTGGTGTTAGCCGTACATTGACACAACACCGCCCACTGATGGTGTAAACAGTACATCAATGATGCTTAGTTCACTAAATTCGATAGTTTTTGAAGGTGTTTGCTATCGAGGCCACAATTTTGGCAGGACGATTAAAATTTTGCAAAAAAATATCTAAGGAATTAGATTGTGGAAGTGTTTAAATCATCTTTAGATCTCGTGTGTTGTATAATGTTCATAATCAAAGTTACACTGTGAAAACCTAGGTCAAAATAGGGTCTTTACTTATATTATAAAAACCTAGGTCAAAATAGGACCTTGACTTATACAGAGCTCGACAACTCATTTCATGGAGATCTTAGGAAACTTCACTGCAGTCACAAGAGATTATGCAAGTAAAAACATTGTTGACATGATAAACTACAAAAATCAATGTTGAAAGTATAGAGAGATTATGTAAGGAAAAACATTGTTGACATCATAAAGAAAGAAAAACTACATAATTAATGTTGGAAGTGTGGACAAAGAAAGGGGAATATCCATAATATCCAGTATAGCTCATGGAAGTTTAGAGACATCAATCCATATAAAAAAAATGAAAGTCAACTATGAAATTAATTATGTAAATATTAATTTATTCAAATTATGTTATTTTTTTTTTTAAATCTATTTAAGAAATTAGTTTGTGGAAGTGTTTAAATCATTTTTAAATAGTTTGGAAATGGATTCAATATCATCAAGAATTTTTGGGCACACAAAATTTTAAAACTTGATAATTGTAACCTAGATTTTCAAAAAATTTAAATTTTATCAAAATCATGCCAAAATTTCTACAGTTTTCTTAGCAAAATTGTGGCCTGTTTAGACTACTCAATTTTTGAATTGGTTGGTAAACAATAAAGTTTCTTCTACATGTTTGCCTGGTTATATAAATTAAATTGATAAAAAAAAATTATCAATTTTAAAAAATCATAATTATTTTCTTTTCTTTTTTCTTTTTTCACTACTATATCCAAAGAATATATGTACCAGACGTATCTATTTAAAAATATCATAACTCCATTAAAACAATTGAACCAGTGATAGAAAATTTGTTTTAACAAATACACTCACCCAATTATATTAACCATAGCGCTCCAAGCTCTTTTAATATTATTATTAATTAAATATATATACATTTTAAAAAAATGTAATTAAAAATATTTACAAATATTCTATTTTTAAATTTCTATAATTTATATGAAATTATAAATAAAATTTTGAACTTATATTATTAAATAAACTTTTTTATTATTAATTTTTTTTTCTACATCTTTTTAAATATAAAATACAAATTTTAATTTTAATTTTAATTTTAAATATAAACATCAATTTCTTAATCTGTCCAGTGAGTGTCTCATAATAATGCCACGATTTTTTTAATCTTTTCTTCACTCAGAACTTAGATATTGTATTTGTCTTTATCAAAATAAAAATATAACCATAAATTTATTATTATTAGTTTTATTTTAAATTATACAATATCTCATGTTTTAGTTTTCTTTTTTAACTTATACCATTTTAATTTTATAAATATATATATATATATAATATCTAATGTTTAATTTTATAAATATATAAAAGAATCTAATTTATGTATAAATTAGAAATATCATGTTATAATGGAGTGAAGAGTACTTATAACTTTCTATTTTTAATATTTTGTTGTGGCCACAATCACCACCCTATTAAAACATGCTCTGCTAGCAAATTTGAATGGGTCCCCTAGAAGTTTGATCTTTCACTTGTTTGAATGATCTGTGTTATCCTAGGGATTTTAACTCTTTGCCGAGTCAAATCTTCAATTCTTAATGGTTAAGGCCCCCTTAATAAATCTTTGCCGCATGATTCATCTATAACCCTTTCTAGCCCTTCATTCATATCCTTCATCGGGACTTTTTCAACCCTCAAAACCTCCCATCGCGTCCTTATTTCTATATCAATGCTTTGATAATAGAAATACTATTCAACATGCATAACTTACCCTTTTCGCTTATCGGAACCAACACTGATACACAATGCGCACCACGATACATCGGAGCCGACGACATTATTAACCATAACACATATATTTTTTGGTCTGCTTCCCCCTATCGCAGGTCGCGATCGACGGAGCCCAAGGCTTGTATGTAAGGTGCACCGCGATCTACCAGACCCGTCGGGATCATTAACCATAATATATATATTTTCAGGTCCGCTTCCCCCAATCGCAAGTCGCAATCGACGGAGCTCGGGGCTTATACATAAGGCGCATCGCGATATACCAGACCCGCCAGGACTATTAAACTCGGCATTTACATTTTTTTGGTCCGGCCTATCGCTAATCGCAATCGGCAGCCAGTGAAAGTGAAACCCATGCGATATGAGAAGAGGCAATGAGCGGACCTGATGATAATTATACGCCCGGGTGCATAATATTTGAAGTCCGGCCTTATGGTCCAGCTGCGAGTTTACCTGTGTTTTCCCATGTATTTTGATAAAGTGTTATGGTCCGGGTTTTCAAAGGAAAGTCTTATATGGCGGACCCGCTAGCATTACTAACCACGACACATATATATTTCGAGTCTGGCCTATCACAAAGTGCAATCGGTAGAGCCCAAAGCTTAAACATAAGGCACGATGCGATTAGAAGACTCGACGATGATTATAGATCCGGGGTATATTATTTGAAGTTCGACTGCGGGTTTTCCTGTGTTTTCCTGTGTATTTCGATAAAACATTGTGGTCGGGGTTTTCAAAGTAAAATCCGATAGGGGTGATGTTGCATGTGATTGTCCATTGCGATGTGCGATTGCGACTCGATTGCATCACAACCTTAGCTGAACCAGGGCCGATTCTTTCACACTTGCTCCTTTTGATTTCAATTCACTTTATCATTTTATAAAGTTTTAATGAGGGCAAGATTTGTTCTTAAGTGTTTCTACCATATGTTTCATAATCATAAAACTAATGTTAATTATCTCTACAGGTGAGGAGTAAAAAACACATGAGTAGATCCGGAGAATTCATATATGCGGGTATGTTTTGTTTAAAGATCCGGCCTTAGGCGTTCACGGTCGAGTGTCCATGTGTTGCCTGTGTATTCCGAAAGTGAAGTTGTCCCAGGTTTCATCAAGAAGAGATGACACATATTTATCCTCTTTTATTCAACATCCATTCTTTCCCCAGGAAATGAAGCGCTCTAGCAGATATTCCTTCTACATGTCAGCGGTTACACCCACTGTTCTACGTCTGTATATTCTGATTTCTATACTGAAAAGAAAATGGTAGGTGAAAAGTTAAGGGAAGATCGAGAGTCATTTCCTTCTGCATAAGTATTACCTCCGGAGATGAGAGTAGGACTTTTTTTTGGGCAGAATAGATTTTGATTTATTGTGCTAATAAAGAAGACTGTTTGGGTCAAGAAAGGGCCTTTTGTTTCATATTTACTTTCCTCTTCTTTCATGTGTGTAGAGTCAGGGTGTTGTTGCTGGCATAAATATAAATGTGTTTTGTTTTGTTCATTTCGATAACATACAGTTCATGATTATTCCTGGTTATTCGAATATAATTCAATAGCATGGCTAACTCATGAGCATCGCTAATTCGAAACCATATTAAACATCAGTAGCAAGTTTTATTTATATGGAAAGGAATGTGTATTCCTGTATGAGTAATGAGATTGCAATTAAGATTTAATATAGCCTTGTTCAACTGTGAACCAGTAATTGATTCATTTGGACTTGGAATCTATATATGATGTTTAATCTCTTTTGTTATTCTCTTGCAGGATAGATTAGAATAGTTAGGAATAGCATAAATAGTTAGAATTAGTGTAGATAAGGATTTGATACATACAGGTTAGTTGTTTCTTTTGTTTATTTATGTGAAGTCTTCCTCTGGGGATCAATCTCTCAACACCTATAACAGTTTACGGGATCCTTTAAAACCCATTGGAACTAGCCACTCCAAATGAAATTAAACCTAATTGGCGCCTGCAATTGGGTTAGTTCCCCTTGTTGGCATAGCGAAAATTCACTGTGTCAAAAAATTGGCGCTAGAAGGAGGGCCTGAACCACCGTCCACAACTTTTCAAGATTTCATCTATAAATGCCGCGCATGGATTCAAAAATATTAATGTATGGATCATAAAGGTCGAAAAGATCATTCCACCCATTTGGAAGAGCCTCATTTCGAAGAAACAGAGATCCCTCTCAGTCCCATGTCTGGGTCACCCAAAGAAGAGAGACTATGAGAGTATCCTGTCACTCAGGAACAACTAGTCAGAGTGCTTACTCGTTCCTATGCTCGCTCCCTATCTCAGCTTCCCATCTTTCATTCTTTACCTCTGACAGTTAAAAGAAAGCCAATGATCCTTCTAATAAGTGAAGAGACATCTGCAGCCCCTTCTCTTGAAGATATTATGCTAGACTCTTTGCAAAGTATTGACACTCCTTGGGAAGAAATTCCTTAGGATTCCCCCTCTGAAGGTAATCCCTGGTTCGAATTGGGAAATCCTAACAGAGAATGCCTCGAAGAAACCTTCAACAAGAACCTTCCTATCCATAATATGGCTAACGTTCCCCCTCCAGGTGGGAATCTACCTCTAGCGCCCCCTCCAGGTGGGAATCATCCTCCATCGCCTCCTCTAGGTGGGAATCAACCTCCACCTCCTCCAGGAGCACTCCCTCCCTAGCTTGCACAGGATGTCGTAGCGGTACCTAGATAGCAGCATGCCTTACCTAAGAATGCAGAAAGAGTATTGCCTAAATTCGACCCTAAGCTGGGAGACACTGCTGATAACCATATTAACTCTTTCTTCCTAGTCGTGCGCATGTTGGGGGTAGCCGATGAAGATGTAGTATGTCACTTATTCCCTTTTACTCTGGTTGGTGCGGCCTCCACATGGTACTTTAGCTTGATAGTAGGATCAATCACCTCATGGTGTGCCATTCAACAGGCCTTTTTAGACAAGTTTGGCGATGACAAAACACCTATGGCCTTAGTTTTAGAACTATCCCATTTGAAAATTGACACCAAAGAGAAGGTCAAGGATTTTAACATCCGGTTCAACACTTTGTTCAACAAAATCCTGGATAACGCTAGACCTACAGATGAGGTGCTCATGGAATTCTACATCACTGCTCTCCATGTCCCTACAGCGATGTGGGTCAAGAGGAGTAACGCAAGAACCTTGTAAGGTGCTATCGGGGAAGAAACAAAAGTCGAGAATGAAATGATTAGTCTCACAACATGTCATCATACGACTGAAGGAAAGAAAGCATCTCAATCCTCCAATAATAATAATGGGAGTGATAACAAAGTGACTGAGATCAAAGAAAAGGACACCACAGATGTGGAAGGTTTGCATTGGATCATTAAGAAATTGACGAACATAGTTATCGATATGAAAAGGAATTCTGGAGAGAGTGGAGGAGAGTATAACAATAGAAAACCCTTCAAACCTTTCTATCGTAAGAAGACAAAATGTGGTCATGGTCAACTTGCGTTTCCTACTCCACCCAATGAAGGGAGTTTAAATACAGAAGAGTTGGATGTTATCGGATCGCTCCTTACGAAAGAAGAACCTAGAGTGGAGCTCGAGCCAAAACAAGAAAATGAGGAAGAATACCAAGTAGAAGAGCCTGTGGACGAGGAATCTCAAATCAATGTACTGTGGGATTTCTATACAAATTAGAACGATGACAACAAAGGAGATAATACAATAGAAATCCACACTCGAAGTAAAGGGCCACTTGCGGGTGTGGTGAAGCCTGTAGACCAGCCAAAGAAATATGTTTGCCCTTTGAAGGCATCCACTCTCAAAGTTCCTGTCGGGAAGGGTAGACCTAGTGGTGACTCTAATAATACTCCAGTTGCAAACTATCCAGAGAAAGATAATACATCTCCAACTGCAACGAAGGTGACTCAAAATGTAAACCCCCACCTAAGAACAGCAAAACCGGTATGTTTTCTTGTAACCTTCTTATCCAATTAGAGGTTACCACATGACAACCTGTGATTGTTCCATGTTCTCCTACCCAATAAGCCATGCCATGTTGGATGCCACATCACCTTGTCATAGTCACCACATCATCTTCATATGCCATGTGTTGCCTTCTTATCTGACCATTTTTCAACTGACGCCAGCACCATATTGTCATGTCAACATTGCACTACCACATGTCAAGTCTATCGTGTTGCCATGTGTCACCTTGTCAATCATTTCCATATTTCCAAAAAACTTTAGAACGTTATAACTTCTTCATAGAGATTTTGTTTCAGCCCATTCAAGTGGTGTTGGAAATATCTCAGCAATATTTTCATCATAGAAACCTTTGCATCGAGTTTTGATTCCTTTGAATTTTGACGTAGTTTGGATCTGCCTAGATTATTTCTCCCCACTCGAAGCTTTTGTACCACCAAAAATATTTCATTCAAATACTAAGTGAGGGTATTTCCTCCCCACTTGTCTGGCATCTATCCACCATGATGTATACACCTAGCTCCTCACAACAATCTATATAACAAGGATGAAAAATAAAACAACATTGTTAATAATTATCAATCTCCCACAACTATTTGCATTCATCATCCAAAATATTATCCATGCACAACATATTAGTAGTAACAATGAATACATAGATGCTACTGAAAATGAATTAACAACATCCTTGATCTTCTTAATAGGTTCCCCGATACTAGCACGTAGAAAATCCTCATGTTGCATCTTTGGTGAATTTTGAAGCACTTCATAGTTAGACACACATTTAACTATTTCATTCTTATGTTCAAGATCATGCGCTTTAATGGCTTTTGCAGACATGAGAGAAAAAATTTGCTTTCATTCACAAGCCTCTTCAGTTTTTCTCTAGTTACCAAGGATAGATCATTTTTCATGCAATGATCTCATATGATGTATTCAATCCCATCCTTAAAGAGGTGGTATTTGTTCTCCTCTCTAAAGAAAATAGATTTCCTATCAAACAGATACGAGTTTCCCAATACTAAGCACCATAGACGTCCAAAGGAACAAAATCTAATTTATCCTCTTATATAAACTTGGAAGTTATAGTAAATCTAAGTCTAAATTGTTTAATTACTTGCAGCTTATTATTATCACACACCCATCATAGCTCTAGAATTGAATCATGTTATTATATCTGTGAAAGTCTTTATGATAGATAGAGAGGAAATTGAACATGAATAACAAATAGAGTGATTTGTGACTATAATATAAGTCCAAATAAAATATAAGTTCAGCAATGATGTGAAGAAGTAGGTCGATGTCTTGGCAATAATGAGTCAAAGGTTTAACATAAGGTTTTTTTTCAAGTTCCAATTTCTTAACAAATGCTTCAGATATTAAGTTTAATTGGGAGGAACTATCCACAAGGGATTCATTCAATAAAACTATGACATAGCATGTGTGTTCGTGGTATACTAAACAATACCCTTAATTTGACTACATGTTGGAAAATACCTCTAATAATCACTTTATTTAACCCCCTACCAATACAAACCCATTCCAAATTTTAAAAACCCCTACTTTCACTAGATATTTTAGGTATCCATTTTTTATACCCCTTTATATTTTTCATTAAATTTGAGCTCCATTTTTTATGCACAATATAAAAAATCTTTACCCCCTATTATATGCTCAATATATTAAATCATTTTTTCCTCTCTCTCTCTCTCTCTCTCTCTCTCTATATATATATATATATATATATATATATATATATATATATATATATATATATATATCGAGAGAGAGAGAGAGAGAGAGAGAGAGAGAGAGAGAGAGATCACCCAATTTGAATGCATGTGATATTGTATTTCTCCCCCAGTGAATCCCTCATGGCACTATCAAACAAAGTATCAACTTTCATATGCTTTGTGCTAACCCTTATGTGGAAACGTTCACTTCATTTCTTTTCAAAATAAGGAGACTGAATAGCAGAAATAGAAGATGGTATACCTTGCATACCAATAGTAGTGATTTGTGTTTCAACATCTGACTTAGACCCCATATCTTGCTAAATTATCATAACATCTTTTACTTTCCCTTTCCATCTTGGAACCACTTAGGCCTAGGCTTTGGGTGCAGTTTTCAGCAATGATCTTACCATGACCTTATTTCTTGTAGTGGGAACAAGATGGTTTATCATCATCCTTCTTTAAGGAGGTTGTCCTCTTCAATTTCACCTTCCCTCAGCGCTTTCCTTCTTTCATATGAGAGGATTCCAAGGAGACACCATCACCCCTTTGACTTGCCTCCATACAAGTTGCTTGCACACACACTTTATCTAGGTTAGATGGATTAAACCAGAGAATGGTATAATGAATATAACTATGCAAGCCATCGATATATTTTAGGTGTATTTCTTGGGCATATAATGAAATATTCAAACCCATAGCTTTCTTTCAAAAAACAAATTATAGGTTTCTGCTCTTTGTCCTTTACCCAACCTCAGATTTTTCCACTCCACAATTTCTTTATGAGTGTATCCTACAGGTTAAATTTGTTTCTTTAGTGTTGATGTGAATTCATACCAAGAGGAAAGGGTCTTACCATTCCAATGGACACCTTTCTGAAGTCTACTTTCCCACCAAATCAATTTTATGCCTTCTTGTTGAAGAGAGGCCAATTGAATTTTCACCTCATCTTCAACAATTAGGTGAACTTTATAGTATACCTATAATTGTCGAATCCAGTTGTCTAATATTTAAGCATTAATCTTGCCATCATACATGGGGAACTAAAACTTGACATCCAATTTAAGTAATGTCCCTTTAGAAGCAATCCTTCTATCAGGAGATGGAGGAAAAGAAGGAGGAAGAGAAGAACGAGGAGTACTATTTTATTGCATATGATTGCCACCAACTTCTTCATTATTGACTGAACTTGTGCCTTGTCTTCTTCGTTGCTTCCTTTCATTGTAAATTCCCTCCACCATTTCCTTCATTGCACTAAATGGCTCGAAGAAATATGCTTTAAATTTAAATGAATGTCCTCCTTTTGGTGAGTCCATCTTTGATATTTTAGTTTCCTCCTTGAACCATTTTCAAGACTATAAGTTTTAAGATTTCCTTCACCCTATCCTTAACCTAGACCTATTAGGCATCCACACTCACAAACCATGTCAACGAGCTTTCATATAAAACTTGATATGGATGTTTAACTTGATTGGTTTGAAAAAGTACTTAAATGTGTATGATCAATTAAATTAATCAGTGCTTAGGAATAATAATAAGTTGAAAATGAAGCAATACTAACAGAATATAGAGAAATAAATAAAACCAATAACATTGAAATGATAACATATTTCACCAAATGTTTGGGCTATGTCTCTAGGTCCAGCTTCCAACTAGGAGAACTTTTCTATTATCGTGTGAATTTCCTGGATAAAACTACATGAAGGATTTTAATCTTGTCCATCATCTCAGTTAGACATTCCACCCATCATCAAGGACCAGAGAAATGAATGACTAAAAATGAGTGAAATGTAGCCTTTAATAGATGGATGTATACCAGTTAGTCATTAAGAAATAATATTAAATTAATCAAAGAAGTCGATAAGAGGAGAGGGTTAAGGTTAAGAAATAATATTAAATTAATAAAAAACGGTGTTAAGAGAAATAATATTAAATTAAGAATACAAATGAATATTTAAAATAATTAAATAACAAAATACAAGAGAATACAATGATGGTATAAGATTAATAAAATAAGGAGAGAATAGGGGGACAAGGAGGATAAACTAGAATGATTAAAGAATGACACAAAATTAATTAATGAAACTTGATCAGGAAATACAAATATATAAAAAGAGAAGGAAAATGAATGAAAAATGAAATTATCAATAAAAGGAGAACTAAAAATAAATTTAATTATTAATAATAAAGATACACAAATCAAAAGAAGGATTGGGAAATAAAATATAAGGAGGGGGTCTATTGAAATATGGCAACAAGAATATTCCAATTTAATTTGTCCTTGAATTAAAATCAAATTTACTCTTAACAGCTACTTGGAAATATTTAATTAATTTATTTTAAATTAATTAGTTGGAGAAATTCAAGTTAGAAGTCTTTCTGAAGTCATGCAAGAGTTATCCCTTAAATTAAGGAGATAAGACTGAGTTATATTTGAGTTGTAATTAGTTAACTCAGTTTACTGAGTTAAGTCCAGTTCAATTAGTTCCAAACTGTTTCAGGAACTAATAGTGAGTTAACAATCAGTTGATGCATTAATGCACTCAACTAGTGCTACTCCAGTTAACTAAAGACTCCCTCATCAGAAAATCGTGCATGTCTATTCTAAGAAAGACCCAGTTGAGATTAATGTTCAAGGACAGTGTACTATCAGTTGCATGTGTTTTCTCATGGAGAAAACTCATGCATGCAGCCAAGGATTCATCCTTGAGGATTGCACAGATTTGAAGGCTTGTTTCTCCACTTGGTAATGGGCTAATCATCCACAAGGAATAGCGCAAGGAAATAGGAGCTTGGAGGTCAGAGAGGAAGGCTGGAGAGAAGCTAAGATTTCGTGTGAGCATCTGTGAGGATTGTACTGAGAGCTTGCTAGTTGTGAGAGTTAAGGCTTTGTATATTTCCTATGTATTTCCACCAATTATGATAATACAATAGTGTGGGGTTTTATCTGAGCATTTCCGCAAATTATTTTCATGTGTATTGTGCCATTTATTCTTCTTCTTCTGGTTATATTGTTCACCTCGATCTTTAAGCTTTCGCAAATTGATAGTAGAAGTAGGTTATAGTCTTCTGCTTTGATTTATATTGCATTATCGGGTTAACCTATCACAGATTTTCTACAGGGTCTAGAAGCTTGACAAGGGGACAACGGGGGAAGGCTAAACTATTGAGCGAGGATGTGGATAAAAGGTTTCCAATATTGGCTTAATTTATAGCCGTCTTCCCTGATAAAGTTGCTAGGGTGATTTTATATTTTGAGGGATTCCCTCAAAATGATTACAACCTAAAATAATTAAATCAAAGTTATATATACAAAGCCTCCCTGTGGTGCAATGGTAACACACTGGTATATAAAAATCAACATGGAAGCGGCCTAAGTTTGAGCCCGTGGGAAGTTATGATTTTCATATTTTTTACAATATTCATGAAACAAAATGTATCACATTGTTATTCCAAATAGAGCATAGTTTAATGGCATAATGACAACCCTTTGGATTGACCCTATACAGATCACACGATCAATCTTGCGGTTGATCCAAATTTGGACAATGTAAAACACTAAAGTATTATATTTGGTTTGGTTTGTTTTCTAACTATTGTAAAGTGATTGACATAGTGGTTAGGCCATGATTGAAAAATCTTGGAGGTTAGGTTGTCAAACCCCATGGGCATCCTTTCCCCAACAATGTAAACTTTGAAAACCTTTTATGGAAATTTGTTGCTATAGGTTTCAAGGTCATCTGTTAGCCTATTGGTAAGTTATCGAATTATTTGCACATGGGTTAGGGGTTTAATCCCACTCAACCATAAAGTCAGGAGTTTTATCTTGGAACCTTCTCAGCGAATTAGAGGCTACCACGTGGTAGCCTTTGATTGGTAGACATTCTCCTAAACATTCATCCATGCCATGTTGGATGCCACATTATCATCACATCATCTCCTTATGCCATATGTCTCCTTCTAATTGGGCCACTTTTCAACTTCCACGTAGGCAGCATACTACCCTGTTAGCATCATACTACCACATGTCACTCTATTATGCTGCCATGTGTCACCCTGTCAAGTTTTTTTCCATGTTTCCCAAAAAATTCAGAATGTGATAACTTCTTCATATTGATTCTCTTTGAGATTGTTCAAGTGGCATTGTAAAGATATCGGTGATCTCTTCACCATGGAGACCTTGCATCAAGTTTTGATACCTTTGAATTTTGAGGTAATATGAATCCGTCTATTTCATTCCTCCCCACTTGAAGCTTTTGGACCATCAAAATTCTTTTATTGAGATACTAAGTGATGGTATTGCCTCCCCACTTTTCCAAAATTTATCCATAATTCTCTGTACACCTGGTTTATCACAAAAATCTATATAAAAAGAATGGAAATTGAAAAAAAATTGCTTGAACTTAGTATTTTGTAATCCATATTGATTATGAGATTGTCTTTCGGATTAATCACATCATTAAGTTATGGCTGACGTTCCGAACCTTTTCTTTTTCCTGAAGATAAATCACATTAGATGGTTCGAAACATCGACTATAACTTTATGATGTGATTATTCTGAAACAAAATCTCATAATGAAGCAACATAGTTAATGATTCTTAATCTTTCACAACTATATGCATCCATCATCCCATCTACTATCCTTTCACAACACATTAGTAGTAAAGAATACGTAGATGCTACTAAAAATGAATTAACAACATCCCTAATCTTCTTAATAGGTTCTTTGATATTGGCATGCAACAAATCCTCATTTTGCAACTTTGGTGACTTATAAAACACTTCATAGTTAAAGACACATTTAATTATGTCATTCTTATGTTCAAGATCACACGCTACAATGGCTTTCACAGACATGAAAAAAATAATTCTTGCATTCACAAGTTTCTTCATCTATCATGTATTTATTGAGGAAATATCATATTTCTTGTGATGAACTCTTATGATGTATTCAATCCCTTCCTTGAACAGTTTGTATTTTTTCTCCTCTCTGAAGAAAATGGCTTTACTATCAAATAGATACATGCTTCCCAATAAAATACCATAGATTCCCAAAGGAAAAAAAATCCAATTCAACCTGATCTATAAACTTGGAAATGATAGAAAATCTAAGTCTACATTGTTTAGTTACTTATGGATTAGCATTATCACACACCCATCCTAGAGGATAAGATTTAATATGAGTTTTTGTTTCTAGTTCCAATTTCTAAACAATTGCTTCAGATATTAATTTTACTTGGGAGCCACTATCAAAAGTAGTATTAACTTTCGTATGTTTTGTTGTGACCTTTATGTGTAAATTTTCACTTTGTTTCTTTTCAAAATTAGGATATTGAATAGCAGAGCTATAAGATCGTATACCTTTCATTCCAGTGGTAGTGATTTATTTTTCATCACCTAAAGCAGACCTCGGATCTTGCTAAATTGTTTTGGCCATAGTTTACTTTCCCTTATGATCTCAGAACAACTTAGGCCTAAGTTGTAGGCATAGTTTACAAGAGTGATCTTCATCATGGCCCTCTTTCTTGCAGTTGGAACATGATGGTTTCTTAGCTTCATTCTTTATGGAGGTTATCCTCTTCAATTTCTCGTTGCCTTTTCTCTTGCCTTCTTTCATCTGAGTAGATTTTGTTGAGACACCATCACCCCTTTTACCTACCTCAATATAAGTTGCTTTCACACACACTTCATCCAAGTTAGATAGAGTAAACTAAAAAATGGTATGATGAATATAACTATGAAACCCATCGATATCTCTTAGGAGTGTTTCTTGTGTATATAACAGGATATTCAAAGCCAAATATTTATTTATAAATTCTTTTATATTGCTTTGTGCACTCTGTCATTTACCTTGCGTTATATTTTTCCACTTCATGATTACTTTTTAAGTGTATCCTAAATGGTAAAAAGTTTTATTTAATATTGATGTGAATTCATACCAAGAGGAAAGGATCCTACCATTCTTATGGATACCTTTCTAAAGTCTACTTTCCCTCCAAATTAGCGGTGTATCTTCTAGTTGAAGAGATGCCAATTGAATTTTCACCTCATCTTCAACAATCTGCTAGACTCTGCAATAGAAATCAAATTGTCTATTATTTAAGCAATAATCTCACCATTGTACATGGGTAAGTCAAACTTGACATCCAATTTTACTAATCTCCCTTTAGAAGCAAACTTTTTATGAGGAGATGGAGGCAGAGAGGCAGGACAAGAAATAGAAGTGAACTCTTCTATGACAGAGGATCACAACCATCTTCTTCATTCCTGACTCCTTTTGTGCCTTCTCCTCTTCACTACTTCCTTTGGTTGTAAAGTTCACCACCATTTCCTTCATTGTACTGAATGCCTCAAAGAAGTATACTTTAGAGTTAAATTGATTTCCTCTTTATGGTGAGGTCATCTATAATATTTGAGTTTCTCTCCTTGAACCAATGTCGGGATTATAAGCTTCAAGAGTTCCTTTCCTCTTCCTTTTGAAGTTTTTAACCCTGTACAGAAATTTGCAAATGAATTCTTAAAGAAAGCAAAAAATATACAATGGTGAGAATAGAAAATATAAACAGATATTTTTCTCTTGGAACCTGTTAGTTACCTATACCAATGGGTTTCATTTTTCATGATTGGCAAGGGAAGTGCCAATATGATCTACTTTGGTGATGCAAAGATCTCATATTCTTGTGAAAGACACATATCTACAGTTGATTGATGTTGTCCTACTTCTGAATGGGTGATCCAACAGTCTAAGTTGGGTCATGCCATGTTTCAATTGTTTGTTGTAGATTAGAGAAAGAAATATGTCCAAACTGTTCAATCTTGGCAGATAAAGTAGTTCGGTAGAGAATGAAGGTTCCCAACAGTTTAATCTAGGGCCTTGGAAGCAATAAGGGTAGCCTTAGATAGAAAATCAAAATAAAAAGCCAAAGGAAAAGAAAAGGGCATATAAGGGTTTGCAAGTCTAAGTGCAACCTCCTTGAAGTAACAAAAATGCTAGGCAATAGAATGGTTAGGTAGAGGGGGTTGCAGAAGCATGATTTATGACATTTCACTGGCCTAAGCAAAGGAAAAACATGGTGTCAGTGCAGATCTTCCTATTCAGCAGTGTTGTAGCAGCAAGATGAAGCATGTCTAACTTCCCAATCATCCCCCATCACATTCCTTGCTAACATCCCAATACCACCTTTGCTTATGAGATAAATCAAATTCATGGACTGATCCATATTGCATAAAGAGCCACATTTCCTGTGTAAAATTCTTTTCATTTTGATCTACTCTCCTAACTAAGTTTGTTCCCTAAACAACTTAGTCTTTGCTTCCTCCCATGCCTATTCCCCTCCAATACTAACTACTAACTCTATCTACACTTAATTCCCTATGTTTCCCCCTCCCTATTACTATAACACCATGGTGTATAAAACCCCAAAAATATGTATATTCCCTCCCCTTTGGCACTATAGCCATATGCTCAAATATTGGAAAACCATGCAGAGATAAAGTCTGGTTGCATGTGGTGGTGTGAAGTCAGGGATTAAACTGACCCCTGGTTGGTTTAATAGCCTAAGCCCTACCCTTTTTCCCCTCACAACCACTCTGAAATGTTTTACCCACTTTATTTGCGAAAAACCTTGTAAAAACCCACATTTTCTCCAACCCGCGCTATTTGCAAAAAACACCAATGAACCCACTTTTACCCCTTAACCCAAAGTGTTGATTGAAGCGCATTGAACACAAAAACATTGAAAAAACCCATATTTCTTTGATTTCCAAAGTACCGCCCGGGCGCACCTTTCAAGAAATATAATAAATTATTCCCCGCCCCGCTGTCGTATCGTCCTTTTATTTTATTGACCCGTCGACCGTCGGATCTGGGCTTTCCCATCCGACGGCCCATATTGATATCGGGCCGCCCCCGAGGTCCGGACGTTACCTCCCGAAAAGTGTCAGACCATGACGTCAGGCCTGTGCCACGCGTCGCTCCCATGTCGTATCGGGAGGCCGCCTGCCAATACCGCCCCCGTACCATAAGCGGTCCGATGGAACCGCTTACCGCCTTCCGTATACCGCCTGCCCACGTCACGCCCACGTCACGCCAAGTCAGCGTCGCATCAGCGCCCGGCCCGCCATCGCTCCGACCTGTCCGCCACCTCACCAGTCCCCGTGGACCACTCACAGGCCACCACGTCACCCTTCTGTACCTGACGTCATCCAAAAAAGCGCCAATAGCCCAAAAAAGTCCATATTTTCACCAAAATTCGCGTTTTTTATCACTTTTGCCAAAAGAACTATTTCTGCTCTCTGCATGCAAATTACGACCATTTCGCCGTCAACCTGCAGAAATCGACTTAAAGACCGTGGGCGCCCTCAATCTGCCTGCATTTGCCACCATTGCCAGAATTCACCAGGTATTTCTCCAAAATCTCCCCTCCGCACCTGGTTTTGTGCATAATTCACCAAAGCAAGCTTAAAAGGAGTGAAAAACACTGTAACCTACAGTAAATCCTCTGGGACCACCATTTTTCTTCAGTTATAAGGTCGAAATTCACCTACAGAAGTCCACATTGAGCCAAATTTCCATCAATTTACAGTCAGTTTGCGCATTCGTGAACTTAAAACCTTTGCTGCACTAATTCACCGGAAAAACAGCTTTGTTAGTCCCAGCATTTGCTCATTAGACTTTCTTGGGAGCATTTCAATTGTTCTCACCATAATCCACCCTGCTTCCCCTGCAAATTGCCTTACTTCTGCAAAAAATACTACTCGGTGTTGCTCTGCCCAGTGAAACAAGTTCTAGTACAATTCAGAGTACTAATTAACCATGGAAACACCTGTAGCACTGAACGTTCCACCCTTGAATGCCCCACACAGAGAGTTGGAATGGCAGGCCCTAGGTGATAGAGATTACCAGATGACAGAAACACTCTCAATGCACACTAAATATAATATCCATGTACTCAATGAGCTGAAGGCCCAGCACCTCAGTGGGACTGATATTCTAGGGATTTGGGACTCCAATTTGCCCATTTATAACCTCCCTCAAGTCAATGTCCTTCCAGATTTAATTCACAGATGCAGTGCCAACTATGACCCATGTCAAAGAGCAGTCCTCAATACCTCAGGTGCAGTTTTGTTCCATGTCACCCCTGAGGCTATAAATCAGATGCTGAACTTTCACTCTACAAAGCCATTGACTCCTCTTTCCATGATGGACTTGCTAAAGAAAGGAGGCAAACTGTCTAGTGCCCAAATCATAAAGATTAATCAGCTATTCATTGAATCAGGCTCTCAAACTGTGAGAACCCCTCCCATAGGGAATGTATATTTTAATGAGTTGGGCAGGTTGCTGGTAGATTTGATCAGTTATGTCCTGGGTTACAGATCAGCTGAGGATGCTGATGAAACCATTCTGGCACTGATGTCTATCTTCTCCCCTGGAATGCCTCCTGCTGTGCACTATGATTATGCGGCATACATTGCCAATAAGATTCATGAACAATTGATGAATCTAGAAAGGGAAAAGGTGTTTAGATACACTTCATACATCTATCACTTGTTCCTATTTTATCAACCTGATGGCTTCCCTATTCCTCTTAAGAAGTTTGATGCTCAGGGAAACCCAAGGTCTGTGGTATTTTGGACTTCAGTCTTTCACCACACATCTTATTCACCATACAGCTACTGTGAGTTTATAGACCTCTTTATCCATCCAGCTATGTCCTTGCTATTGGGTACCCCTCCTCCAAGATTAACAGATGAGATGCAAAGGATTCTCCAGCTCTCAAAGGCCTACAGCATTGGGGATTGGTACTTTTACCAAAACCATACAGTGATCAGAATATATGGCTGTGAATTGGCCCCATATAGGCTGCCAAGATATGTCCCTATGAGACTCTTTGCCTTAGAATATTTCAGGCAATTTGGAAATGCAGACATGGTCCATTTCCACAGCAAAAACAAGAAGGTACAGCTCAAAATCAGAAACCAGCTAGGCCCATTTCTTTATAACAAAAGAGAAGAAGGATGGAAAGAAGCAGATAAGATGCTAGAGGGCCTCCAATTGCAAACCAGTTTCCTCTGGTCACCCTATGACCCCAATCATTTCATTAGTCTTAGAAGAGTCAAGTTTAAATTGGCTAGCTATGATCATGTCAGGCTGCCCCACATTGAGCAATATGCCAATTTGTTAAGATGGAAAGAGGGCACTTTAGAGGAAGCAATTCCTAGAGAGGAAATACTACAAAGAGAAGCAAAGAAATTTGAGAAAGAAGCTGACTTGGAAACTTGTGGGAAGGTTTCCTCTTCCTATCAAAAGCAACTTGGAGCAGCTGCCTCATCCTCTACAGCCCACCAGCAAGCAGCTAAAAATACTCCACAGGCAGCCAGCAAGGGTAAAGAAAAGGAGATGGAGTAGGAACAGCCACCCCCTACAACAGAACAACAAAAAGAGCAGCCAAAACAGCAAGAACAAGTGGCTGAAGCTCCCATTTCTACAGAGCAGTAGGCTCAACAAAGTGTGCCTCCAAGGCAGGAAACAATAGTGGAGACTTCAGTGCTCCAAACACCAGTAAATGAAGAAAGAGGCAAGAAGAGGGATAGAGAGCAAGAAACTCCCCTCACCACATCCACAAATCAAGGGGAGAAAAGGCAGAGATTAAATCCCCTCTCTGAAGAAGAAATGCCTATTGGGAAATCATTGGGTATGGGTCCCCCAAGCATGGAGGCATCTGCCAGTTCCTTTCAGCAGGAACAAGAAAGAACTCTTGGAGGAGAGGTTAGCTCCTCAAATCAATAGAGAAGGGCAGAGTCCGGTATAAAACAGCAGTTCATTGACATCAAAAAGAGAAATGAGCCAGTGAGACTTCAGCTGTACAATCACTTGCTAAAAATGGCTCCCACAAACCAACAAAGACTTATGTCAGCATATGACATAACATAGGGGAAAATGACTATGAGTCATTTCATGCCCACTATGTTGCAGCCACAGTCAGTTGCAGATTATATAAGGACCAACCTTGAGGTTCTTGCCAAAGACATCCACCCAATGGACCAGATAGAGCTTCACAAGCAAATGGGTGAGATGGTCTATTCAACACTTGCAGACAAGACCTTCCTAGCACATAAGTTGCAAAACAGTCTGCATAATGCAACTGCTCAACTTGAGTTGGAAAAGGCATCCTCTCAGGCCAAAGACAACAGGATCAGGTCTTTGGAAGACATTATTATAGATCTTGGGCATGACCCAAAGGATCCCAAAGTTGTGCAGGCACTGCTAAAAGAAAGAGATGCAGATATTGCAGCTTTGAGAAAGATGGTGAAGATCCCAGCAACCCTTCACCCTCAAACGGAAGAGGTTGC
The DNA here is from genome assembly GCA_031772625.1 of Pinus tabuliformis. Classification (NCBI taxonomy): domain Eukaryota; kingdom Viridiplantae; phylum Streptophyta; class Pinopsida; order Pinales; family Pinaceae; genus Pinus; species Pinus tabuliformis. Next base: position 1,933,279,985 of record CM062819.1, read on the forward strand.
TCAACAGAGAAAAGACCAGGATGTAGCAGCCATGCTGCTAACACTACATAAGCAACTGGTACAAACAGAAGGGAAGCTGGTAGAGACAGAGGCTGCACTTCAGGAGGCATTAAAGCAGAAAGGGGGAGGCCAAAAATCTCAGCCCCCTCAACCAGTGATCAACCTTGAGGAGCCCCCTCAAACTATCACTCCTCCCACAGGGCAGACAGCTGAAACAGGCCCATCAACATCAGCACCAGCAACGACATCAGAACAGGCTCAAAGCCTTGACATGCAGAAGATGATGAAAGAAATTCAGGTTCTAGAGGCACAGATGGCAGAGCTGAATGAAGCTAAGGAGAAATTGGCCACACTTAATGAGAAATATGACAAATCAAAGCAAAGTGTAGCTGAAAAGGCAAGAGAGGTGAAGGCTCTTAAGGAGAAAATAAAAGAGCTAGAGAAAGAACTCACCCTTGAGAAAGTAGTGGCCGAGATCAAGAAAGTCCTATGGGCCAATATTGGCCAATCAATAACAGATCAATGGCAGTACATAGAGACTATTCATGAGCACATGGAGCTCATAGGCAGGGCACACAAGGAAAGCCAAAGAGCAAGGGCATCTCTAGGCACCATGCCTGAGGTAGCCAACAGAATGATCAATGTCCTCAATAACCGCACAGGCCCTCAGTTGGCAGCCATAGGAATCGCCAATAGAACTGACACCATTTTGCTGATAAAGAGGGTCCTCACTTTGAGAAATCTGGTGCAGACATTGGATAGAAGGTGCCAGGAGATGCAAACAGAGGTAAACAAATTTACTGATAAATTCACAGCATTACACAGCCGAGGCCTTCCCAGCTTACTGAACAGCGCAGGAAGGCTACTATCACATGAAAATTATGCTAAAAGGGTAAACACATTTGCCGCCAATCAAATCACTGCAGGATCAAGTATCCCAGAGGAAGCAGGGCCTGCATCTGGGCAGAGCCTCTATGAGAAAGTAGAAAATTTGTTTTTTATTATGAATGAAATCAGGCATCTGTTTGAAGTGCCTCCTACTTACTTCAAATATACTGAGGCAGATGAAACATTAGGCACAATTTTGAGGCATCAGTTGCCTACACAGGAATGGTGGACCAGCATGATACAGCTATTGCTATGAAGCAAAGGGTATTCATCAAGTTTTTTCATAAAAAATGTATAATCAGCAGATTCAGAGAGTTAATGCATTCACTATGACTGAAAAAGACTGGGATGAGCCAACTCAGCAAAGTAATTCGGCCACGAAAGCAACAGTGACAAGTACAGATGACAGGGCCGAGAAAGCTACAGCACGACAGAGCCATCAAAACATATCATTCAGAATTAATGAAGAGCGCTCAACCGACTCAGTGGCCTCCAAAGGTCAAAAGATTTCTGACAGAAGTAAAGGGTATTCATTATAAATTTAAGACAGCAATAACTTTCATATCTGCTATTTTGAAAGTTGGTGAACGCATTTATTTATCAAATGACTCAGCGATTCAGATATTTTGTAAAATCGATTGTATATATTTCCCCTCGCATAAGCTTGCAGGGGTTGTTGATTTTCTCTTCAAAAGAGCCTATGTTGTAAATTTCAGAGTTTAATACAGGGAGCTAATGGAATTTCCAAAGTTCTGTGTTGTTTGATGCGTTGTGGTGTGCTTGCTGACTGCTACAGGATTCCTACATATTTCATGGCACAATAAGTTTCTTTAACCTTCTTGTTATGTGTTTCATTTTCCATAACCCGTTCATGTTCTATGTTTCACAGTTTAATAACATAGAAAAATAATAGTTTCAGGATTTATTCATTGAATACCCTGAACTCAATCTATGATGTTATGAATGTTTTCCTCCAGTTATAGTTATGAAAGTGTAATTCTTAATTGCTGCACCTTCAGACTAAAACTTTCACAGTGACTATTGCTCAGGAATTCAAACCTGCTCCTGGGTGATATAACTCATTCTCACAACACCGGCTTAGTGGAAAACTCTTAATTGCCTTTCACTGGTTAATCATATTTCATAATCACAATTTCAAGTTTGTTTCATGATATATCTAAATGGCCCTGCAGTTTAAACAATCCCACTCAACACTTCAAACAACCCATAACCACAGACTCCATTGCCCAATGGAATAAAACTGTCTGAAGATCTCATCTTAGGTACTGAAAGACATCACTCAACCAAAATTTTTAAAACCAAACCCTCACCTCATAACTAGCCTAAGATCCTCAAGAACAAAGTTAAAAAATCAAAAGAGAGAGCCCTCTCTGATTACAGGTTGGCTAGAACCTGTAATCCAAAGCTTGGTTAGTGGTTACCCCGGCCATATTCCCTCAAGAGTCAAAGGGAACAACCTGGGTGTTAACAGAACCCAAATCCAGGAAAACCAGATTTGTTTTTCATTATATTTCGTTCAATGTTACAATACTTAGGAACAATAATGGAGATGAAAATAAGGAAATAATAGCAAAAGATACAGAGGTAAAGAAAACCAACAACATAAAAATGATAACGGATTTCACCTAATGTCCATGTTACATCTTCAGGTCCAACTTGCAACCAAGACAATGTTTCTATTATCCTCAAAAATTTGATGTTACATCAGACATCAAGCCTCCATCCAGCAACAAAAATTGTTCTCTGCTACAAGGTATGTGGCTTTCCCAAAGCCACTAAAACCTCCAAAAGTTGTTCTAAATTTGAGCTATAAATCCACCTATTACAAATTATGCAGAGCTAATTATAGGTTAAAACAATTAAATCATAATTATGTGTACAAAGTATCCCTATGGTGCAGTGGCAACAAACTGGTGCAGTCGATCCCACTGACAACAAAATTTGGATAATGGAAAACAATAAAGTATTATACTTGGTTTGGTTCATGCCATTACCAACATAGAGTGGTTGACACAATCAATAGGTCACCGTTTACACATACCATAGGTTATAAGGTTGAACCTTTCTAGTGTCCTTTCCTCAACAATGAAAACTTTGGAAACATTTTAAGGAGATTTGATGCTATAGGTTTCAATGTTATTCGCTAGCATATTTGTAAGTAGTTGGATTAGTTGTGCATGGGCCAAGAGTTCAATACCACCTGACCACGTTGTCTAGAGTTTTCCTTCGAACTTTCTTATCCAATCGGAGGTTACCACATGTCAACATCTAATTTGTCTATGTCCTCCGGCTAGTTAATCCTCCCATGTTGGATGCCACATCACCTTAACACATAGTCATCACATCATTTTCTTATGTCATGTGTTGCTTTCTGATTTGGCCACTTGTTAGCTGCCACATGTCACTATATGGTACTACAACGTGTCACCCTATCAATTTATTTCCCGTTTCCAAAAATATTCAAAACTCAATAATTTACTAAGATGAAAAAATAATAAAAAAATAATAATTAACAAAAACTTAAAAAAAAAAATGACATCTGTATACTACTATATATAAAGAAATTTGATATATATATATATATATATAGAGAGAGAGAGAGAGAGAGAGAGAGAGAGAGAGAGAGAGAGAGAAATGTAGATACTCTCTTTGTAGTTGAAAATCAAAATCAAATTCTACAACAAACATTTTTCATATAACAAACAATTTTCATGAATCAAGAGTAATAGAAGAAATTCTTGGTAACTTTGATCGAATAACAATGTGGAGCTCACAATGGTGGAAACCATTCCTTCATTTGCCAGATTTATGAATGAAATGACATATTTTGATGACTTTGACCCTAATGTCTTAATGGTGACATTGAGATGAATGAGGACCATAATGATATGACTAAGATGATGATGATGACCTTTCAATGATGGCACATCCAACTGAGTGATGACAATGACCGGAACATGAAAATTTTTGAAAGAAGCAGTAATAGGCCTAGACACACTAGAAAGTGACCAACTTTTTATTTTGAAAACCTAATGAAATGATAAAAAATTGACTTGAGACCTTAACAAAAACCTTGTAAGAGCATATTTCATCACTCGTGACTAGCAGGACTCAGAGACACTACAACCATGGTTGATGTGGTTATTATTTTTCCTTTATTAACTCACTAGGGTTGTTACAATTAACATAGAGAAGAGAGAGAGGTGTTACATAAACATTTTACTCAAATTTTTACTTCTAATTATTTTATCATCTTTTAAGATGATATGATATTATATTAAATAATATGACACACATTCTTGAATAATCTCATGACTATTTCTTTGAATGTATATATATATATATATATATATATATATATATATATATATATATATATATATATATATATATAATTAAAAAAATACAAATCTTATTTAACACAAAAGCCCTTAAATAATTTTACTCAATTGAATAGTAACTCATTATATTTTTTATTTTATAAAATAAAAATAACACATTTATAATTAAATAAATATATAATTAATAAGAAATATTATTAAAAGGGTGTAGTCATAATGGTTTTTTCATGATTTTGAGAAATGTTTAAAAAATTGAGTTTAAATTGTTTAATCTACATAATTCTAGTGTCCCAAAGATTTTTCAAAGTGCTAAATCTATTTATACATTTAAAAATATATTTTAAACAATAACAAAAAAATTGAAATTACTCTTATTAAAAATATAATTCACAATTTAATATGAAACATATAACTATTACCTAATATGAAATTAACATATTATAATTAAAAAATAAATATTTTTTTAATTTATAAAATTTAAATATTTTAACATTAATCTTGAATATGGTAATTTTATATCACATTTATATGAATAAAAGTAATTATAAATAACTAAAATGATTGATTTTTATATTCATATTTTTGTACATATTAATATAAAAATATTATAATTGTATTTTAAAATATAATATAATAAATATGTTAAAAAAAAATTAATATGAAGTAAGATATTGAAATGTTATATACACGTGGAATAATTATATATATGGGATTTTGAAGTTTATATATATATATATATATATATCAAAATAAGATGTTGAAATATATATATAAAACATTCAAAAAAGTTTAGATTTCAAAAATTTATATTAGTAATATAATATAAGGTCTAACCTTGCTAGTCTCCTTTCCTCAACAATGAAAACTTTGGAAACATTTTATGGAGATTTGATGCTATTGGTTTCAATGTTGTTCACTAACATATTTTTAAGTAGTTGGATTAGTTGTGCATGGCCAAGGGTTCGATACCACCAAATCAAATCGTCTGGAGTTTTCCTTCTAACTTTCTTATCCAATTGGAGGTTGTCACATTTCCACATCTGATTGGTCTATGTCCTCCAGCTAGTTAATCCTCCCATGTTGGATGCCACATCACCTTGCTACATAGTCATCACATCATTTTCTTATGTCAAGTGTTGCTTTCTGATTTGGCCACTTGTTAGCTGCCACATGTCACTCTATGGTACTACAAGGTGTCACCCTATCAAATTTTTTCTCGTTTCCCAAAATATTCAAAACTCAATAATTTACTAGTCTGAAAAAATAATAAAAAATAATAATTAACAAAAACTTAAAAAAAAAAATTACATATGTATACTACTTTTATATATAGATGGAAATGTAGATACTCTCTTTGGAGTTGAAAATCAAAATCAAATTCTACAACAAACATTTTTCATATAACAAACATTTTCATGAATCAAGAGTAATCGAAGAAATTCTTGTTAACTTTGATCGAATAACAATGTGGAGCTCACAATGGTGGAAAAATAAGCATATTGAATGGAGGATATATATATATAGTTTTAACATGCATGAAGAACTAAATAGATCAGTAGAACGCGAACAGGGAAAAACACCATAAGATTTTGTGTGTTCATGTCAAGAATGGTTGCCATAGCTACATAGGATCAAGAAGGTCATCTAAAACATGTAGATTTGTGTTTCTTCAGTCTCCTTGAGTGAGGCATCGTAAACAGGTGTGGCAAAAGCCCCATGATAATATGTAACCAGGTTTAAGATATTAGCATGTCGCATGCTCATGTTAGCAAGGTATGCTTGCGTGGAATCTAATCGTGCTTGCAGCTCTGCCAGTTTTTGGCGGAGATCATTGATCACTCCTATACAGCCATGGACAGGATCTCGAATTCTCTGTCTTTCTTCGTATACCATATTTCTTACAGCATCACCTCTTTGCTCAGCCAAAAGATCCTGTAACATCATACCGAATGGCAAACCGTCAATTCATCATAAAATCTGGGGGACCTTGGTATAGTTGCTGCTATGTGAGTGAATGTGTATTAATGTAGATATTTAGCTTTAAAATCCTTTATTTGAGATTAAAAAAACTTTTTAATGATTTTGATGAGGGCATGGTGAAAAAGGTTATTTTGATGATCGCTTTTTCTATGTTGCGCCTTCTCTGCCATTTTAGACAAGTTCTTGTAGAGGTAGTAGGATAGGTTAAGTGGTTTTACCCTTGTGAAATGCATGAGCAATCTGGCATGATACTTGTACAATCTCGAAAATTTGCTCTTACATGTAAAATACTTCATAATGACCCTCATCAATGGATCAAAGTTCTCCAAACTTCTCCAAGAGTTGTCCAAAAGGAAAAACTTTCTTAATGGTGTCTTTATAGTGACCATTGATGAAGGGTTTGTAATTTTGCACATCCAAGTCTAGGCTCTTAAACCACTTTTCCACATTGTTTGGTATCCCTGTGGTTGTTGATATGGCTTCAGTTGAAATTGTGAAGCTGACCCCTGCAACAGTGACCTTATCTCTCCTAAGGTTAGTGGCAAACAAACTAGTCAACTTGGCATCATACTTGACTTGTTGAACTTTCTCAAAGAACCCTAAATACCCTACATTCTGAAAACATTTCTTGGATAGTTAGGAGGACATCAGCTCATGGGTGTTGAGTGGTTCATACCTTGATACTTGACCTCCCTTGCTATAAGATTTGTTTTCTTCCTCCATGTTGATATTTTGCAAGAGAAAACCCTAGTGGGAAAAATAGGGGAAGTGAGTGAAGGGATAGGATGAATGGTTTAGGGAAGGGAAATGAGGGTAGGAAAATTCAAGGAAGTAGGTAAGGGTGTTGGGGAACTTTGGGAAGTGGAAAGAGATGAAATGAGTGTAGGATTTAGCCTAGGGAAATTTTATACAGTCTGATCTATGAAAACTGCCAAAAACATAGTGTGGGGACAAATGGAGGCTATGCACCATAAAAACAAGGAAATAAAGCTACTATGAGGTATCAAGGGACCTTAACTTACTTGTAGACTGTTAATCAAGACTTCAATTTCCTTTGAGAACCCTTGAAAACAAGTTTTATGTCTTTTGGAGTGAAAACGCGGCGTAGCTCCTTAAAACGCAACCTAGCTACATGGGATCATTTTTTGGAGTATCCTTTGGCCCTAAAAATGTTGAGGAAGTGCTTGCTGGTGAGTGAGAGCTCTTTGTTAATGAAATGAGTGGGAGAAATGAATTTTGATGGTCTTTTATAGATTGTGGAAGTCAATTTCTTAATAGTGGTAGGGTGGTCCACCATATGTTTTTTCACTTTGCTTTGAAAACTATGTAGCTCTGGAACATTCATTGCAGATTTCGAACATTAGAACTTATTACATCATATTTGAAATAAATTACACCTTGAGACAAAAACTTTTTGAGCAAATTCCCTACTACTACTCCTTCATTTGTCAGATTTATGAATGAAATGACAGATTTTGATGACTTTGACCCTAATGTCTTAATGGTGACAGTGAGCTAAATGAGGACCATAATGATATGACTAAGATCATGGTGATGACCTTTTAGTGATGGCACATCCAACTGAGTGATGACAATGACCGGAACATGAAAATTTTTGAAAGAAGCAGTAATAGACCTAGACACACTAGCGAGTGACCAATTTTTTATTTTGAAAACCTAATGAAATGATAAAAAATTGACTTGAGACCTTAACAAAAACCTTGTAAGAGCATATTTGATCACTGGTGATTGGGAGGACCCACAGACACTACAACTGTGGTTATTATTTTTCATTTATTAACTTTTATTACATGGAATTTTCAGTAACGTTGTTACAATTAACATAGAGAAGAGAAAGAAGTGTTACAAAAACATTTTACTCAATTTTTTACTTTTAATTATTTTATCACTTTTTAAGATGATATGATATTATATTAAATAATATGACACACATTCTTGAATAATCCCATAACTATTTGGTTATATATATATTATTTAAAAAAAAAAAAACTTATTTAACACAAAAGCCTTTAAATAATTTTACTCAATTGAATAGTAACTCATTATAATTTTTTTTTATACAAAATTTAAAAAAACATACATTTATAATTAAATAAATATATAATTAATAAGAAATATTATTAAAAGGGTGTAGTCGAAATGGTTTTTTCATGATTTTGAGAAATGTTTTAAAATATGAGTTTAAATTGTTTAATCTACATAATTCTAGTATCCCAAAGATTTTTCAAAGTGCTAAATCTATTTATACATTCAAAAATATATTTTAAACAATAAAAAAAAAAAAAAAAATTGAAATTACTCTTACTAAAAATATAATTCTCAATTTAATATGAAAGTATACCTATTACCTAATATCAAATTAACATATTATAATTAAAAAATAAATATTTTCTTATATGCATATAAAGTAATTGAAATAAATAAATAAAATCATTGATTTTTGTATTCATATTTTTGTACATATTAATATAGAAATATTATAATTGTATTTTAAAAAATAATATAATAAATAGGTTAATAAAGAAAAATTAATTAATATGAAGTAAGATATTGAAATGTTATATACACGTGGAATAATTGATATATATGGGATTTGAAGTTGCTCTTTACTTTCTATATATCAAAATAAGATGTTGAAATATATATATAAAACATTAAAAAGGTTTAGATTTCAAAAAATTACATTAGTAATATAATATAATATATTGAGTTAGTTTGTATTAGTAGATAGCATTTAGAGATAGTTGTTTTCCTTACTGTTTTGATTATTGAATTAGCATAGATTTCCCTTTATAAAAAAATCAATCATATTCTAACTTTTTTTTAAAATTAAGGATTCGACCAAAACCATACAACAAGACAAACATTTTCATGAATAAAGAGCGTAATGGAAGAAATTCTACAAACATTTTCATGAATTGCTGCATTTTCATGAATAGTAATGAAGAAATACTTGGATCAAATGACAATGTGGAGCTGACCATCGTGGAAACATAATTCTATTGAAGGAAGGATATATACAGTTTTAACACTTTTTTTCAGAGAAAAAAATCTTCATAGATTTATATTGAGACAATATAAAGAACATAAGATATGACAAGGGACAGACACCTTGCATGCATATGAATGCAAATGGATCAAAATTTGACAGTCATAGGATCCCCAAAGAGATCAGAACTAACATTCAGAATCTGTACAATAAAGTATCAAAAGCAAGATCAGCTGCTATCATAGTTATATATAACAAAAGAGGCCTATATGCAAAACAGGTAAACAGCGAATGAAAGAGAAGGATCATATTCCCCGGATGAAGAAGTCCTGAATGAGATAAGAAAGATCACCATCCAAGACCCTCAAAGACCAAGAACCCGGCTCCATTGTAAGACCCTTCTTCCACAGAAGGTCAGCTTGTTCATTTCTGGAATGCGGAATATGGTGAATTGAGTGGTGTTTCATATTGCTCCAAAAATGCGACAGATGAAGACAGCTGATGTGGCATGCACAGCTAACATTATCAATCATTGATTTTGAATCACCACAAATTGAAATGCTTTGGAGCAAAAAGCAAGCAAGCCTGCAAGAGCCCTAGCCTAAGCCATGCTGTTTGAGCCAATCCCTCCATTCCAGGATAGAAAGTATGGCAGCTTGTCATGCATAATAATGTATATACAGTTTTAACATGCATGCATAAACAACTAAGGAGGTCAGAAGAACAGGAGAGCAAAACACCATAAGATTTCGCTTGTTCATGTCAAGAATGGTTCCCACAGCTGCATAGGATCAACAAGGTCATCTAAAACATGCGGATTTTCGTGTGTCTTCACGCTTCTGGAGTGAGGCATCGTAAATAGGTGTGGCCAAAACTTCATGATACTCTGTAACCAGGTTTAAGAGATTAGCATATTGCATGCTCATGTCAGCGAGCTGTGCTTGCGTGGAATCCAATCGCGCTTGCAGCTCTGCCAGTTGTTTGTGGAGATCATTGATCACTCCAAAACAGCCATGCACAGGATCTCGAACCCTCTGGCTTGCTTCGTATACCATACTGATTACTGCATCACCTCTTTGCTCGGCCGGAACATCCTGTAACATCATAACGAATGCCCAACCGTCAATTAATCATAAACTAAATTGTCCCATAATGTCGAATTTAACTCAACATATAAGTGTCCCATAATGTCGAATTTAACTCAACTATATTTTTGAACATGTTTTTCCTGCGATAATCACACAGTAAGTATGATTCATGATAAGATAAGATAAAAAACCAGAACGAGAAGTTAAAATTATTCAAACTAATTATATATTTTCAAAATATTCCACAAAATGTGCCCAACAAAAACAAAGTTAATGGTTAACCTAACTTCTGTGAAATTAAAAAAAAATTCCTAAATCTGAAATCTATATAAAAATACCTTACCATAACCATTTTATCCCCTACCATAACCACATTGAGTTCCAATTTTAAGGGTTCTGTTGGCAAGGATTGGAACATACCCTTAGTAATTTAACTACATGGCCATGTCCGAACACTTTGTTTACCAACAGGAACTTCTGGCGATCGTCTAGCGGGAAATATGGCGCAAGCACGCATTTATCTGAACATTTTTTCTTGTTGATCTTGCAAGCACCGCACGTAAATTTGGACGGCGTCTCTCTGTTCCCAGCAGTACCGTTATTCATCTGCATTTTCGTCAACCTTAGAAAACAGTACATTAACAAGTATGGCACACCTTTCCGTTACTGTGTGCTATGAGGAATTATAGTTAAATAGACTAAAGTATCGTCCAGATAGCCACGATGATGAGAACAAGAATAGACCTGTGTGGCGTAGATAGAACATGGTCGATCGTACATGGTCCACTGATGTTGTTATTAACGGTACTTCGATGAAGTGGGACCACTTATGTAGGATTTGGGTAGGATTTAGTTGGTAGGAAAACAATGAAAAGCTCCGTCCACTCACACTGATATTGAGCTCAACAACGTAAGTACTACAACTGTGGATGATGCTTCGTCCACTGACGTTGTGAACAGTACTCCTCTAGCCACCTTCAATGATGACAAAGAGATCAAGAATGGACCTCTGTGGCGTAGAAGGCTCGTAGACCATGTTCGATGACGCTCCGTTCACTGAATTCGGTAGTTTTTTAAGGCGTAGGCCACCGAGCTCACAATATTTTGCCCTCATGGCGAAAATCTTGCGGAAGTGTTTAAATCATCTTTAAATCGTGCGCTGTATGATGTTCATAATCCAGAGTTATATTGAAAAAACCTAGGTCAAAATAGGACCTTTACTTATACAGAGCTCGACAACTAATTTCGTGGAGTTGTTAGTAAAATTCATTGGAGTCACAAGAGATTAGTAAACTTCAACTAATTTCATGGAGTTGTTAGTAAACTTCATTGGAGTAACAAGAGATTATGCAAGGAAAAACATTGTTAACATGATAAAGAATGAAAAACTACACAATTGCCGTTGGAAGTACAGGGAGATTATGAAAAACTACACAACTAATGTTGGAAGTATAGAGAGATTATGCAAGGAAAAACATTGCATAATTAATGTTCGAAGTATAGACGAAGAAAGGGGAATATCTAGTATAGCTGAGGGAAGTCTTTTCATATCAAAAATGAAAGACAGCTATGTAATTAATCATGTAAATATTAATTTATCTAAATTATGTTTTTTTCAAAAATTTATTTAAAAAATTATATTGTGGAAGTTTTTAAATCATTTAAATAATTTGGAAATAGATTCAATATTATTAAGAATTTTTGGTTACTCAAAATTTTAAAACTTGATAATTGTTATCTAGATTTTCAAAAAATTTAGATTTTATTTATAGTTTTCTTAACAAAATTGTGGCTTGTTTAGACTATTCAATTTTTGAATTGGTCTGCAAACAACATCTTTACCTAATTATATAAATTAAGTTGATAGAAGAAATTATCAATTTTTAAAAGATCATAATTATTTTTTTTTTCCTTTTTTCTTTTTCACTACTATATCCAAAGAATATATGTACTAAACAGATCTATTTAAAAAGATCATTTCTTATTAGAACTAACAGATCTATTTAAAAAGATCATTTCTTGTTGAAACTAACTTCTTCCAAAAAATTAAAATAAAATAAAATAAAAATGCTTTAACAAACAAACTCACCTAATTAAACTAACCATAACCCTCAAAACCATTTTATTATTATTATATATATATATATGAAAAATATGTAATTAAAAATATTTACAAATATTATATTTTAAAATTTTTATAATTTATATGAAATTATAAATAATTTTTTGAATTTAGATTATTAAATAAACTTCTTATATGGTTAATTAATTTTTTTCATACATCTTTTTCAAATGTAAAAAAATTTAAATATAAACTTCAATTTCTTAATGTGGCAAGTGAGTGTCTCATAATAATGCCACGATTTTTTTAATATTTTCTTCACTCAATATTTTATTTGTCTTTATCACAGTAAAAATATAGATATTTTATTTGTCTTTATCACAGTGAAAATATAACCATAAATTTATTATTATTAGTTTTATTTTAAATTATACAATATCTAATGTTTTAGTTTTCTTTAACTTATGCCATAATTTTATAAATATATAAAAATCTAATACAATATCTGATGTTTAATCTTATAAATATATAGAAGAATCTAAATGATGTATAATTATAAATATCGTTTTATAATGGAGTGAAGAGTACTTACTACTTTCTATTTTTAATTTTATTATTTATGATAAGATTTTTTGATGTTTTTTTATATTCATCTCTGTTACGATTTTTAAATAAAATTTATATGTAATTTAAAATTTTATCATTCACTTATCAAACAAGGGAGCCATTGTCGTAGCGGTAGTCTCTGCTAGAGAGAGTTTTAACTGTCTTTGGTTGTTGCCGTCCTTCATTAACCATTCTTTCCTCCCGAACTCTTGCAAGTGGTTTGTAGGAAGCGCCAAGTTTATTCGTGCCTCCAAGCCCATTGAGAGAGGAGAAGAGATCACCACTCCTTACTTGGATCCCCTCCTTCCCTTCCTACAGCACCAAGCTAGGTGCAAGTACTGTGGTTTCAAGTGCAAGTGCCGCAGCTGCATTCTGGAGCACTCTCTGAGGACATCTCTGAAGCCTATAATTACTACACGGTTTGACCAAATGCATCACCAAGCAAAGGAGGAATTGATGGCTACAAGGTCTGGTCAACAACCTATCGATGTGGATTTTCCAGCATGCGCAGAATTTGCAGAGCTTGCTTTAGAGGCAAAGAGGTTCATTAGGAGATCCCAGCTATCTAAAGAAGAGAATAACTGGATTCGTTAACAGAGTAAGTAGTTTATCCTGTGTCAATCTTTTGCATGTCTATGCTTGTTCTGTTCCTGGTGGGCTTGAATCAGCAGTGCCTACTTGAAGATCAACGTCACTGTTGACAAGGATCCTGGTATCATTTGGGATTGCACACCTCAGATAAAGAAATAACAACCACATAAAAATACAATACTTCATGGCATTACGACTCAATTTATAAGAAGGCTTTCTCGTCTTTTGATCCGCTCTAAAGGTCATAGATATTTTACCAAGTAGTAGTAATAAGCCCTTTCTTGATTTACTATTTAACCATTTTTATAGTAACATTTTATTGTTGTTTACATTTACTAACCATTATAGCTGCACCACAACTAATTTAAGGGAATGCAGTGTCTTATGTTAATGCTGCCTTCTTGGCTCGAATTTCGTTCAATAAGCCTGGGGTAACCGCCCTTGGATTCATAGTGAGGCACCTGTAAGCCATGCAGAGATTGTAAGTGACAAAAGTGCTTTGTCTAACCAAAATTATAAACTACTAACTTCATACGCCATGTGGACCCCACATGAAGGCCACGTGCCTTACTACTCAGTTCCCCAAAACAACCATGCAAGACATGGAGGATGCCACGTGACTACTTGGAGTCTCTCTATTGAGCTTGATTACCTTGATTTTGATCGAGCCCTGCCATTGAAATTTCCTTTATGCCTTGCAATTGAAATCTGCAATTGAATATCATATATACAAATATTTCGTAGTAATCTTAAGAATCAGTGCAGCATTCTTGTTTGCAAGAGGGTAGTGAATAGCAGCATTCATACTTGCTTAAGAATCACTACAACATACTTGCTTGCAGGAGGGTAGTGAATAGCAGCATTCATACTTGGTTGCAGGAGGATAGTTAATAGTGGCATTCATGCACAGGGAAAAATAGGGAAAATGGATCTAGAAGAGAACTTGCATACAAGATGGGTATTCGCTACCAGTTATTCCTGAAGGCGTGAAAGTGAAATGAGGATTGTTTCCTTCCTGTTCATGCAAGTAACCAACAACAACCCGCATTTCTAAACTGATCCACTAAGAATCGAAGGTTATTCCTGCTCTCTCTCTTTGGTCGAGCAAGCAGCTTCGAGGCACAGCTTCGCCTTTCTTCCATGCCCTAACCACTCGTTAATTGGTCGAGTGAGCCAAGAACATAGGTCTCTTTACCAAGAGCAAACGCAAGATTGTACATAGGTCTTTGCCCGATTAGCCCTGCTGATATTAATTTTTCAGAGAAGTGTAATCCTTTGACTGAACATTGTGGCAGGGCGACTGGAGTGGTTGTTCTCGTCGGAGGTAAGGAAAATATCCATTACAGAGCTTCGATCTTAATTATATTTGTTAGCCTCTTGGATGCAAGTCTCATTTTTTTTACCGTTCCACGGAGCTAGGGTTAATTGCAGGGGTGACATTGGTGGTGGTGATAGTCCTGCTATACTGCTTCTTCAAGAAGAAGGCTCTGGCAAATGAAAGGAGGAGAAGTCAAAAGAAACTCCTCTCGGCCAATAGTGGATCCTTCAGAATCCTAATTTCAACATACAAGGAGCTGGAGAAGGCCACAAAGGGCTTCTCCGAAGAAGAAAGATTGGGAAATGGCGTGTTTGGAATGGTCTATGCGAGGAAACTCAAAGGCAACTATCCCATGGCCGTCAAAAAGATCAGACATATCGACACCCATGGAATCGAACAGATGATGAACGAAATAAAGCTTTTGTCATCTGTGGAACATCCAAACCTGGTGCGTCTGATGGGCTGCTGCCTTGAGAATGGAGAGCCCATACTCGTCTACAAGTACATGCCCAACGGAACTCTTGCTCAACACCTACAGCGCGAGAGGGGCCCATCGACACCTACTTGGATCGACTAGTGGCAAAGACTCCTGTCATCGGCAACACAGGTGTTTGGCAATGAGGTGTGGTTCTGTTGTGCCAGGCAACAAACGACAAGGCTAAGAAAATGGTGGGATTACACTAGACTTAGAAGAGAACTTGCACACAATATGGGTATTGGCTACCACAACGGTTTCTCAAAACTCATGATCTGCTCTTTCCCAGCCGACCTGCATCCGAGGTAAAACAAGAAACATTTCTCAGCATACTCTGTAACACTTCTTCGATAACAAGCACTTCTTCGATAACGGAGTAAGTATTTTATCCCGTGTCAATCTTTTGCAGGTATACAGGAAATAAAAACTATAAATATATTTTTTTGCTCTATTTTTATTCTAGATCTATACATTAAATTGTTGAAATTTGAACATACCTTTCACTGTGTGCAAAGAAGAACCTTTCACTGTGTGCAGAGAAGAAGGTTCTCTGGATGACATGCTAGCTTTGTACATTAAATTGTTGAAATTTGAATGCACTATGTGCAGAGAAGAAGGTGCTCTGGATGACATGCATGAAACACAAAGAAGGTGCTCTTTAGCCTCCACAGAAGCCTAAGGGCATGAGAAAAATGCCCTGGCAACTAGGGCAGAGGAGGGTTAAAAATCCGTAGAGCTTGAAGCTCTTCAAATCTGGAAACTATGGTTGTTTTGTGGTTTGGATAGTGGCAGTGAGGGCATGAGAAAAATGCCCTGGCAACTAGGGCAGAGGAGGGTTAAGAATCCGTAGAGCTTGAAGTTCTTGAAGTTCTTCAAATCTTGGCAGGTGGAAACTATGGTTGTTTGGTGGTTTGGATGGTGGCAGCTGTAAACAATGGGGCAGGTGTAAATGAGGGTCATAGTCACCCATGCAACTTTGGTTAAAAACACTTGCCTCAACCACCATTTTAAAAACTTTGCATAAAAAAAACTTGCTCGAAACTCACTTATGAAACTTTGGAGGAAACTTTGGATAAAATAACTTGTTCGCCTCAAAATAGCATTAGGGCGAGTGAAGTTTGTAATAAGATGGAATTCTAAAACTTTGGTTAAAATTTAGTGAACCGAAATAGCCAATCTTAAACTTTGGTTAAAGACCGAAATAAGATGAAAATTTTCGGTCAAACAATCAATTAATCGATGGTCAACGCCGTATCGATCGCTAGAGTCCCTACATTGCTAGAGGCAGGGACTAATAACCCTCCATCAAAAATATATTGAATCAACCAGTACATTCACTGTTCTCATCATCTATCTCATAGCCCAAGTCACTACTAGTAATGCACTCCTGTGGTCGTAATATCGATTCAAAACGTTACATACTCGCGGTTAGCCATTTAATTGCTTATAATTTCATGTTTATTTTTTTGTTAACTCATAGTGTGAGGGTTCGAATCCTGGCATTAATAATCAAATGGGGTCTTATGTCTCCTTTTGAAATTTATAGGGAGGTTAAGGGAATTCTAAGGAGGTTAACTATGCTCTGAATAGTCCAAGCATCTCAAGAACATGTGAATTATTGCCTTCCCAACAAGGGATGGCTACAAAACTCACTAGAATATTCATTGATTAAAGTATTTCATAGCCCTGCAGCGCTGGAGGATAACGTAAATGATGATAACTAGCCCTTGCTCAACCCCAAAGTTATTAGGTAAAAAGCTTTTACACATTCTTAATACTATCGTTACACTTAATATGTGGAGTTTAAGATTTAATGTGAGCTTTTTTTGATAGCAAATGCAGCCCAGGGATCGAACCACCTGAAGTATTATGTAATGACATGGAAACCAACCGTATGTAATTGCAGTAAAAGATATCAATGAATATTACAACTAAATGTAATGCTGGCAGTGCGTTCAATACTAGAAAAAAAATCCATTAATTTCTAGAAAGGTTTTGAATGCTATGCAACATGGAGGATAATACAGTGGATTATCAAGCATCGTGGCCGAATAATAGCTTGAATTTCCCATCAAAATTTCTATGTTGATGTAAACGTAATGATTCTAAAATTAGTAAGTTAGGGTTATATTTACTTGTGATTGGGTCAAGGTTATATGTACTCATGATTGGGTCATTGTAATGTGTGTAAATGTATGAAGTTATAAGATCCAAGAGCCGCAGCGTGGTAATTATATAGGTGAGAAAGTTTAATAAATAGAAGTATTGTTGTGTTTCAAATTTGTGTCTTTCCTCTCTACTTCTCTAACAAATTGGTATCAGATCCTAAGAAAGAACCAAAAGTTTCAAAGAGTCTGAGTATCTGCAACCACAGCTTGCAGAACCACACTGGGTGAGCAATAAGTCATGGCCAAGAAGTAGAAATTTTGTTTTCCCGCTGTCGCTGAGCCATAGCCTCGAGGCGGGTGCATCTAACCGATTGGAAAAACCTTCATCGTCAATCACAAGCAAGTCGCAAAGATTCAGTGTTCATCATAATATTGAAGCCACTATTTTTAGTCAAAAGCAGAGTCGTTAGTCGAGTAGTTGTCCCTTATGTTTGCGTGATAATGTTTTTTGGGTGAAGATTATGCCTTATGGGGTTGCATATTAAAAATCATATTTTTCCAGGGGCAATATGGAAGGAAGCCTCATGCAATAAGGAAAGCAACAATAAGACATAAGAAAGATAGTAGTCATGGGTCACCCCTGGGTCACAAAGCTCAATTGATGCATATTAAGAAAATGAATCGAATAAAATAGGTAAAGATCGTTGACATGTTTAGATAGGTTCATGCCACAACCGAGTAGCTAAGAAGTCTGGTAGAACACAGAGACAAGATCAAGGGTGATTGGTGCAACCTAGATTTGATACTACCTCCTATGTTTATTGGTAAATATTTTGATTCTTCGATTATCAAAATTCTAACTTTTCTTCAAGGTAAACATTTAATTGAGTACCAGTCTAATAACTGATATGATGAAGTATGTGATGCTTTAGCATTGGATTTTATAAATTCGGTATTAGATGAGAATTTTTTGTACATGGTAGCAAAAGCTACAACTTCCATGAAAGCATGGAAGGTCTTGGAAGCGGAGTTTGGCACAAAGGAAAGTAACATGTAGTAGCAGGTTATATCACAGGCAGAGAAGTCTGCAGTAGATGAGAAAGACTCTGGGAAGACAACAAAGATTGGAGAATCCCACTCAAAAGTGGATGATGGTCATGAAGACTATAAAAGTGAAACCCATTATGCAAACATGCATATGGATGAAGAAGATGCAACAAATATTGCAGAGAGAGAAGTTGAAGCCTTTGTGTATGAAGCAGAGAAAGAGCATATAAATTCTCAAAGACTCCACTATAATGTGAAAAAACACATGTGGATGATGACTCGAAAGTGAGATGTGAATCGGTGAATCCATTCGTAGCTAATGAATTTAGTGAAGTTGAAATTGTCAATGAGCACATGCATGCTTGAATATCCCACAATAGAGTGGATGAAAATTATGTTGATTTCAACTTTGATGAAGATAATTTAACTGGTGATGAGTGGTTGCACATGATGCAACAGAAAACTCTTATCGATATGATGTTATTTAGTGAGAGAAGCCCACTTGTGTTTGGAAACCAAGTGGAAGACAACATGTTTGCAGAAGCAGAGGTTGGTAAAATGGTAGAAAATAAAAATTATGATGCAATGATAGAACAAGAGAAGGGAGAGAAGGAAGATGAAGAGAAGGAAGCTCTCAATGCAGAGCATAAAAAAGATATGTCTAACATTGATCTTGAGTGTACAGAGTACATGAAAAAATCAGTAGTCCCTGATAATGAAAGTGAAGAAAAAGAGATGGATGTTTCTCAAGACAAAGATGAAAGCATTGAAACATTTTTTCAGCAATAGAGTAAAGAAGAGATAAGATTCTTCTATTGAGAAATATGGAAGAAAGAAAGTCGATAATATGAAGCACAAGAATTAGTGGAAACAAGAAAATTTGAAGATGAAGAGTTGTGGCAGCAGTCCATGAGTGAACGAATTGTTAAAGAGGTAGTTGTAGAAGACGGATTTAGAACAAATACAAGAGAAGTTAAAGAAAAATTCAGCAACAACAAGTGAAGAAATATGGAGTGTATGGAAAGAAAGCGCAACAAAGAATAAAGCATTTTCGATGCTATAGAATTTGAAAGAAACAAAAAGGAAAATCCAGCATTGTAGAAGTTTTGAGTCATTGTAAGCCTCACTGAGACTTAGACCAGCAAGCATGTTTAAGTGATGATTGAGTAAATTTTTATTATAATCCTAGTAGGAAAAGTTGATTCATGTTGATTTGAGTTGAGTTAAGTCAAGTCCAATATTAGAAGTGTGAGTTTAGTCTATATTTGGAAAAGCCTAATTTAGTGTGAGTTTGCATGAACAAGTTAGCTAGAGTTGAGTTAGAGGAGCTTCACTAGGGAACCAATACCATACCATGTGCATTCATATTGGGGGATATATATGGAGAAAAGAATGACATAATATATTGAGCATATAATAGGGGGTAAAGGGTTTCTATATTGGCAGGTACAAAAAATGGAGCTCAAAGTTAATAAAAAAATATAAAGGGGTATAAAAATTGTTAATGAAAAAATGGATACCTTCAATATATAGTGAAAGTAAGCATTTTATAAATTGGGAAGGTGTATTGGGTTCGTATTGCTAAGGGGTTAAATAATGTGATTTTTTAGAGGTATTTTCTAATATGTATTCAAATTAAGGGTATTGTTTAGTATGCCACAAATGCACGTGATATGTCAAAGGCTCATTGAGTGAATCCCTCGTGATTTGAGCCAAGTTGGTTGGAAATAACAAGATTCCATAATTAGTAAGTTAGGGTTATATATACCTGCGATTGGGTCATTGTAATGTGTGTAAATGTATGAAGCCAGAAGAGCCAAGAGTCATAGCTCGATAATTGTGCATGTGAGAAACTTTAGTGAATAGAAGTATTGTTGTGTGTTAAATTTGTGCCTTTCCTCTCTGTGTTTCTAACATGTAAATGGTATTATTGCTTCATATACCAATTTCTGGAGGCATATTGTCATTGTAGTTAGCCTTAGTTTGTGTTTATTCTTATTTTAATTTTTTCAAATTTAAAAGTTAGGTGGAATACTGTAATAAGAATTTCTTCTCAGATGCTCAATAAGTCAACCTGAGATGATGGCATAAAAAATTGAAAAAACATCCAGAAGCTTACAAATTTTTTCATACATATTAATTTATAGAAACAATAGAACATCACCGTCTTAAGTTTTTTCCTTCCAGAACAGTGAGACTAGGACATTAAGATTAAGGATTTCTAACTTGAAGGCAATCACCAAATTGCTATAGGTGGAAGGGCCTAAGTGTCCCTAGGTGAGGGTTAGTTGTAGATGATGTTACAGTTGTTTGGTGCAAACTTTATAACCCATCCTTAGTCCTTTACATGAGAATTTTAAGTTCAACGAAAAACTCCATCATAAAGGTGACACTTAAGACCATTTGATTATATTTCAATTGGAGTTCAAGAAATTGTGTTTGCAACTATGCCACCATTTTCTACTTAAATGCTCCAATACCTCTTGGCATTTTAATAGTTTCTCTAGACCGTATTCTTCTTAGTTTCTCATATATACAGGTCCAAGGGGAGTGAAAATGTCATTTTATTCCTTCTCCAGGGCCTAGTGCCTTACCTGGGACAAGCCAATGGGTGAAAAATGAAAAAGGGATCAAGTCAACCATAACCAAATCAGCCGCAAACTAACCCCATTGAAACTCGGTAATATATTAAATAATTAAGTTACTATTGTCAAAAAAATTCCTTTTGAACCAGAAAGTGAATTAACTCCATATCCCACAAAACACAATAATGAAATTTTGAAGCATACTGCACAATTTTCACATCCCATAGAGAGGACTAGTATACCTATACTCCTAAACATGATCCGCAATCCTTTTGGGTCAAAGTAAACCAAGAGACAACAAAAAGGTTGAGATGCATATTAATAGAAAGGCAGAGGAGGAAAGCATAAAATTCACACAAAAAAGTGAGTTACTACTCAATTACTCTATTAAACATAAAACTTGATCCTTATTACATCTACTAAGTTTTGGCTCGTCTCTCTTATTGCTTCTTCACATTACAATTACCCAACGATGGGTATATAAACACCAAACTTACTAAATATAGAATCATGCAAACTATAACTAGACTCAAGATTCTTCTCCAACTAACTACTTCATGCAAACTTGACTACACTCATTTAACATAAATATATCACTTGACTTGGATCTTTCTAGATTTGCATATGGGAATAATTATTATTTCTAACACATATGGAAAGGAGAACCTCGCCAACTCAGACCACTGCCATAAATGACCAAGAGCCATTGACATATATATTTCCCGTCCAAATCAAATATATCTTCGAGAAGAGTATGATGGACTTCAAAATCCCCAAAAACTCAGAGGAAATTCCTCAATTCATCAGACCAGGATTGAGGCTCAGTCACCATTCATAATTTATAAGGGAGACTAAAGAAAAGGCTTAAATTTCCAAATCTATCCAATTAACAATTTTGGACAACCACCTTGCTCAAATTCAAGCCCCGTGAAGGAATACGACATAGCTCTTGTCATTGTAATAATAATAGCACCCATAATGTAGATGTTGTAAACACATGCGACTAACAACTTTCTATATTGTACATACTCATGATGAGAAAAGAGCCTACGTCGGCTATGGAAGTTGATAATGCAGGTTCATGTCCATAGTGATGATCTCATAGAGTGGAAGAGATTTCACATGTGAATATTAACCACTTCCCTCTTTCCCATATTAGTGAAACGTTATAAAATATGGCCATAATTCCTTCCCATTTCTATGAATAATGTCCACGAATCATATTATCAACATCATTACAGAAATTTTGAGGTCTAAAATGGGCCTTCTAAGAAATATTATAAAATGATAGTGGAAATAATAAAATAAGATTAGATTACATCATCAAATTTTAGAGGTGAAAAGAAAAAACTACTTTTTCAACTTATCTCCCTACGATTCTACTCAAATTTCAAGTAGGAGCACTCGTTGGATGAAGAATTAAATTCCTCATCCAAGGAGTACCCATGTTGCATACTTTCGATGGGTCCTGTTACACAAAAAATGAGAAATACATATAAAAAAAAATATGTGATTGCAATCACATTTTTCATGTATTTCTAACTTTTTTGTAGCAAGGCCCATCGAAAGTATACAATATGCGTACTCCTTGTATTACATTTAATTATTCATCCAACGAATGTTTTTGCTCAAAATTTGAGTAAAACCATATGGAGATAAGTTGAAAATACGAGTTGTAAAAGTAGTTTTTTTTTAATCTTTTTACCTTTTTACTCCAAAAATGGTGAATCATCCCCCATGGTTGACATCATCATCTTGAATCTTATTAGTTCTTATAAAAAATATTTTTGTTGTACATTTTTGTTTTGAATCCCATTTTAGACCTCAAAATTTCTCTAATGGCTATAACATTTTAAACTCCCTAAATGATAATAAAGAAGGATGACATCGGTGAATTGAACTCGGGACCTATGTAGAACCAAAACTATCTTGTTCCTCGAATTACCAACTATTAGCATAAGAAACTCATACAATTTTCCCATCTGAATCAACAGTTTGGAAGAAAAAAAAGAACTACATGTGCCCAATTAAGCTTGTACCCATCAATTGCGTGAACACGACATCTCGATGGTGCCACTTGGTACTTTTGAATTTGAATCTTTTTAATTATTCCCAATACATAGTCATTATGAAATAGGAGATGGTTTTCTTTCTCATTAATATATAACATCCCTAAGGCCATGCTAGTTGTTTTATTGACCATTGATCTACCACACAATTGTTCTATCTTAATACATAATACAATTTGGAAGAGTGGAATTTGGATGGGAGGTCTCTCACTTTCTTAAAAAAAAAAAAAATCAATTTAATGTCTCTTTGAAGAGTGCCACCAAAAAGATGATGAATGATAATCCTATAATATCCAATGATTAAGAGATTGGAACCCAAACCCCATGCAAATGATATTTCTAATTTTCCTAGTTAAGAGGCCATTTTTAATGTACTTTTTCTAGGTGAAACCATATGTTCAACCACTACCTTAATATGTCCCCATGATTCAAGGGTTGAACCCATGTGGGAATCGTACCTTGCCCAACAATGAAAAACTCCTCATTTTCCACCATTGAACCCAAACCCTTTGGGCATATCTCATTTGTGATTATTAATCATTGAAATTCACCCATACTTTACCACAGAGATTCTTAATTTGTAAATCAACTTTGCTACAATACCATGGATTCGATATTATAGTTTATCAATACAACATGCCCAAAAGATCATAACTCATTCTATATTCAAAATATTTTATTTGAATTTTATTTTAATATATCTTTATAACATATTTTTAATTAAGTTGAAAAGAAATAAGAGTATTATATAACCATCTATCACTATAGCATTCATACAAATTTTGGAAGTCTTTTAATTGGCATTCTCTAAAAATTACTTAATTTATAATTTAATTTTAAATTATTACTATTAATTATAAAAAGAATTAATATATAAGTTAAACAAGATTTTTAACAGTGAAAATTTACTCTTATTGATACTAAGTTTGAAAACGGAAATTGTCTTTTGAAAAAGTGAAAGAAAATATTATAAATAACATGACTAAAGTCTCTCAAAAAAGCTAACACTTTTATTACTTATATGCATTGTAACTAGTATAATTTTTTTGGGGTTGGAGTTTGGTGATTGCAATCATGTTTTTTTATGTATTTCTCATTTTTCATATAACAGGGCCCATCGAAAATATGCAACATGGGTACTCTTTGGATAAGGAATTTAATTCTTCATCCAACGAGTGCTCCCACTCGAAATTTGAGTAAAACCATAAGGAGATAAGTTGAAAATATGAGTCGAAGAAATAGTTTTTTTTAATCATTTTACTTGTTACCTTCAAAAATGGTGAATCATCCCCCATGGTTGACCTCATCATCTTGAATCCTATTGGTTTTTATAAATTTTATTTTGGTTGTATATTTTTGTTTTGAGATTCATTTTAGACCTCAAAATTTATCCAGTGGCTATAACATCTTAAACTCCCTAAAGGATAATAAAGAAGAATGACATCGGCAAAGTGAACTTAGGACCTATATAGAACCAAACCTATCTTGTTCCTCAAACTACTAACTACTAGCATAAAAAAAATGTACAACCTTCCCATCTTAATCCACACTTGAAAAAAAAGGGACCTACATGTGCCCAATTAAGCTTGTACTCATCAATTGCATGAACATGACATTTCAATGGTGCCACTTGTTACTTTCGAATTTGAATCTTTTTAATTATGTCGAATACACATTCATTATGAAATAGGAGATGGTTTTCTTTCCCATTAATCTATAACATTGGTAAGGTCATGCTAGTTGTCTTATTGACCATTGATCTGCCACATAATTGTTCTATCTTAATACCTAATACAATTTGGAAGAGTGGAATTTGGATGGGAGGTCTCTCACTTTCCTAAAAAAAAATCAATTCAATGTCTCTTTGAAGTTTGTCACTAACAATATGATAATTGATAATCCTAGAATCTCTAATGATCAAGAGATTGGAACCCAAACCCCATGCAAATCAAATTTCTAATTTTCCTAGTCAGGAGACCATTTTTAATGTAGTTTCTCTGGGCGCAACCACATGTTCAACCACTACCTAAAGATGCCCCCATGGCTCAAGGGAATTGAACATTACCCAAAAATTAGAAACTCCTCATTTTCCACAATTGATTCAACCCTTTTGGCATATATTTTTTGTGATTATTGACCATTGAAATTCACCCATACTTTACCTTGAAGATTCTTAATTTGTAAATAAACTTTGCTACAATACCATGGATCGATACTATAGCTTATCAATACCACATGCTCAAAAAATAATAAATCAATTTATATCCAAAAATATTTTATATATATTTTGTTTAATTTACCTTTATAACATCTTAAAGACTAATATATAACCATCTAGCACTATAGCATTCATACATATTTTGGAAATCTTTTAATTGGCATTCTCTTAAAATTACTTAATTTATAATTTATTTTAAATTATTACTACTAATTATAAAAAGAATTAATATATGAGTTTGTAGTTGATTTTCTAACTAAGTTTGAAAATGGAAATAAATTTTTTTAAATCAAGGAAAATATTATAAATAATATTGTATGACGATGTAATTTTTGGATAAAATAATATAATGTAGAAAGTCTGTGGAAAAAGTTAACAAGTCTATTACTTAAACCACATGCACTACAACTAATATAAGTTTTGGTCTCTTTTTTGTGTTTTTTGTTGTTGTTGGAGTTCAATCATATAATTTCGTTTGAAATTGTAATTTCTTGTTATTTAAAATGATCTTTTTAATGTGAAAATAAAACCCTATGAGTTAAACAATGGTGGGACGGAACTATTTGCAAATAAATTCCAACCACCAAAACTCCATAAGCTCGAGTAATAATAATTATGTCCATAGCCATATATATATTTTGAAATTTGAAAGTATCATTTCATGATAGGATGCTTTCAATTAATAGGTGACAACTCTCTTCCATCTCACTGAGATGCCAAATGCCTCCACCAACACCCAGGACATGAATGCAATGGAAAATATGAGAGAAAGAGCATCCTCGTTGCTCTTGCAGTAGTAGAGCTTGGGAAGGGAAGGGGGAAAGATAAGCTTTGGATGCATGGTTGACACAAGTGGTAGGTGCCTCTGAACTCTGTGTGGTGCAGCAAGCTTGTTGGGCTTCTTCTTATAGACATATATTATATTTGACTCTATGATCCCATTCATTCTTCATTATGTTTTTAGTGTAAAACCCTAACGCATTAATGATTTTGGCATTTTATTAAATATCAGATTTTGAGTTAATGTTGAAGGATTTTTATTTCAATTTAAGTGGATGAGGATATGATGACTATTTTTTATTTTTTAATTGATGACCTAGATTGATTCTCATGAGAATATGCTCATCATATGCTTAGTGTTAATGTTTATCAAGGGTTGTAGTGTATTACAGACTTTGTTAGGTTTCATTGACTTTTAATAAATTCAAAAAATAATGTTTGTGCCAAGTGGCTCCCCGCCTACCAATTTCCTAGGGATTTGAGATTATTCCAATTCTAATAAGCTCCTCCATGATAAGTTTCTCATTATTATTTATAACATTCATTTATATATGAGAAAATTTTATTTAGCAAAAAGGTCCATTACTTTTAATAAATTTAAAAAAGCTCCCGGCCCACCAATTTCATAGGGATTTGAAATTATTCCATTTCTAATAAGTTCCTCCATGATAAGTTCTTCATTGTTATTTATAACATTCATTTATATATAAGAAAAAAAATAGCAAAATGGTCCATTTTACAATAAGATATGTAATTTCCTAGGGATTTGAGATTATTCCAATTCTAATAAGTTCTTCCATGATAAGTTCTTCATTATTATTTATAACATTCATTTATATATAAGAAAATTGTATTTAGAAAAATGGTCCATTTTACAATAAGATGTGTAATTATTATTTTTTTCAAGTTAAAGCATGGTTAATCAGGGAAATGTGTGCATTGTTAAGACATTATTCATGTTGCAATAGTTTTTTTTGTTATATTTATGAAGTCTTCGGCTATATCAATCACATTAATATTTTTAATATGTTTGTACTAGTTAATTGTAGCATATAACACTTAGTATGATCCAATAAGACCACCAACCATTTTATAATCAGATTCATCTTAATGTTATCATTAATATCCATTCTTACCAAACTCACTACCATTAAAAAAACCTTCAACAAAAATGGTTCAAGGAGATTAATGCATATTTATTTTTACCAATTATTTCATTTAAATAAATAGTTGCATTAATACAAAAATATTTATATTAAAAATATTATATAATAATTTTTGAAATATTTATTAAAAAAATTATATATATATATATATAGAGAGAGAGAGAGAGAGAGATGAATAAGAAATTTTGAAAATAGAGAATAATATTGCTACTATTAAATTGTTTTAGATGAAAGAT
Source organism: Pinus tabuliformis (assembly GCA_031772625.1). Taxonomy (NCBI): domain Eukaryota; kingdom Viridiplantae; phylum Streptophyta; class Pinopsida; order Pinales; family Pinaceae; genus Pinus; species Pinus tabuliformis. The sequence goes on from CM062819.1 coordinate 1,933,307,574, forward strand.
AACTTATTCTATAATGAACATATTGAGATGTTTTAAATGAACAAAAGTTTGACTATATGTGATTGTACCAAGAGGCGTATCCTACAAAAAAGTATCAAGGTAATGTGTGATTTCGTACATGTTCAATTTGGAGTTGACACATGTCCATTTTAAATTAAAAATAAAATATTCACTAAATCAAACAGTAATTTTGGCTATAATAAAAAAATTAAAAAAAAAATGAATATACATCCTCAGTAGTTGTTGGACCCTATAAGAAGCTTCTTATCTACCCTCCCTTACCAATTGTTTTCTTTTGGTAGTCACCACAGACCTTTGTGGTTGGGTTGGGGTTCTTTGGATTTCTCTTCTATTTGGTCCCTTCTTCTCCAACTCCTAGGGTTTTGGGGATTGTGGGGAATAACTCTATCATATCCAATGTTTTGTTGGTTCAGTATGCCCCAACAAAAAATGTGTTGCCAATGGGGGTCTGAGGGTAGGAGTCCTTCAAATTAGAGGAAATTTAAGCCTAAAAGTGTCCATGAAATTTTCACATAATTTCCATGTCATAACATGTAAACCAATCAAAATCTTTTAAATTTAAAATGAGGTACATGTCCTAAATAACTTTAAATTGTTTAATTTGGGTATCTGTGAAATATTTTATTATTAATTTGAGTATCAGTGAAATATTTTAATATTAATTTAGGTATTTATGAAATATTTTATTAATGTTATTTACCTACCCTATATGAATTAGAATATCGAAAAAAAAAAATAGAAAAACTAAATAAATAAAAATTTGTCAAGCTGTTTGTGATCCTCCAGGCTTGACTTGTGGGTTGAGGAGTCACGACCCAGGGGCATCTAAGCCGTCAAATTCACCCAGGGATCACACTTGGCTTGGGCCACACCAGCTAGCATCTAAGTCGTTAAATTCACCCAAGGATCACACTCGACCTGGGCACACACCAGACCTTGGCTGACTGTATTTTTTAGCATGTATCCTCCCCCTATGACAGGGCACAACCACCCCCTGTGAGGTTTGATCCTTGGTCGCCTTGCTGACGAGGCCCATCCTCAACCGTTTGTGCTAATGGGATTTGACAATATTGAAAAATTTATTAATACATTGTAACTTTTGATATTAGTGAAAATATATATTAAAAATGGGGGACCAATTGAATTTAATAACCCTCCACAAAAAAACATCAAAAAAGTATTCCAAAAACAATAAATTATTGGATTCCGACCAAAAATATAAAATATCTAGTTAAATATAAAATAGATAAGAAAATGTATTCCACAATGGACAAATTACGAGATTATGGAAAAAGATATAGAATATATAATTAAATAGTTAAATATAATTAAACTAGTTAAATAGAATATATAAACTAGTTAAATAGTTAAATATAATTAAATATAAAATAGTTAAATAGTTTAAAAACTTATTCTATAAAGGACAAATTACTAGATTTTGGGAAAAAAAAATATTTCAGGCGAAAATGTGGTTTCAATAAACAATATCATTAAAAAAGCACCAAAAAAATAGTTAAATATAAAATATTTATATACATAGTTAAATATAAAATATAAATATAGACAGTTAAATTTAAATATAAAATAGATAAACAGTTATTCTAATAAAAGTGTAAGGATTTCGATAAAAGTAAAAATTCAGAAAATATATATTAAATTTTTTATTAAATCTCGTGTTAATAAATATTGTGGAACATAGATAAAAGTAAAATAATATTACAAATTTTTCTACTTGGCATTTTTTTATAATTTCTTGATTTTTCCTTGAGATGCCACTTTTAGGCTAAAATTTCCTCTAATGAGGGTCGTCCACATGCCCAAGACGCTGCAACTATTTTCCTCTCCACTACCCCCCGAAATTAAAGAGGAAATTTGTTATCTCAATGTCTTGATGACCAATGACTAACAAGCCTACTTTGACTCTGAAATTCAAGTTGAGGTATTCAATTAGGTTTTTGACCCTGGAAGCACCAAGGGCAGACAAAGCCAATACTTGAACTTCATCACTCTCCACTAGCAGATGAAGACACTCCTGGGTAGGGTCCTGAACGAGAAACAAGAAGATTGCAATGATATAATTTCTTCTTTGAATGAAACCGAGTGGGTGCAATGTTACCTACACTCTTGTTTTACTAGTCTGAACGCTTGACTTGCTCATCTTGAAAATCTTCAACAATGTTAATTGAAACCCCTTTCAACAGTTAGACAAGTGCTCAAGACCCAGTTACTTCATTTGAATCTTGATGTTATGCTTCACCACTTGTCAAATATTTTTACTTTTTATATTTCATTTTATGGTAGTTGTTAATAGTTTCTCAGTGTCTGTTGTTATCATCTTATTATCCTAACTCTTATCTATGGTCAAGAGACATGGTTTCCCTTGAGGTAGATTGGGACCAAACATTGCATGACCAGTGGCATTTTCAAGGTAGTCAATTTAAATTCACGCAAAAAAAAAGATGAAAATACATTTTGGTAAAATTTTAATTAAAAGCATTATATGATCTAGATCTTTAACTTGATTGATTTGCAAAAGTACTTATGTGTGAATGAAAAATTAACTTAATCAAAGCTTAGGAACAATAATAAAGCTACAAATGAAGCAATAATAGTAGAAGATAGAGAAGCAAAGAAAACCAAGAAATTGGATATGATAATAGAGTTCACCCAATGTTTGGGCTAGGTCTCTAAGTCTAGCTTCCAACCGGGGGAGCTATTTTTATTATCCTCAAAATTTTGATGATACATCAAGGATCAAGCCTTTAGCTAGCAACAAAAGTTGTCCTCCTCTATTATAGGGTGAGTGATTTTCCCAAAACCATTGAAATCTCAAAAAGTTTCTCCAAATTTGAGCTATAAATCCACCTTTTGCAAATTATGCAGATATAATTACAACTTAAAATAATTAAATCAGATTTCTATGTACAAAGCCTCCCTATGGTGTTAGGTCCTTACAATACTAATGTTTACCCCATTACTATTGTATTTGTATCCCTTATTAATATTTTCGTGCCCCTATTGTCCCCTTATTGTTATTATTGTGCCCCATAGAATCCCTCTATTGTTATTTTTTTTGCATTTATATTGTTATTGTTAGGTCGGCTGGGTTATATTGTGACTCCTTAAACTCCTATATATAGAAAGGAGGTTTTGCCATTTGAATCATCAAGGAATCATTCATTTGTGTAATGTAAAGGAGGTTGCCCCCTCAAAGAGGCTAAATTCTAAGGCATTGATCTATCCTTTCTATCTTTTTGTGAGCTGGTTTCATAACATTTCGTATCAGAGCTTTGGATTCTAGGGTTTTGCTGCTCCAAATAGGTTATCATGGCATTTTCGCTATAACTTTCTTTCTGCGACGTTTCATAAGCGAAAAAAAAAACCATTTGAGATGAAATCGCACTGAACCTCGATTTCGAATTTTAGATCTTTTCGCGCTATATTTGCGGAGATATGATCTGAGGAAGTTGGTCTTTTTGCAGACTCCTGAATTACATTCCAAACAGGTGACCTGGGGAAAATCGTCATAACTTTCTCTCTAAGCATCGGATTGAAATCTAGTAAGAAGGTACAGAAGGAGGACGGACCGTAGTTTCTTGTATAAATTTTTCAAAGCCAAAGGTCGAAACAAGGACACGTGGCATGTTGTACAAGTTCGCTCTACTGAACTAGTCTATAATCAGGTCACTGTGGGAGATTTGATATAACTCTTCCTTGGAGAATCCAATTTGGATAAGACTGGTGGAATTAGAAAGAGGACAGAGAGAGCTACTGCAGATCACAATTTCAAAATTGGATGATCCGAAATTATAGAGATACATCAGAGGCAATATCAAGCTCCTATAAAGTGAAAAAAGGTGTGTAGATTTTTTTAAATTTTTTCTTAAGCTTGGTTTGAAAAATTATTTTGAAGGAATTCAATGGGCATAGTAGAGAATTATTATCGGTAACTGATGCCCTGAGGAAAGAAAATGCAAACACCTAGTAAGCAACCTGAAAGCTCTAGCATGACTCATGAAGAAGAGGAAGAAATACTACATGATATATCAAAATTACAAGACCAAGTGCAACAAATGTCACTCTCACAAAAGCTAACAGAAGCTAAGATAAATGGCGTGGAATCTAAGATAAAGGGCGTGGAAGCTAAGATGGATGATTTGAAGATAGATTTGAAGAAAGATTTGAAGACATACATGGCAGATTTGAAGACAGATTTGACAAATTTTCTACAAGAAATACTTACTAATGGTGAAAGGGTAGTAAAGGAAACTCATGATGCGAACAAAAGAAATGTTAATCATGATTTCATAGACTCTAATGTTGGATCTAAGACCCACCATATTCCAAAAATTGATATGAGGAAGTTTGATGGCAAGGATCCCGCAACATGGATATTACAGATGGAGCAATTTTTCGATCTCAATAATGTGCAAGACACACAAAAGGTACGTATTGCAACTTTATATTTGGAACCAAATCAGTTTGTATGGTATCAATGGCTTTGCTCTCGAAAACAAATTATCACTTGGGCAATTTTTACAAAAGAATTGACAGCACATTATGAGGATACAAAAAGCAACACTTTTTTTAGCCAATTGATAAGTCTCAAACAAAAGGGTTCAATAATGGAGCACATTGAGGAGTTCCAAAAATTGAACATAAGGGTAAAAAATATTCCAGAAGAGCATAGGATTGATGTGTTCATAGGGACTTTAAAGGATAATATCCAACATGATGTTCGCCTTTGGGAACCTGATTCATTAGAGAAGGCATTCAGGTTAGCAAGAAAAATGGAAAGCAAAATTATGGCAACCAGGAAGCATATCACTCACAACTATAAAGATGGAAGTGTTTTTTCCCCTAGTTTTCCACAACCTATAAGTTTGACACCACAAAAATTGGAAGAAAAAAGAGAAAAAGGGCTTTGTTACAGTTGTGATAGCAAATACACTACAGGTCATAAGTGTGCTGAGAAGAAATTATTCTACATAGATCGTGAAGAAGAAGAAGAAAAGGAGCAAGAAAGGTCAAAAGAAGAGGATATACTCTAGGAACAAAGCCTAGATAAAGAAGAAATGAATCCGACCATATCTTGTAATGCATTGGCGGGAATTACCACTCCTCAAACCATCAAGATAGAAGGACAAATCAAGAATAAAAAGGTAATAGTTTTGATTGATTCAGTAAGTACCCACAATTTTATTCATTGTAAGGTAGCAAAAGAATTGAATTGTTTCCTATATCCAGCACCAGAGTGTCAAGTGATGGTTGCAAATGGAGGAACAATAAATTGCTCTGGAAAGTGCCATAATATCAAGCTATCCATGGGAGAATATGTATTGACTAGCCCAATGCTTTCCATTCCAATGGGAGGTGCTGATGTTGTACTAGGAGTCTAATGGATAAAATCCTTGGGTACAATAGCTTTTAATTTTCAAGAACTTTTCATGAAATTTTCTGTGGAAGGAAAGGAAGTTGAATTAAGGGGTATTACAGGGAAACCAGGAAAGATAATCAGCTCTAACGGTATGACAAAGCTTCTAAAAAGGGAACAAAGAGGTGTAATTGCACAATTATGTTCACTAGATGTTTCCACATCGAAATCATCTATTTCTCCATATCTCAAAAAAGTATTGGACAATAATTCTAAGGTATTTGAGACTCCCAAAGGTCTCCCACCTATTCGTGATCATGATCATGCTATTCATCTGATTCCAGGAAGTGTTCCTCCAAACATCAGGCCATACAGATATCCCTATGCCCAAAAGAGTGAAATTGAACGTATGGTTGAAGAAATGCTAGAGGCTGGTATAATTCAACCTAGTCAAATTTCTTTCTCTGCTCCAGTAGTATTGGTGCACAAGAAGGATTGATCATGGCGCATGTATCCAGATTATAGGGAGCTCAACAAGCTCACTATTAAAGATAAGTTTCCCACTCCTGTCATTGATGAATTACTGGATGAATTGCACGGATCAATTTACTTCACCAAGTTGGATCTTCGTTCAGGATATCATCAAATCAGAATGAAGACTGAAGACATTCCGAAAACAGCATTTAGAACTCATGAGGGTCATTATGAATTTTTGGTCATGCCTTTTGGCCTTACCAATGCACCTTCTACATTTCAAGGTTTGATGAATTCCATTTTCAAACCCTTCCTTAGAAAATTTGTAGAATTTTTTGATGATATACTAATCTACAGCAAGACTTGGAAGGATCATGTTGAACATGTTGACAGGGTGCTACAGCTGTTGGAGGAGAAACAATTATATGCAAAAAGATCCAAATGTTTCTTTGGAGTACAAGAGGTGGAATATCTAGGTCATATTTTATCTCATGAAGGAGTTAATGTAGACCCTAGCAAAATTAAAGCCATTAAGGAATGGAAAATCCCCACATCCATAAAGCATCTGCGACGATTTCTCAGGTTGACAAGGTATTATCGAAAGTTTGTCAAGAATTATGGGAGAATAGCAGCACCTCTAACAACATTATTGAAGAAAGACGCATTTTCATGGACTCCAGAAGAAACAAAGGCCTTCGAACATCTTAAAGAGGCAATGTGCCAAGCACCGGTCTTAGCTACACCGGACTTCACAAAAACCTTTATTGTGGAATGTGATGCTTCAGGAAATGGAATTGGTGTTGTTTTAATGCAAGATGAAAGACCCATTGCTTTTGAAAGTCGTCCAATCAAGGGAAAGTTTTTACACAAATCTATTTATGAGAAGGAAATGTTGGCAATACTACATGCACTTAAGAAATGGCGACCCTACCTAATGGGAAGACACTTCAAGGTAAGAACGGATCATGATAGCCTTAAATACTTTTTAGAACAAATATTATCCTCTGAAGAGCAACAAAAGTGGGTCACTAAGATGTTGGGTTATGACTTTAAAATCATCTACAAAAAAGGGAAGCAAAATGTGGTGGCAGATGCACTCTCAAGAAAGGATGAGGATGTGGAAGCATTGTTGTGCGCCATTTATATTATCCAACTAGATTGGATAAACGAAGCAAGGGAGGAATGGAAGAATGATGAAGAAGTGTGGGAACTTATTCAAAATTTACAACAAGATTCCAGTACATCTGATACATTTAGCTGGCAAAATGATTCATTATGGTACAAAGATTGCTTATACCTCTGTAAGAATTCCCAACTCAAACAAAAGATTCTTATGGAATTGCACACTTCGCCCTTAGTAGGGCACTCAGGATTTTTAAAAACCTACCACAGGGTTAAGAAGGAATTTTTTTGGGATGGCCTTAAATCATATATTCAAAAGTTTGTGGCAGAATGTTTGGTTTGCCAACAAAATAAAGTTGAAACAATTAAGAACCCAGGTCTATTACAACCTTTATCCATTCCAAGCCAACGTTGGGAGGAGGTTTCAATGTATTTTATCACAGGTTTATCCAAGTCTGAGAGAAAGAGTGTCATCATGGTGGTAGTTGACAAACTTACCAAGTATGCACACTTTTGTGCATTATCACATCCATTTAAAGCCAGTACAGTTTCTACTGCATTTATGGAAACAATTCAAAAGTTACATGGAAATCCAAAGATTATTGTAAGTGACAGAGACCCCATTTTCACTGGAAATTTTTTGGACAGAATTATTTTCTTGTCTTGGTACTCAGTTAGCTCATAGCTCATCTTATCATACTCAATCTGATGGGAAAACTGAGATAGTAAACAAATGTTTGGAAGGATATCTTTGTTGCTGTGTATCTGATAAACAGACACAATGGTATCTGATAAATAGACACAATGGGTCAAATGGTTGCCTCTAGCTGAATGGTGGTATAACACTTCCTTCCATACAGCAACAAAAATGACCCCATTTATGGCACTTTATGGATATTAGCCACCATCCATCACATCATATTTAAGAGAAAATTCTAAGGTTCAAGCAGTGGAACATCATGTCGAGCATCAACAACAAGTCCTCCAACTCTTAAAGGATAACCTCATGTTGGCGCAGAATAGAATGAAACAACAGGCAGATCAACATCGCAGCAAAAGAAGTTTTGATGTAGGTTATTGGGTATTCCTACGGCTACAACCATATAAACAAATGTCCCTCAAGAAAGCTAAGAAGGATAATAAATTATCACCAAAGTATTATGGTCTATACGAGGTGTTGCAAAAGATTGGTACTATGGCATACAAATTGGAGCTTCCTACAGCTTCTTGAGTGCACCCAGTTTTCCATGTTTCATGTTTAAAGAAGGTTATAGGCGACGAGCTCCCAGTTCAAACAATATTGCCAGAACTTGACGAGGAAGGAAAAATTATATTGGAATCGGAAGCAATCACAAAAACAAGAACTCGACAACTATGAAATCAATCAATTTCGGAGTATCTCATCAAGTGGAAGAACTTATCCGCTAAAGATTCCACATGGGAGGATGAGAATATTATACAGAAGCATCCAAAACTACTCAAGAGTTGAGGACAACACCCTTTTGAAGGAGAGGGGCATGTTAGGTCCCTACAATACTAGTGTTTACCCCATTACTATTGTAGTTGTATCCCTTATTAATATTTTTGTGCCCCTATTGTCCCCATATTGTCATTATTGTGCCCCATAGAATCCCTCTATTGTTATTTTTGTGCCTTTATATTATTATTGTTAGGTCGGCTGGGTTATATTGTGACTCCTTAGACTCCTATATATAGAAAGGAGGTTTCCCCCTCGAAGAGGCTAAATTCTAAGGTGTTGATCTATCTTTTCTATCTTTTTGTGAGATGGTTTCATAACATATATGGTTTGGTGGTAATACACTAGTGTATAAAAATCAGCATGGAAGTGACTTGAATTTAATCTCGTAGGTTATTTCAATGTTCAGATTTGTTACAATATTTACGAAAAAAACATATTTTTTCATCATTTCAAATAGAGCATAGTCTGGTGGTGTAATGAAAATCGTTTAGATTGACCCCAAATGGGTCATGCAGTGGATCCCATGGCCAATACAAATTTGGAAAATGAAAAACACTAAAGTATTATATTTGATTTGGATCCTTCTTTAGCCAACATAGAGTGGTTGACACAGTGGTTAGGCCAAAATTGACATGTCTCGGAGGTTACGAGATTGAACCCTACTAGTGTCCTTTCCCCAACAATGGAAACTTCAGAAATATTTTATTGAGATTCATTGTTATAGGTTTCATTGTTGTTTATTGTCCTATTGATAATTTGTTGGATTAGTTGTGCATAGGTCAAGGGTTCAATCCCACCTGAATGCAACATCTCAAATTTTTTCTTGGAACCTTCTTACCCAATTAGAGGTTTCCATATGGACGCCTCTGATTGGTCCATGTTCTCCTTACAAGTTATCCCCACCACGTTGGATGCTGCAACACCTTTCCACAATAACCACATCATCTTCCTATGCCACGTGTCACATTTTGATTTGACCAATTTTAAATTGACACCAGCACCATACCATCATATCAAAATTATACTACCACGTGTCACTCTATGGTGTTGCCACGTGTCACCTTGTTAATTGTTTCCATGTTTCCCAAAAAAGTTAGAATGTTATAAATTCTTCATACGGAGTTTATTTGAGCTCGTTCAAGTGGTGTTGGAAAGCTCTTAGCGAGATATTTATCATAGAAACCTTTACTTCGAGTTTTGAGGCCTTTGAATTTTGAGGTATCTGGATCCACCTAGATTATTCCTCCCCACTAGAAACTTTTGGACCACCAAAAGTCTTTCATTCAAACAATAAGTAAGGGTATTTCCACCCCACTTGTCTGGTATCTATCTACCATGCTCTATACATATAGATTCTCACAACATTCTATATAACAAGGATGAAAAATGAAATAACATTGTTAATCATTCTTAATCTTCCACGACTATCTACATTCATCATCCCAACTACTATCCATGGACAACATATTATTAGTAACAGTTAATATATAGATGTTACTAAAAATGAATCAACAACATCCCTAATCTTATTAATAGGTTCCCTAATACTGACACGTAGAAAATCTTCGTGTTGCAGGTTTGGTGAATTCTGAAACACTTCATAGTTTTACACACATTTAAATATTCCATTCTTATGTTCAAAATCACATGCTTTAATGGATTTTGCATACATGAGAGAAAAAAATGGGTTTCATTCACAAGCCTCTTCAGTTGTCCTTTAGTTACCAAGGATAGATCAGTTTTCATGCAATGAGCTCTTACGATGTATTCAATCACATCCTTAAAGAGGTGGTATTTCTTCTCCTCTCTGAAGAAAATGGATTTCCTATCAAACAACTATGAGTTTCTGAATACTAAACACCATAGACATCCAAAGGAATAAAATCCAATTCACCCTCATTTATAAATTTGGAAGTGATAGCAAATCTAAGTCTACATTGTTTAATTACTTACATCTTCGTATTATCACACACCCATCCTATTTCTAGAATTGAATTATGCTATTAAATCTGAGAGAGACTTTCAGATAGATAAAGAGGGATTTCTATGATTCATAATAAATTGAACATGTATAGCAAAGAGAGTGATATGTGACTATAAAATAAGTCCAAATAAAATATAAGTTCAACGGTATATTTGAAGAAGTAGGTCGTTGTCCTGGCAATAATGGGATAAAGGTTTAACATGAGGTTTTTTTTCAATATCCATTTTATTAATAACTAGGAGGCACTATCCACGGGGCCTTCACTCAATGAAACGCTAGCATAGCATGTGTGTTCGTGGCATACTAAACAATACCCTTAATTTGACTACATATTGTAAAATACCTCTAAAAATTACTTTAGATAACCCCCTACCAATACAAACACAATACACCTTCCCAATTTAGAAAACCCATACTTTCACTAGGTATTTTAGATATCCATTTTTTCATTAACATTTTTTGTACCCTTTATATTTTTCATTATCTTTGAGTTCTACTTTTTATACACAATATTTAAAAACCCTTTACCCCCTATTGTATGCTCAATATATTATGTCATTTTTTCCTCAATATATATCCCCCAATTTGAATGCATGTGGTATGGTATTGCTCCCCAAATGAAGCCCCCATGGCACTAACAGAGTATCAACTTTCATATGCTTTGTTATGACCTTTATGTGGAAAATTTCACTTCAATTGTTTTCAGAATTAGGAGACTGAATAGTAGAGCTAGAAGATGGTATACCTTGCATCCCAATAGTTGTGATTTGTGTTTTATCACTTGAATTAGACCCCATGTCTTGTTAAATTATCATAACCATATTTTACTTTCCCTTTCGATCTCAGAACCACTTAGGCCTAGGCTTTGGGTGCAGTCGTGACTTTGTTTTTTATAGTGGGAATAGGATGGTTTATCATCATCCTTCTTTAAGGTGGTTGTCCTCTTCAATTTCTCCTTTCCTCATCCCTTTCCTTCTTTCATATGAGTATATTCCATGGAGACACCATCACCCCTTTGACCAGCCTCGATATAAGTTCTCATGCACACACTTCATCTAGGTTAGATGGATTAAACAAAAGAATGGTATGATGAATATGACTATGCAATCCATCGATCTATTTTAAGAGTGTTTCTTATGCATATGAAAAAATATTCAAACCCATAGCTTTCTTTCTAAATTCATTTTTATAGGTTTGTGCACTTTTTCCTTTACCCTGTCTCATATTGTTCCACTCCATGATTTCTTTCTAAGTGTATCCTACAAGGTTAATTTGTTTCTTTAGTGTTGATGGGAATCCATAATAAGAGGAAATGATCTAACCATTCTTATGGATACCTTTCTGAATTTTACTTTCCCACCAAATCAACGTTATGCCTTCTTGTCGAAGAGAGGCCAATTGAATTTTAACCTCATTTTCAACAATTTGTTGAACTTTGTAGTAGACCTCCAATTGTCGAATCCAGATGTCTAATATTTAATCATTAATCTCTCCATCATACATGGGTAACTCAAACTTAACATTCAATTTCAATAATGTCCCTTTAAAATCATTCTTTTTATGAGGAGATGGAGATAAAGGAGGAAGAGAAGAAGGAGGAGTATTATTTTGTGATAGAGGATCACCACCAGATTCTTCGTTATTGGCTCAAATTATTCTTTCTCCTCTTCGTTGCTTCCTTTTACTGTAAATTTCCTCCACCATTTCCTTCATTGCACTAAATGCTTCAAAGAAATATGCTTTAGAGTTAAATGGATGTCCTCCTTTTGGCGAGTCCTTCGTTGATCTGAGTTTCTCTCCTCAAACCAATGTAAGGATTATAAGCTTCAAAAGTTCCTTCATCATTCCTTAACATAGACCTAGTAAGCATCCACACTCACAAACCATGTCAAGGAGATTTGATCTAAAACTTGATCTAGATCTTTAACTTGATTGGTTTGAAAAAGTACTTAATAAGTGTGCATGAGCAATTAACTTAATCAATGTCTAGGAACAATAATAAAGTTGCAAATGAATAAATAATAGCATAATATAGAGAAGAAAAGAAAACAAAGAACATCGAAATGACGTCAGGCTAGGAGGTAACTCCTCAAATGAGATTATATTATTCATTTGGGTTGTTCATAGTTATATACATGAGGGAGTGACTATTGAGTTTCATCTCCCGATGACTTCATTTTCTCTTATTAATTATTTACACTATTTACAATTGTTCACCCAAGCCCTAAGATTAGGTGTCAACATTCCCCCCCTTAATCTAAAGGGATGTTGGTGAGTCCAAGCATCATTCTGAATCTTTCAAGCTTTTCTCTTCCAAGCACTTTGGTGAATATGTCTGCAATATGCTCATTAGTGGAACAATGGCGAAGATGGATTGTTTTGCCTCAACATCATGTCAAATCAGATGGTATTTTGTATTGATGTGCTTCATTCGATCATGGAACTTTGGGTTCTTGGCCAACTTTATTGCAGAGGTATTATCAATCATGAGTGGAGTCGAATGTACTTGTTTTACCTGCAAATATTCTAGAGTTTTCCTGAGCCACATAATTTCTTATGTTGCCTCAGTTGTTGCCACATATTCTGCCTCTGTTGTGGAATCTGTTAGAACTAATTGTTTTCATGATCTCCAGGAGACAGCTCCTGATCCAAGACTCATAGCATAACCAGAAGTAGATACCCCACTTTCTTTGTCTCCATCGAAATCTAAATCGAGTATCCAATCATGCTGAAGTCGCCCACCTGTGTATACTTGAGTCAAAAGTCTTGAGTTCCCTTGAAGTACTTTAGAAATCTTTTTGCAGTAGACCAATGTCCCTCACAAGGCTTTTGCATAAACCTGGAGAGGATTCCAACATAAAATGAAATGTCTGGTCTGGTAGTAGTCAGGTAGTTGAGACTTCCTACAAGTTGTCTATACTTTGTTGCATCGTCAAATTATTTTCCTTCAATGGATGTGAGCTTTAAGTTTTGTTTCGTTGGAGTAGTTAGAGGATTGCATTCAGCCATGCCAAACATGTTCAACAGATCTCCAATGTACTTCTTTTGAGAAAGTAATATGGAATTTTGATGTTGAGTTACTTCAATACCAAGATAGTAATGAACATAGCCCAAATCAGTGATTTCAAAACCTTTCCTCAATTCCTTCTTTATGGATGCAATGTAGCTCTCATTGTTCCCTGTCATCAAAAGACCATCTACATATACCACAAGATATACAATTATTTTGCCAACTTTCTTGACAAACAAAGTCGCATCATCAAGATCATAATGTTTGAAATTGAGTTTCAGAAGATGCTCAGTTAGTTTTCATACCAGGTTCGTGGTGCTTGTTTGAGGCCATACAAGGATTTCACAAGTTTCCATACTTTTTCTCATGTCCTTTCACAGCAAATCCTTTAAGATAGGACATAAAAACATTTTCTTTTAGATCTCCATTCAAGAAAGCAATTTTTACATCCATTTTTTGGACTTTCCAACCGTTCTGAGCTGCTAGGGCAAAGAGTGTTCGGATGGTAGCCCATTTTGTTGTGGGGGAAAAGTCTCCTCATAATCGACCCCTTGCTTCTGTGCAAAACCTTTTTCCACAAGTGATGCAGGTGGTTATTGGTGGCCACCCACCAATTCCACTTGGACCCCCACCATTGTTTCTTTCAGTTTTTCAGTTTCCTTAATTGTAGCACAATTTACTATTTTTAGCATTTTTTTGGGTCCTAAATTTCCGGAGCCATTTTAAGGCCCTAAACAACATTTTCTAGGAAAACTAGGAGCAACATGGGTCCATGGACCGATGTTCCTCTTCCTAAAGTTGTAGTCCTCGGATATCTTTCTAACAAGATATTGTGCACGTCAAATGGAGATCGTATGCCAAATTTACAACCGCAGAAAGTTGATGTACCAATTTACCCAAACGGGGCCCACAGTTTGGCGTTTCATCTTCTACGGTTATGTTTTTGGATGTTTAGGGTTTTCCATTATTTCTCAATAATAAATAGGCCTTAGAGCCTCATTGTAACATAGTTCAGAGGCATGTAACCGCCACATCTCTTCTCAAAGATAAGATACCATCGCCCTAGCTAGTTTATTTCCATTTCTCTTTGTAAGCATCTTTCAGTATTTTACAGTAATGAAATGAAGTATTATTTATGTTTCATCTCTGTGTGTATGGTTATATCCATAATTTGTTACGTTCTTGTTTAAATCTGGATTAGTGGTATCAGAGCAGTCTGCTCTTTCTCTGTCTTTCTTTGCATGTCCCCAACGAGGTCGGGATATAAGGAGTTGGGGATTGAACTGGTCGAACCTTTGCAAGACCAACCTCGCAAATACCGACAGCCTCCCATGGCAGATGAAAAGAAAGATGAGAGGGTAGGAGATCCTATCAAAATCTTGCTCGAAGAGGCCCTCGAGCGACAAAGGAACACGATGATGGACAACTTTTCCCAAATCCTTCAGCAGCTACCCAAGGGCGACACATCTACTTCTAGCAACTACTATGGAAGCACTACACCCTTTAAGGTACAAATTAACTTTGACATTCCCATATTTGAGGGTTAGATAGATGTAGACATCGTAGATAAATGGTTAAATCTACTAAAAGGATATTTTTTTGTTCATGACTTTTTTGGCTAGGAAAAGATTACTTTCATTCTTCTCAAAGTCACCCCCCACATCAAGGACTGGTGGGAAACCTACTGTGAACAGAAGGATGAAAGTACAGCCTCACTATTTTCAGCCGCACCCACTTGGAATTCATTCCAGGCTGCCATCAAGGAGCAGTACTACCCTGTCGAAAGCTATGAGGATCAATACATAAAGTGGACCATGCTACGGCAGGGAAGGGACCAAAACGTGTCGGAGTTTACCAATATTTTCCATACCCTTCGCACAAAGTTGGGTATTAAGGATTTGGAGCATCATTTGGTACTCAAATATCATGGCTGCGTGCATAGGTACATCCAAGACGAAATAGAATTCCTGAACATCTCCTCACTCGACGCGGTATACCGATATGCCGTCAAGATCGAGCAAAAGTTTAAATAGAAGAAGCGGGAATTTGGATCTGTGAATCCAAAACAAGGGAAAGGTGCCCCCAAACCGCAAAAAAAAGGACAAAGCCAAGGCCGGGTGACCCAAGACAAACCTCCAAAGCCGCAAGAAAAGAATAGTGTCGCAAAGCCAAAAAAGGACAAGAGAAAGTGGTGTGAGTTCCATAAGAGCTCCACTCACAACACAAGTGAGTGTTGGGTCAAACAGTCACTAGTGGCCGAGCTAAAGGTTTCAGAATTAGATGCATGTTCCAACTCTAAGTCAGAACCCGACAGGGGAAAGACAAAGGGAAGTAGATTATTGATGTGGAGCCCAATGCCACCATTGCCACCACGAATATCCAAGAAGGAGGAACCCGAAGATCCAGAGGAGGAGGAGCACCTCTTCCACTCCCAGATGTGGGTAAAGGGCTCCCCGCTACAATTCATTGTTGACGGTGGGATCCAAAAGAACCTCATTTCGTTAGAGGTCATGAAGTGGTTGGGCTTACTGACCACAACACATCCACAACCGTACACCATCAGGTGGCTTCACCAAGGAGGGGATCTTCACATGAGCCAGGAGTGTCGCCTCCCATGCAACATCAAGCCCTTCACGAATGAGGTATTGTGTGACGTTTCTCCCCTTGATGTTTGTGATGTACTATTAGGCCAACCATACTTGTGGAAGTGACATGTTGTGCATGAATCAAGGCCTCGTGTTGTTATTGTTACTTTGGGAAATAAGTTGTACAAGATACTGGAGGTAGCACTGCCTACCGCCATCTCTTTGGTTACTGCAAAACAATGTAGTAAGCTCATTTCCAAAACTGGGAAATTTGTTTTCCTGATGATATGCCGTCAAGGAAAGAAGAATATGGTGGCCACGACCTCCAGACAGGGCCCCTCCGCACGACAACTACAAATGGAAAAGGTCGTGGAGGAGTACGAGGACATCTTCAACTCCCCCGCAGGGGTTCCTCTGCACTGTCAGGTCAAGCACTCCATCGATCTGACCCCAGGTGTGCTACTGCCCAAAGGACCAATCTATCGGTGCTTCGTTCTGGAGAACAATGAAATCAAGAGGCAGATCTAGGAGCTACCGCAGAAAGGTCACATCCGTCGGAGTTCATTGCCCTGTGGGAGCCCGATCATGTTGGTATAGAAGAAGGATGGGACTTGGAGACTCTGTATTGACTATCGGGCGTCGAACAAGATCACTGTCCATAATAGGTACTCGATCCCATGGATTGATGACCTCCTGGACCAACTAAAGGGGGGGAAAATATTTCAACAAGATTGATTTGAAATCAAGATATCACCAGGTACCAATCGAACCCTCTGATGTGTGGAAGACTGCCTTCAAAGCCAAGGAGGGCCTTTTTGAATGGTTGGTTATGAATTTTGAGTTGACGAATGCTCCTGCAACCTTCATAAGACTAATGGATGACATCTTGTAGCCATTCACCAACTCATTTGTAGTGGTATACTTGGATGACATCCTGATCTTCAACCAGAGTTGGGAAGAGCACCTCCACCACATCCGACAAGTTCTCTAAACACTGCGGCAACACAAGTTATGTGCCAATTTGGAGAAATGCACTTTTGGCATGAACCAGGTTCAGTATCTGGGATACATTATTGATGAATGGGGGGTGCATGTGGATCCAGCCAAGATCCAAGTCATTCAGTATTGGCCATCTCCAACCACTCTAACAAAGCTCCACAGCTTTCTGGGTCTTGCCAACTTCTACCGCAGGTTCGTGTTGGAATTTTCTCATATCACTTAGCCCTTAAGTCATGTCACCAAGGAAGGAGTGAAATCAAAATTATTTTGGTCTGAATCTCAATAGAAGGCATTCACAGAGTTGAAACATCACCTCTGCTTGGCACCAGTGCTCGCATTACCAGACTTGCAACAACCATTTGAGGTCGAGACAGATGCCTTTGACTATGCTATTGGGGCAGTCCTTACTCAACATGGGCATCCAATGGCATATCACTGTGAGACACTTTCAGACACAGTCCGAAAGTATCCCACTTATGACAAAGAGATGTATTCCATTGTGCAGGTCTACCGACAATGGAAGCATTACATTCTGGGGAAGGAAACGGTCATCCACATAGACCACCGGCCCCTGTAATTCATACAGACCCAAGGAAAATTGTAGAATGATCACCATCATAAGTGGTCCACATACCTGCAACAGTTCCATTTGAATATCAAGTATAAGAAGGGCAGCACTAATAATGTTGCAGATTGCCTCAGCGGACCACCGATCATGGCGTTAACCACCGTGCTCAACTCTTGTGGGCACGAGACTTTTGATTGGCCACTTCTCTACAAAAGCGACCCAGAATTCGGCCACACTTACCAAACACTCTTGGAGGGTCAACATGTTCCAAATTTTCACCTTCAAGATGCCCTGTTATGCCACCTAGGTCACCTTTATGTTCCTTCAAGCGAACGTGCGAAGATGATTTGGGAAGCACACTATAGTTGGGTTGCTGGGCATTTTGGGGTCGAGAAAATGGTGGCAGTACTGCGAAAGTATTTCTACTGGCCAAATCTTCGACAGGATGTCGAGAAGTACATCAAATCATGCATTGCCTGCGTCATTACCAAACCAACCATCAAGAAGCAAGGCCTCTATACCCCATTGCCTACCCCTAGTCGACCTTGAGAATCCATCTCCATGGATTACATGTCAAACCTTCCTTCTACTAAGCATGGAAATGACTGTGTTTTTGTGGTCATCAATAGGTTCTCGAAGATGGCCATTATGGCAGCCTGCAAGAAGAATATCACAGTAGAAGCCACTACTAAACTCTTCTTTGAACGAGTATGGGTACAGTTTGGGATACCACGGTCTATCATCTCAGATCGGGACAGCAGGTTCCTCATTACATTTTTGTCCAGTCTCTCGTCAATGCTAGACACCAAAATCACTAAGTCCACAGCCTTCCACACCCAAATTGATGGTCAGATAGAGGTTGTCAATAGGATGATCATACACATTCTGCGCATGTACAACTCAAAGCATCCACGCACATGGGATGAGAGCCTCCCCTATTTTCAGCATAGCTATAACCGGGCTCTCCACAGCTCGACTGGCCACGGCCCTTTTCAGGTGGGCTTGGGATTCCAGCCACTATGTCCCATTGATGTGGCCATGCCATTTGCAGCTACTCAAGCAGATTCGACTC
The DNA here is from genome assembly GCA_031772625.1 of Pinus tabuliformis. Classification (NCBI taxonomy): domain Eukaryota; kingdom Viridiplantae; phylum Streptophyta; class Pinopsida; order Pinales; family Pinaceae; genus Pinus; species Pinus tabuliformis. The sequence continues at coordinate 1,933,326,263 of CM062819.1, forward strand.
ATGTCCAGTCCGAAACAGATAAGGCAAACAACTTCATTGAGAACATCCAACATATTCTCCAGCAAGTCCACAACATTCTGGAGAAATCAAATGCCAAGTGCAAGCAGCGACATGATCGACATCGGGTGCCACACACGTTTCAGGTGAGCGACAAAGTCTAGTTGCATTTGCAAAAGGAACGCCTTACCAGAGCTTATCGGAAACTCAGACCACTCCGATATGGTCCTTACACCATTACCAAGGATATGGGAGATAATGCATTTGAGCTCAGCATTCCCCCATTCCCTGGCTTGCACTCAGTGTTCAATGTGAACCACCTTTGGCCATACTTTCCATCATTACTAGAGACATCCGACATTGCAGAACAGCTCACACCCACAGAGTTAAATCCAGATTGCATAGAACAAGCTGCAACTGATCGGATCATCGACACATAGATCAAGCACACTCACCAGCAGAAGATCAAACTGTATCGCGTTGTCAAAGTAGGTCAACTCCTTCACCAAGGCAAGTGGCTCACCAGGGACCAAGTTCAGCAGAAGTTTCCTCATCACATGGAGGAACTCAACGCAATGGGGACCATTGCTTCCTAAGGGGGGAGGAATGATGCTGGTGGATATTGAGGGCTACCCGCCAATTCCACTTGGACCCCCACCATTGTTTCTTTCAGTTTTTTAGTTTCCTTAATTGTAGCACAATTTACTATTTTTAGCAGTTTTTTGGGTCCTAAACTTCCAGAGCCGTTTTGAGGCCCTAAATGACGTTTTTTGGGAAAACTGGGAGCAACATGGGTCCATGCATCGATGTTGCTCTTCCCAAAGTTGTATTCCTCGGATATATCTTTCTAACGAGATATGGTGTGTGTCAAACGGAGATCATATGCCAAAGTTACGACCCCGGGAAGTTGATGTACCAATTTACCCAAATGGGGCCCACTGTTTGGCGTTTCATCTCCTAGGGTTAGTTTTTTGGATGTTTAGGGTTCTCCATTGTTTCTCAACAATAAATAGGCCTTCGAGCCTCATTGTAACACAGTTCAGAGGCATGTAGCCGCCACATCTCTTCTCAAAGATAAGCTACCATCGTCCTGGCTAGTTTATTTCCATTTCTGTTTGTAAGCATATTTCAGTATTTTACAGTAATGAAATGAAGTATTAATTATGCTGCATCTCTGTGTGTATGGTTATATCTGTAATTTGTTGTGTTCCTGTTTAAATCTGGATCAACAAGCCTGGCTTTTTTCTTGTCAAGTGAGCCATCAACTTTATACTTGTTCTTGTATACCCACTTGCAACCAATTGGTTTGGTTCTCAATGGTTCTCAATGGAGTATCAACCAGCTTCCAAGTGCCAAGCTGCCAAGTTTTCTATGTGCTCTTGAATGTGAATCATGAAAACACTATTTGCTATGCTTTCCTAGAATGCAAGCATCACATTGCTTAAGTTTCCTAGGAATTGTAGGCAAACAGTAACACCATTTTTCTTCAACAAGCGGAGGTTGTCATAGTTCAAGTGTCCAAATCTAGCATGCCATAATAAACTTGATGGAAATGTACCTTCATCGTAATGAGAATTGTATGAGAAATTTTGTGCACGAGCAGAGGTACCCTACAGCTTGAGAAACCTTTCTTCTTATATCCCCGTCATGACAAGTGAGTGGTGTGATTCTTTTCTCACCTCAATCTTGCCATCAAACATGTGAATGGAGTGTCCTTGCTGGTGGATGTGAACTAAGGACAGCAAGTTTCTCCTCAGCTTTGGGAGATATAAAACATGATGCAGAAGAAAGTTTGGAAGACCAGGCAATTTAAGCCTGATTGTGCCAAGCCCTGATGGCTTGAGTTTTGATTTGTCTGCAAAGTATACCGCTCCATCAACATTGTTAGTAAATTCTTCAAAACAATATCTTCTAAAATTCATGTGGCAAGTTGCTCCTAAATCAAGCAACCAATATTTTTTCCAAGGAGCAAGTGAAGCATTAAATAAGTCTTCATTTACTCCAATATTACAATGTGTCACAACATAGTGAGCGGATTCAGGTGCTTTACCTTTCTCTTTGTCATTAGTTTTACCTTTGGGTTGGTTTCTTTCCTACTCAATTATATCCCAAGGCAACTTTCATGTGGATGCATCATGTGATCCATCTCTTTTTCAACATATGCAATGAAAATCTGACTTTTCTCCTTGAGGGTTTTTGCCCTCCTTGCCTTTGAAATTTTTTCTTCCTCTTCCTCTTCGACCATCTCTTCCTCTGGAAGAACCTTGAGAAAGATTCTTCTCTCTATGTGCAAGACACGCAATCTCTTCAAAAGATTGAGGAGTTGTCTTCTTCCCAAAATATTTCTCTCTTTCAGCAAATTTTTTTCACAAGGGAGTAAAAGGTAATTTCTTTGAGGTTTACATTTGCTTGAAATGACTCAAGATAATTTGAGTAAGTGGGATAAAGTGCCTTGACAAAATTTATCAGAGGAATGTCTAGTTCAACATTAGTGACTTTGATATCATGCATGATTTTACTTCTGATGCAATAGCAAGAGAATCATGATTTTGTAATTCAAGGCTGAACACTTTAATCATGAGTTGAACAACTTCAAGTGCAGAGTCTGAGTCATAGAGTTCCTTCAATTTTTGTAAGGCTTCGAAAGCATTTGAAAATGGTGAAATATGGTGACTCACCTCTTCATTTATTGATGTTGAAATCAAGGCATAAGCCTTGCTATTCTTATTTTCCCAAATGGTGAATTCCTTTTCTGAGGTAGGTTGTTCTGGTTCTTTGTCTCCGTCTCCAACACACACTCCTTTCCACAGCTCATTAAAAATGAGAGTGTGTTTGATTTTTCGTGACCATTCTGGATAGTTCTCCTTGCCGGTGAGAACCACTCCCACAATAGATATCAATGAATGCATTTTAAAAATCTGTGTACTGTAAAAAAATATACTTCTACTGGAAAAAAAATGCAGTTCTGGTCAAGAATGCAGTTCTGGTGAAAAAAATGCAATCTGGTATTTATAGCAGAGGTATATTTGGGAAAGGTGTATATGGGGAGGGTGTATATAGGATACCCATATTATTCAACATCACAACACAGTAAAGTATTAACAACACAATGTATTGATACCCGCTTTATTCAACGACACCACAGTGTAAAGTACTAAAAACCGGTGGATTCGGGGAGGACGGGTCTTTTGGAGGGATCAATGTGCAGCATGGGAGGAGGAGCACCAATAGCGTGGGAGGAGGATTAGCGCAACGAAGTTTTGGAGCAGGGGTTTTTTACAGCGTATATGTGTGGATAGGCCAAGGTAAGCATACTGGAGAGCCAACGCTACATATTGGAGAGCCAACATTGTAAGAGGAGGCGAGGGTTGATGGCTACGTATTAGAGCAGAGAAGCAGCGTATATTGGGAGGAGTAGCACAGTGTGGGAGGGAAAGAAGATGAGGAGGAGGCTGGAAAATGGTGGTATGTTTATTAGAGCATATTATATAGGAGGATGGGCAACGTACATGGAGCAGCTGCAGCGTGGAATGAGAAACCGGAGAGGTCTACGTATTGGAGCGGCCTGGAGGTATGAGCAATACAGTGAAGAGAGGCCGAAATAGCACTGATTAGTCAGGATTGGGAACAGGATCCTAACACTGCAGCCAAGAAATGAGAAGGTTGTCAATGCTGCCCATCGAACTGGAGGCCCTATTGAAACTATCAAGAAATTTAATGCAACATCAAACAAAGCAACCTCGAGCAACACCACATTGAACACCAAGAAGCTTGATGATGAGACGGAAGTTCTCGCACATGAAAGAGTTTCGGCTTTTACACAGCGTTAAGAAATCATGAATGGAGATGTTGACTAGGAGGAGGTTGCAAGCTAAGGACAAGTCTTGGGACCTTTGTAAGTATGAGCGTTACACCATATTATCATGAAGAGGGCAGAGAGCATAGGAATGAAGAATATGGCAAACTACAAGAAATGCAGGATAAATTTCTGAAAAAATGGCAAAAGGGAGCTACAATGGCAGACTGCAATGCCAAAAATGGAGTTGGCTCTAATACCATGTAAGGCGAGGAGGTAACTCCTCAAATGATATTATATTATTCATTTGGGTTGTTCATAGTTATATACATGAGGGAGTGACTGTTGAGTTTCATCTCTCGATGACTCTTCATTTTCTCTTATTAATTATTTACACTATTTACAATTGTTCACCCAATCCCTATGATTAGGTGTCAACAAATGATAATTTCTTTCACCTAATGTTTGAGCTACGTATCTAGGTCCAGCTTCCAATCATGGGATGATTTCTATTATCATGTGAATTTTCGAGATAAAATTGTGTGAAGGATTTTAATCTTGTCCATCATTTCAGGTGGACACTCCACCCATCACTGGGGACTAGAGAAATGAATGATCACAAATGAGTGCAATGGTGCCTTTAATAGATGGATGTATACCAATTAGCAATTAAGAAATAATATTAAATTAATCAAAGAAGTCAATAAGAGGAGAGTGTGCAGGTTAAGAAAAAATATTAAATTAATAATAAAAATGTGTTAAGAAAAATAATATTAAATTAAGAATAAAAAAGAATATTTTAAATAATCAAACAATAAAAGACAATAGAATAAGATGACAATATAATATTAATAAAATAAGGAGAGGATAGGGGGACAAGGAGGATAAACTAGAATGATTAAAGAATGAGATAAAATTAATTAATATTGAAACTTGATCAGGAAATAAGAATATATAAAAGGAGAAGGAAAATTAATGAAAAATGAAATTTTCAATAAAAGGAGAAACAAAAATAATTTCGGTTATTAATAATAAAGATACGCAGATCAAAAGAAGGATCAGGAAATAAAATATAAGGAGGGGGCCTGGAAGAAGGACAAGGAGAGAATGGGGAAGGATAGACTACTGAGCGAGGGTGTGGATAACATGTTTCCAAGATTATCTTAATTGATAGCCATCTTCTTTGATAAATTTTTTGGGGTGATTTTCCATTTCAAGGGCTTCACTCAAAATACAATAAAAGCAATTAAATCAAATATATGTGTTCAAAGCCTCCCTATGGTGCAGTGGTAACGCACTGGTATATAAAAATCAGCATGGAAGTGATCGAAGTTCAAGCCCACGAGCTGTTAGAATTTTCAAATTTGTTACAACATTTGAGAAACAAAATGTATAACATCATTATACCAAATACAACATAGTTTAATGGCATGACAACAACCATTTCGATTGATCCTAGACAGGTCACGCAATCAATCTTGCGGCCAGTCCAAATTTGGACAATGTAAAATGCTAAAGTATTATATTTTGTTTGGTTTACTTTATAACTAATGTGAAGTGACTGACATAGTGGTTAGGCCCCAATTGACACATCTCAGAGGTTAGGGTGTCAAACCCAACGGGCATCCTTTCCCCAACAATGGACACTTTGAAAACCTTTTATGGAGATTTGTTGTTATAGGCTTCAAGGTCATAGGTTGGCATGTTGGTAAGCTATCAAATTAGTTGCACATAGGTTATAGATTTAATCCCACCTGAACACAAAGTTTGGAGTTTTATCTTAGAACCTTCTTAGCCAATCAGAGGCTCCCACATGGTATCCTTCGTTTGGTCCACATTCTCCTACCCAGTCATCCATGCCACATTGGATTCCACATCACCTTGCCACATTATCATCACATCATATGCTTATAACATGTGTCTCCTTCTGATTGGGCCACTTGTCAACTGACACGTAGGCAATATACTACCATGTCAACATCATACTACCACATGTCACTTTGTGGTCCTGCGAGGTGTCACCCTATCAAGTGTTTTTCCGTGTTTCCCAAATATTTCAAAATGTGATAACTTCTTCATATTGAGTCTATTTGAGCTCGTTCAAATGGAATTGTAAAGATCTCGGTGAGCTTTTCGTCATGGCGACCTTTGCACCAAGTTTTGATACCTTTGAATTTTGAGGTAACCTGAATCCATCTATATCATTTCTCCCTACTTAAAGCTTTTGTACCATCAAAAGTATTTCATTTAAATATTAAGTGAGGGTACTACCTCCCCACTTCTCCAAAATATATCAACGATGCTTTGTACACCTAGTTCATCACAACAATCTATATAACAAGAATGAAAATTGAAACAACATTAGTAATGATTCTCAATCTTCCACAACTATCTACATTCATCATCCCAACTACTATCCTTTCACAACACATTAGTAGTAAAAATGTGTATGTAGATGCTACTAAAAACGAATTAATAGAATCCCTGGTCTTCTTAATATGTTCATTGATATTGGTATGCAACAAATCCTCATGTTGCAACTTTGGTGAATTCTAAAACACTTCATAGTTAAACACACATTTAACTATTTCATTGTTATGTTCAAGATTACACGCTCCAATGGCTTTCGTAGGCATGAAAGAAATCTTTTTGCTTGTATTCACAAGATTCTTCGTCTATCCTGTGTTTACTAAGGACATATCATATTTCATGTGATGAGCTCTTATGATGTATTCAATCTCATCCTTTAACAATTTGTATTTGTTCTCCTCTCTAAAGAAAATGGCTTTCCTGTCAAATAGATAAATGCTTCCAAATACAATACCATAGATACCCAAATGAAAAAATCCAATTCAACCTCATCTATAAACTTGGAAGTGATAGCAAATCTAAGTCTACATTGTTTAGTTGCTTTCAGCTTAGAATTATCACACGCCCATCCTAGAGGATAAGGTTTAACATGAGGTTTTGTTCCAAGTTCCAATTTCTTAACAACTGCTTCATATATTAATTTTACCCGGGAGCCACTATCAAATGAAGTATCAACTTTCGTATGCTTTGTTGTGAGCCTTATGTGGAAAATATCACTTCGTTTCTTTTCAAAATTAAGAGACTGAATAGCAAAGATATAAGTTGGTATACCTTGCATTCCAGTAGTAGTGATTTATGTTTCATCACGTAAATCAGACCTCAAATCTTGCTAAATTGTTGTGGCTATCTTTTATTTTCCCTTTTGATTCAGAACCACTTAGGCCTAAGCTTTAGGTGCAATTTACAAGAGTGATCTTTGTCATGGCCCTCATTATTATAGTGGGAACATGATGGTTTCTCATCTTCCTTCTTTATGGAGGCTGTCCTCTTCAATTTCTCCTTGCCTTTTCTCTTGCCTTCTTTCATCTGAGTAGATTTTATGGAGACACCATCACCCCTTTTACCTAACCCAATATAAGTTGCTTGCACACACACTTCATCCAGGTTAGACAAATTAAACAAAATAATGGTATGATGAATTTAACTACACAAGCCACTTATATAATGTAGGAGTCTTTCTTGTGTATATAAGGGGATATTCAAAGCCAAATATATCTTTACAAATTCTTCTATATCGCTTTGTGCACTTTGTCCTTTACCTTGATTTATATTTTTCCACCCCATGATTTCTTTCTAAGTATATAATAAATGGTAATATTGTTTCTTTAATGTTGACATGAATTTGTACCAAGAGGAAAGGATCCTACCATTATTATGAATACCTTTCTAAAGTCTACTTTCCCACTAAATTAGCGTTGTGTCTTCTAGTTGAAGAGAGGCCAATTGAATTTTCACCATCTACTAAACTTTGTAATAGACCTCCAATTGTCGAATCCAATTGTCTAGTCTTTAAGCAATAATCTCACCATTGTACATGGGTAAGTCAAACTTGACATCCAATTTCACTTATGGCCCTTTAGAAACAATATTTTTATGAGGAGATGGAGGAAGAGAAGGAGGAGGGAAAATGGAAGAGAAATCTTATGTGATAAAGGATCACCACCATCTTCTTCATTCCTAACTCCTCTTATGCCTTCTCATCTTCACTGCTTCCTTTAGTTGTAAAGTTCACCACCATTGCCTTCATTGTATTCTATGCCTCAAGGAAATATGCTTTAGAGTTAAATGGATTTCCTCTTTATGTTGAGGTAATCTATAATCTTTGAGGTGATCTCCTTGAACCAATGTCAAGATTATAAGCTTCAAGGGTTCATTTTCCCTTCCTTTAAAGTTTTTAACCATGTACAAAAATTACCTGCAAATGAATTCTTAAAAAAAAATAGAAAATATACAATGGTGAGAACATAAAATATACACAAAGATTTTTCTATTAGAACCCAAAACCAGGAAAATCATATTTATCTTTCATTATATTTAGTTCAATCTTACAATGCTTATGAACAATAATAAAGATGCAAATAAAGCAATAATAGCAAAAGATAGAGAGGCAAATAAAACCAACAACGTGAAAATGATCAAGGAGTTCACCCAAAGTCCATGTTACATCTTTGGGTCCTACTTGCAACCAATGTAGAATTTCTATTATCCTCAAAAATTTAATTTTACATCAAGCATCAAGCCTCCAACAACTAGCAAAAATTGTCCTCTGCTACAAGGTATGTGGCTTCCCCAAAACCACTAAAACCTCTAAAAGTTGCTCTAAATTTGAGCTACAAATCCACCTATTACAAATTATGCAGAGCTAATTATAGCTTAAAAAATTAAATCATAATTTTGTGTACAAAGCCTCCCTGTGGTGCGATGGCAACAAACTAGTGTATAAAAATCAGCATTGGAAGTTACCTAGGTTCGAGCCCACACACTGTTAGGATTTTCAAATCCATTACATTATTTACGAAACAAAATGTATCACATCATTATTCCAAATAGAGCATAGTCTGATGGCATAAAAATAATCATTTAGATTGACTCCAAATAGGTCACACGGTCAATCCCACAACCAATCCAAATTTGGATAATGGAAAACAATAAAGTATTATTTTGGTTTGGTTCATTCCATTTCCAACATAGAGTGGTTGACACAGTTGTTAGGTCATGATTGACACATACTGGAGGTTATAAGGTCGAACCTCGTTGGTGTGCTTTCCTCAACAATGAAAACTTTGGAAAAAATTTATGGAGATTTGCTACTATAGGTTCCAACATTGTTTGTTGGCCTATTTGTAAGTCGTTTGATTAGTTGCACATAGGTTAGGGATTCAATCCCACCATAATCGCATCATCTAGAGTTTTGTCTTCGAACCTTCTTATTCAATCAAAGGTTGCCACATGGAAACCTCTGATTGGTCTGTGTCTTCCTGCCCAGTGAACCCTTCCACGTTGGATGCCACATAGTCATCACATCATTTTTCTTTGCCATGTGTTGTTTTCTGATTGGGCCACTTGTCAGCTACCACATTAGCATCATACTATCGTGTCAGCATTGTACTGCCACATGTCATTATGTGGTGCTACCATGTGTCACCCTATCAATTTTTTTCTCGTTTCCCAAAATATTCAGAACTCAATAATTTATTAAGATGAAAAAAATTCCCCCATGGGTTTGGTTTGTTGGCCAATGAACGTTATGCTAAGGCGTTCATGCTGCTACATAGGTCACAAGTTCAAACCTTGCTATACCCATGCTCTATTCTTGGGGGTGGGTGATTGTGCCTGGGGGTTATAGTGGCAGCCAACGGGTATCGACCCCGTGTCACGCGAGTACAAGAACTGCCATGTTAATGAGTTGTTAAACTAGAAGTGAGTATAGCCATCACTGGCTGCTATCCACGAATGCATGCTAACTCATCATTGTTATTCAAGGAAAACCATGCCACCTGGAATTACCCATTGGTGGTCCTTAAGGGGGAATAATTTCACTCATGCCAGATGCCTCTAGGTCTTAGACCGTTAAATTGTTGGTCTTGGACCATTAACCTATTTCCTTACATCTTAGACTAGCTCTTAGCCAAACAAAAGCAGTTTTAGGACATACTCTAGGCCCCAAAATAATATTTTTTTTATATAATAATAGTAATCTAAAATAATTTTAGATTATAATTAAGTTAAATATTAAATTGGTATATATATATATATATATATATATATATATATAGTATTTGATTATTAGTATTTATGGAGATATTGTAAATATTTTACCTTTCTCTACATTTAATGGTAACCTTTCCAAAAAAAAAAACAAAAATTCTCAATCATTAAAATCATTCAAACTAACTACCCCTATCTTTCTCTATATATATTATATCAATCCATCATCATACCATAAAACAATATTGCTTCAAAATAAATATATGTATATTATAAAATAAAATGCTACTTCAAAACAAGTGTTACATAGTAGCGACTCTTTGCAGCTTAGTTTAACTATAGCTAAATAAAAATAAAAATATTGAATTCAAGTTAGTGTTAAAGTTTAGAATTCAATCAATTTAAATTTATTGATTGGTAAATTGAGGTATTTTGTTAATTGTAATTATGCATTGTTTGCAAGTATGAAGAACTGTGTTGCTAATTTTATTTGTTAAAATATGAATTCATCCACTGTCACCCCTTCTCATCATTAAATTAAAAGATCATTTCATTAAAATAATTAACCTAAAAATTTCATGCCTAGCATATAAAAATATTGAAAAATTTATATAGAAAAAAAATTTATATAAATATATTTATCATATAATTATTATTTATATATACATTAAAAATATGTATAATAAAAAATTTCTTTTACTTATAAAAATTAAGTAAATATACCCATATTCTTAAACCAATCTTGAAAAACTTCGTGAAAATAAGTATAATAGAGCAAGAAGAGTCCTTCCATTGGTCGTTAACAAATCTATATTAAACATTAATTAACGACAACATCGACAAATCTATATTAAACATTAATTAACGACAACATCGTATATAAAAGAAAAATATATTGATAGGCTGAAAATTAGGATAACAATAACAAGTATTAAAAAAATACAAGAAAAAAAAGCATCTATCAAATAATTAACGCTTAATATTCGATTTGTTTTATTATATATTTTTAATATTTTAATAATTTAAAAATATTAAATATCTTTAATAATTTCAAAAACTTTTTAATAATCTCAAAATGATATGTTTTAATGATTTAAAAAAAAACAAAAACAAAAAACAAAACAAAACCCAAAATGATATGTTTTAATAAAATAAAAAAATATAATAAAAATGTGATTCTTTAATATTGACGATTAATATGATTGTAGATATTTGAATCATAGTTTCAAGTAAAACATTATTTTCCATGCTTAATTGTCAGTGTGACGGCTACCCAACAACCTTTAACTCGAACTCAGTTTTCTTAAATTAAAAACCTAAAAATGAACTTAGGTGGCAGTTCAATATTCTTAATTGCTTGCCAATCAGTGCCAGCGTTGGCAATGGGTGTGCCCGAGGTTAATATAAAGAAAGCTTTGATTTATCAGTAACCATGTACTTTGCAATTCATAAATTGCATAATTGAAAGTTGTGGATGGGTTGATAGCCCAGACACGTTATTAATTTTTAGGAAATTTACGATAACATGTTGAATTTAGTAGTAAATCAAAATCAAAATAGATATAAATTAGATATAAATGAATTATATTATTTTTAAAAATTAAAATTTTTTAATGATGATGATTAACGTTTATTAAGACCAATGCGATCTATTGGATCTCAAGAAAAGAAAAAGAATTTAATTATGATTCTTCAAAATCTTGTTTCTGTAATAAAAAAGAAGAGAAAGAAGCACTCTAAGATCGCTATGGTTGGGTTGGCTTCTTAAGTCAAGAAGATTGCAAGTGTGGCAAATGTTGCTGAATTGAGAGTGAATGTGAGTAAGAGTCCGGCACTCTAAAAGGAAGTATTTTTCATCTTCCACCTTAGTATCGCAAATCTGGCAGATTCTATCATCCCAAGGAGTCTTGGGAGTAGACCATCGCCCGGTTTCACTTCGAAGCTCATGAGAATTAGTTCTTATCCTAGTGATGTTCATTTTTTTCTTAGTGTTGGTCAACACAGAGAGATAATTCTAATTTATCAATGGTGGAGTTGATCACCTCCTTATAGTATCTTAATTTCCTTTTACCCTCCAACTCTTTATCATCCCACAGCTTGTCCTTAAAATTGGAGGTAATAATATCTTTGACACTATCCTTGCTTCCCATGATGATCTCCTCCTTAATCCCCCAATGATTGAGCCAAGATTGGACATCCTTATGCCACCCAAGCTTGAGGCGAAGGTGGGGATTTTGACAAAAGTTAGAAGCATTTTTTGGAAGCCTCTTGGATTCCATGTTGTAACACTTCTTCTTATACATTAGATATCTAAACATGGTCGTACTTTCAATGGGGGACAGACCAGCTTCGATCAAGAGGATAGGATAGGGAGTATTTCCCTTGATCTTTAGATTGTAGGTTATGAATTGTTTTTGAATCATCTCAATTTTTCTCCACGACTCTCTGGATATACTGCAACCCCAAACTTCACATCTGTATAAGACAATAGGGGTGAAGAGAGTCTCAAAGAGGAACATTTTTTTACTCAAAATGTAAAGATCAACCGGCTTACAATTGTTTTCAAGCTCATAATAAGTTTTTTAGCCTCCAATAATCATTTTCTCAATGCTATAATTCCATTTGAGATTATGAGGAAACTCAATACCCAAATATTTGTAAGAGGAAACCTGCTCTAAACAATGGTTATCATAGACAAAAATACCATGGGTAATCTTTTTCAATGTAATGATCATGATTTTAGTCCTGTTGATGTTAAGTGTCATACCCATCTTGGAGCAATAGGCATGAAGAGTTCAACTATACAAATTTTGCAAAAAAAAAAGTTGATCAAACCCAAATAATATGAATTTGACTAAAAACCAAATGCAATACCTACTACGTATGTGCATAGTAAAAATAATAATTTTATTTCATCTCAATCCATTATTATATAATTTAATTCAATTGATTTATATATAATAATATTTCCCGCCCTCACAAAATAGTTATTACTGATTTTCCCAATATTTTTGTTTTTTTTTCCTCACTCTTATACTCTAAATTCCATTTTAAAACAATATATAAATTACTCAAAAATTACACCACCAAATTTCATTTGGGTGGTATAGATAAACAATAATTAACATTATTTTTAACACAAAACTGAAAGAAATAGAATAATATAAATGGTTTATATCATGTTAAATTGTCCCCTAATGATGAATTCAACTCAATTAAATAGAATAATATAAATGGTTTATATCATGTTAAATTGTCCCCTAATGATGAATTCAACTCAATTAGATTACATATTTTTAAAATATTTAAAAATGGTTAACCCAACTCCCCTCAAATTCCAAAATATCAATTTAAATAAAATTTCCCTTACCATAACCATTTTATCCCCTGGTAGTAATTTGATGTCATGGCTCTGTCCGAACACTTTGTTTACCAACACAAACTTCTAGAAATTGTCTGGAAGGAAATATGGAGCAAGCACGCATTTCTTTCTATTGATCTTGCAAGCACCGCACTGAAATCTGAATGGCCTCTCTCTGTTCCAAGCAGTACCGTTATGCATCTGCATTTTCGTCAACCTTAGAAAATAGTAGCTTAAGAATGCTTCCAAGTATGGCATACCTTTCCGTTATTGTGTGCACTGAAAGTTTTGTCAACCCTAATGGAATAGAATAAATTTTAAGCAACAAACCTATGAGGAATTATAGGTAAATGTAAGGTATGAGGAATTTTTGAAAGTACTCCTGCTAGCTTCAATGATGACAGAGAGATCAAAAGTAGAGCTTTGTGGCATAGAATGGTCGTGGTTATTATATTAGCATTAACACTGCGAATTTTGGTAGACTAGTTATTTAATGGTGGGTATATACAATCTCCACTCATTTATTGTCCATTAGCAAATTGTATATTTATTGTCGATGTTAACCGCGCTTCAATGAAGTTCCATCCACTAATGTTGGAATTGATAGCTTTTGAATTGGTGGGCAAACAATGAAGTCTCTCCGTCCACTAATGTTATGGTTAACAGTACGTTGATGAAGCTAGCCCGCATGTTTATCTGGTCGGCAAACCACTATCGGAGGGGAGTAATAAGCGGCCCATTGCACTGATTGCTTGCTTATAACTCTCTTAACTAAATTATATAAGTCACCACAGTTATATAAATTAAATAGTTGGGAAATATGAGATAGGAATTATGATAAGTATCAAAATACTTACTTTATTATACCTCTCAAATTGTTATCATTAAAAAAATAATTAAATTTAATCAAATTATAATTTTATTTATTACAATAATTATTATTATTAATTCCCCAATGGAAGTGGATGCACAATAGACAAATGAGTTCAAGCGCGCCACCCCATGCACGAAGAGTGCCACTGTAATTCAAATGTACACATGGATTACCATATTCTGAACAGTTATCTTGTAGCTTCTATGCAATGGAGAGGGATTTTGTATACATAGAATGGAATTATTTATTGTTAGTGGAACTATCACATCCCCTTCAGAGTTTAACATCCTTGAAATGCAAGGTTGGGCAGCTGAAGCACTGGGTAGCGAGTTGGAAACTTCCAGAATGGAATAAGCAAGCCAGAATTCGGGTCAAGTCTATGGATTTTTGTAGTTATACTACCACGCTTTTGTGGGAGGAAAGAGATGGCGGTAATCTCACAAAAGCAAAGACAATTGATATGTCTATTGGGTTGAAGACTACAATTGGAAATGAGGTGGTTCCTTTAGATAGTGCACAAACTCCTTCAATGCTAATTCATGTGGTGGCGTCCTAGGTTGGTAGCGTTAGTTTCTCCCTGCGGGTGCTACCAGGGATTATTTATCCCTTGGTTGCACGTATTTAGTTTTTTGGGTCATTCTTGTCACCAATCTGGTCTTGGCTTTGTGGTAGTATATTTGTTGGCAATGTGATTGTTTTGTATAATTTAAGTCATGAGGAATTTTTAGTTTGGGACTTGGCTATTCTGGCTGGCCCTCAACTAAACGGTTGGTGTGCAGACCATACCTAGTCCAAACATGTGCTTTTATGCCCTCCTTCATCCCTATTCAACTTGGTAATTTACTTATTTTAGTGGAATTTAATTCTCTAGTATACATAAACTACTCGAGGTGTAAAACCTATTAGGTTTGTTATTATACTACTAGTTTTCTAGGAGTTGTTGCTTGTTTGGTAATTGTGGTGTTGGTGGAGTAGTTTTCTTTGGTTTTGTGTTGCTTCTCTATTTGTGGGGGTTAAAATTCCATGTCAACGTATACATGGCCACTTTGGGGCTAGGGGTCATGGCTAACAAAGTTGGTCACGTGTCAAGATGCAAGCTCATGGGGCAGTGGCTGCCTATCATTCTGCAACTTGTTTGAGTATGAGGGAGGAGATCCCACAGTTAGAGAGACATGCTCGTCAAGACAGACAAGTTTATTCAAACTCAAAACTAATAGATGAGGTTGCTCGATGGCTCCTTGACCCTAGCCACACTAAGGGAAGGAGGAACCAGTACATGCATGTCATTATTCTTCATTAGTAATTAAAAACTCTACTGGGACAAGTGTTAAAGGAGAAGCACAAGGACATAAATGACATCATATCCTTCCTAAACAACATTCAATTAAACGAGTGGAAAATGCAAGCATGTCTAGGTATTCTATAAGCTTGAGTAGCTCACACGGAAAAACACATTCACTGTGAATTCCAGCCCTCGATGCCTCCTCGTATGAGTGCGAAAGACTCAATGACAGCGTCACACTCGTGATATGGATACCATGTTGTAGGTTTTTGTCAATAGTTTAGTCTTTTATGTTGTGTTTCCATTTGTAGTCTTTGTATCAACTTAGAGCTACCATATACTAGCCAACAAATATGGTTTCTTGTATTTTTTGAAAAATGGTTCCTAATAATGTTATTTGGCTTTTGGACAAAATGCAATCAACTTACAAAAAAAATAGTATTATTATCAATAAAAAGAATTAATATAAAAGTTAAACATATATACATTTTCAAAAAACATGTAACAACATTTTTAACCATCTAGATTCACTTCACTTTATCATGGAGATTCTTAATCTATAAATATGGAGATCCAGTTCACCTTATCATAGAGATTCTTAATTTGTAATTAGACATTGTTAAAATATCATGGCTTATCAATACCAAATGCTCAAAAAATCATATAACTCATTTCGTATGACATTTTTTTAAGAAATGAATTTAACTAAAAGGACAAAAATATGCATAACTACTTTGGAAATAAATCTCAGCTTTTGATTTGTGTATATTACTAATAATATTCTAAAATATCCTATGGAGGTTAAATCCTTACCATCCACCTAATAATTAAATTAAAATTGTGGTAACTCTATTCCATAATAAACATGTATATTATTATTTTTAATAGGAATGAGTGTAACCACTACCACTAATTAACCACTTAGAACAACTATTTAGTAAATACCACACGGATTAGTGTCTCCAAAGACTTAACCCACGCAGCTAGGAACAAGAAACATGTGTCATATATCTCGAGCTAAGTTTCTTAAACTTAAGTTATTATTATTATTACTAATTATAAAAATAACACACATATATATATAACAAGATTCTTAATAAGCTTAAGCACTAAAATTCACTCATATTTATTTATATTTTTAAATTTTAAATAAATTTTATTACTGTTAGGGTCCTATAATAATAGGATTCATAATTTTGAATTGGCTATGGTTAGTCTTGTAATATTTTACATACTTTTTCTTTCTGCAAAATGTTTTCCATATTAAAAATTAAAAAATGTAAAGAGGGTATGTCCTAAAAGAAATATCAAAGGAAAAAAAGAATAAGAAAAGATCAAAAAATTGAAAAAATATGAACCCCAAACAAAAACAGATCATGAAAGTGTGCAAGTCCAAGTGCCACTACTTTTTACTTTACTGTGCAAAATAATGGTTGTGTGCAACTTGTCATAAATGTCACAACCCATGATAGTCAAATAGTTTAATCTTGACTACATGCTTTAAATTTCATGTTTATAGATAAAGAATAAGGATCTAGCCAAACTGTTTAATCTTGGCAGATCAGTAGTTAGGTAGAGAAATAAAATGTGCTCAACAGCTTAATCTGAGCCATTGGAAGATATAAGGTTAGAATTAGATAGTTTTCTTTTCAAAAGAAAGAGGAAAGGAAGGGTCTGCTAGCTTAAATGCACCTGTTGGACAACTAATCCTCAATGGGTTAGTGTGCAAGCCAAATAGACAAAAGGAAGTCCAAGAGACCTTGGAATGTGAAACCCAACGGTCAAACCATGTACTATAAATGTATATGTTTTGTTAAGAAAATTGAACTCTCATGTTTTATCTTTCCTATTTGTCTTTGCCATGTGTGTGTTTAAAATGGTATCAGAGCAGGCGTATTCCTGCCCTGCATAATTACATTGAGCATTTGTTTTATGGTCTTTATGTGCAAGTCATTTCTGCCATCATTTATGAATATTTTCTCAGCTAAATTCTAGTTGCAACCTCTGTCATTTCTCCAGCCCTATTTTTAGCATTCCTGTCTTGTAACTCCCTTCTGCCATTTTCTTGCAATCTATCTACTGCCCCCTATGGAATCTGTCTATTTCCCTCTCCATTGTCGTTGTTGCAAATCTCTGACATTATCTGCACCCTCTGTGCTCCTTTCTGTGCTCTCTGGGCTCTCTGCCATCATCATTGGAAGGATTGCTCCAATGTGATACCGGAGATTGATCTCTCGGCTATTCATTTTCGTTGGGCAGTGGAGGGAGGATGGCAGCTTATGCGGGAGCATTTTTGAATCCTTATGTGCCTGTTTCGAAGATTTCTCTTCTTTGGCTTTCAATTCGAACTTGTCTTTGAAGTGATTTGAGAAAGGCTTAGTGATACGTTGGAATATCATGGTGTTATGTGCATGGAGCGTTGTTGCATTGAAACGATATTATATGCTGCATTGTCTGAAAAACAATCCATTGATACACACTAAGCATGCAAGTTTGAATAGTATTCTGACTGTGAGGTTGGTGTGGTGCATTCAAGATCGTTGCAACAATTCGATTGGTGATAACATATGGTGTGTATTGTTGTGAGTAGTCTATGGTGTGTTGGGTTGATATATTGACTGCGTGTGAATTGAACGTTGTGTTGTTCATTCCTCATATGTGCATTGGTATCATATATGGTTGTTTATGTTGCCCCATCCATATATATTTCTTGAACGCTGGTTCCATTGAACACTGGTACCATACACTGCCCCATCCATATATATTTCTTGAACGTTGGTTCCATTGAAGTTTGAATAGTTTCTTGAACAGTGGTAGTTTCTTGAACACTGGTTACATTGAACGTTTTGTATTACATTGTATTTACACTCACCATATATTGAACACTGTGTATTACATTGTGTTTACACTCACCATACGCTGCCCCACTCGTGTTGGTCGGTCTTAGAACTGCGGTGAAAGTTGACTACATTAAATTGAACGCCGGACAAATATGGTATGTTTTAAAATTCGTTGAAGTTTTCAATGTGCTAATTGTTTTGTTTCAATGACTGAGTTCAAGCGTGAGCAATACACCACATTGTGGTGAAGCTGATAGATTGACTCGAATGCTAGTTCCTACATTGGTTGAAGGGAAAACAATTGTCATTAAATTGAACTCACTGGAGTGATTAATTCCATGGGCATTGAGTTTTGAATGATGCATGTCATTTGTTATGAACCTAGAAGCATTGAAACAATAGCTTACGATGTTGAATCTATGTTGGAGTTCGTTCGTTGGTTATGAAGAATCATAGTAATTATGTATAGGTTATGACAACTGAGTATGTATGATCTAGAACTCTGTTATTTATTCTCTGCATGCGTTGGGTTATACCGTGATTGATTTGCATTGAGTACTAAATAAAAGAGACATTATAATGAATGTTGGAACGTGATGAATATTTAGCTCTGTGATTAAATACTGGAGTGTGATTTGTGTTTCTGCGTTGAATAATCTCCAACATCATTGTGCATCCGAGCACTTCTGTACATTTTGAAGGCAGTGTGTTGGAATGGAGCCAAGTCCATGCATAACTCCTAGTATGTTGCGTTGAAATTTTTGAAGGGATATATTTGGTATTTGTATTTTGAAGACCGAGTATCATATGATGCATGAATTAACAACTGGGCATATGCGTGTGTCCGAATAGTTCTGGAAGACCATCTTTGGCACACCACAACGAGCAATTTGCAGTTCATGAGATTATGTACAACTCTTTCTCTGGCGATCTGTAATCCCACAATTGCAGTTGTTCCACATTCTATCATCAATGGTTACAGGAATGTATTAGCAGTCACTATTGAACTTGACTATTCTTTTCCACTGGCCGAGAAAATGAAGGAGTATTTGAAGGATCCAAGCAAGTTTGCAGTTGTTGTTGCCCCAGTGTGGCATTGTATTTAAAACTCATTATAGTTTTTGTCTACATATATATGCATTGATTCCTTGTTACTTCGACTGCTGCATAAGAGTTTGGTGCGCTGTATAAAGGCAATGATTGTTTTGACAAATAAAAGTAATCTTTTGTGGAGAAAAGTTTAGTCGGTTGTATTGTCAGAACATAGTGTTGGTCATGAGTAAACTCTTATTTTTATGTAATGGATTGTAATTGGTGCTTTCTGGTTGCACACTGATCATTTGCTACATATTTATAAAGGATATTGCTAGTGGGTATTACTTTTTTTCATTGAGTAGTAGTTGTGATCAGTTTTTAAGGTGTAATTCTGACATTGAAGAAAAAATGGCCAGAACCAATGAAGTATTAGAGTTCCTCAAAACTCTGATATTATCTACTAATCATGATACATTAAAAGTCAACAAAGTTTCTCTCACAGACATTCAGGTATGTCTACAAAATGCACAAGAAAATATTGAGTTTTTGCAGCTTGAATCTCAGCTATAGCAAGCAGAATTACAGCAGAGGATTCATCTTTCTGAACCTGTTTCTGTTCAGAAGTTTGAAACAAACTCTCATAAACAACAAGAAAATATTGTTACAATTGATTCAAATCCAGTGCCAATAAAGTAGCAGTTGTACATGCACATGCAGAAGTTCAGCGTGCACTTCCCAAGCCCATCATTAGACCTTGGGAAGAGCTTGTCCATAATAAGCATAGAAATGGTCTTGGATATGACAAGGACGTGTCCTTTCATATTCTAGACTACTCCAAGCCCATTTAGTTTCAGAGTGTTGGATTCATTCATGACAGGTCACCTCCAGCTGTTCCAAATTCTGCCCCTCTTCCACAGCAGCCACAATAGATTGTGAAATTCCAACACTGTGATCGAGTTGGCCATTTGAAAGATCACTGTTTTGATCTTCATCCATGTAAGCACTGTCATAAAACCAGTCATTCTTCAAACAGATGCTTCAGAAACAAACCTCCTGCAAGAACAAAGATTCATCTTGGATGGATTGCTTCTTAGCAATGGGCATCAACAGCCAAGAGGATATTCTAGTCACATGTCAGAACTTGTTCTAGAGTATTGAATAGTCTTGTAATTGAGTTTTCTCCATCATCTCACCTTGTATCTGACAGGGGGGAAATGATGGTCATCTACAAGCTTCAAAGTCACAACAAGCAATCCTGAGCCACAACCTGCCACACCAGTTTCAGAGTTGTAGCCAGAAACAAAGATGCCCTTGAACATGTCTTTAATTGGTAATCTAGGACATTTCCTATAGCAAAAGACTTCAGCGTCTTGCCAGTTTCGGAAGAATTCCAGGAACAAAATTGAGAACACTTCCTCTAGCAGAAGACTTCATCTTCTTGCCAGTTTTGGAAGAGTTCCAAGAATTGCATTAAGCATTCCAGAGTTGTTGGTCATCCTTAAACCATCACAAGTTGATACTTCCCTTTTCAGGTTGAAGTTCTCCCTTTTATGCGGGGTGAGACCTCCCTTTCATGGTTGAAGGTTTCCCTCTTCAAAACAATAGGAGCACTTCCTCTAGCAGAAGACTTCAGCTTCTTGCCAGTTTTGGAAGAGTTCCGGGAACTGCACTAAGCGTTCCAGTGTTGGTGGTCATCCTTAAACCACCACCCTTTATACCAACATTTCAGAGAGCACATTCAACCTAGTACTGCCATGTATTTTTTGCACATTTTGTATTGCAGCTCTCTTCTTGGACTCATACATAACCCTTCAGATTAAGGGGGGGAATGTTGGACACCTAATCCTCAATGGGTTAGTGTGGAAGCCGAATAGACAAAAGGAAGTCCAAGAGACCTTGGGATGTGAAACCCAACGGTCAAACCATGTACTATAAATGTATATGTTTTGTTAATAAAATTTAACTCTCGTGTTTTACCTTTCCTATTTGTCTTCGCCATGTGTGTGTTTAACAGCACCCAATAAAGTGAAGAAAAAATGTTAGGATAAGTAAATGGTAGGTAGAAGAAAAGTTGCAGAAATACAAGGTTGTCAAAGCATAAGCACATTTATCATGCTTAATCCTATGTTTCAGTGTGCAGAAGCAGTTATGGAAGTGAAAATATGTTCACAAGTTGATTTAATTAACTTCCCCTCATTTCATTTCACCCTTCATTACATACTTGCTAATTTCCCCATCATCTCATCATTTCTTAAGAATATACCTTTTTCCCTTCATTTTGACCCTTACCCGTTGGTTTCACACATTTCCCTAGAAAATTACCCTCCAAAGGTCATTTCCCAATCCAAAACCCCTCTTTCCTAGTGTGAAACTCATTCCCCTTTGAAAAAATCATTTTCCCCTTATTAATTTCCCTATTTTATCTTAAAAACCCCATAAAACCCCCTTTGTCCTAAGTTTAAATTCCCCCTCTACATTACTTAATTAACTCCACCATACCATATTTCGCCTAAAAAACCCATAAAACCCCTTTATTCTAAGTTTTGTCCCCCCCCGTATTATTTAATTAACTCCGCCATTCACATTTTCCCCGACATAAACCCATTTAACCCACCACCCTTAGTGCAGTTAACAAACCCCACCACATTTAAACCCTCGTCCCACTTTATTAAACCCACTTATATTTAACCTCATCTTATTCATTAATTAATTACAGTTAAGTGTAATTAATCCCCCCGGGCCCCACAAATCTTCGCCCTTATTCCCTCCATGCATTTCCACCACACGACAGTCATTAGATCTTGCACCCCCATATCTGACGGTGCACATCCATATCACGTTGATTCTCTTTCCTAACTTTACCAACCCGAGAGCATGTGAGATTCGTGGTTTTGCTCGGGCCCCTTTCGGTTACCGGGCAACTCTAGGTCAACTCGCGTGCTCTCAAGGAAATACCGCCCGACTGTCAAAAGCAGTGCGATGGCCCCTAAAACTCCCTCCCTGCGTAAAATGAAACCACCCACTATTCATTTATGTAAATTCCGCGTCAAATGTGATCTCTACCCGTTAAAAGGCTGAAGACGCTCATTTTCACTCTTTTTGCTCATTCAAACTATGAAAGCTACCTAAGCCTTCCTGCGCCACCCTGAGCCTTTGCAACCAAATTTGACCACTGATTACCTTCCGAACACGCTCTAGACTCCGTCCACAAACATCTCAATTCAATAAATCCATTCATTGCCTTCCCCGTAGACCTATGCTTTATTAATAATTGTTGTATTTTGCAGGTAATTAGAAGGCCAGGAGATTGGACAAACAAGTTTTGATACTAGTCACAAAACCTGTTTGCTCTGGATTCTCAGGAAATGTATTCAAAGGCTTCATTGAGCAGGAGTTTTGTGTACAAAGAGAAAATCAAGTTTAATACAGCAGCAGAGCAGAAGGAAACAATTTACACAAGTAAATGTTAAAACAAAGATGAAATCATTTTCACCAGCACAACAAAAGATTCTTACAAACTACTCTCCAAGAAACATTTTGTATTCTACATGCATCTTTTAGTAAATATCATTTTTACTAAAAACACAGAAGCCCGAAAGAGTGAGTAAGATTTACAGTAAAAGGTAAAAATGAAAGCAGGTGACAGAGCATACAGTTAAAAGACTAAACAAAGGAGGCAGATGAAAGTGTATCAGATGAAAGGTCATAAGTAAATATGACATCTAGCATGAAGACCAAACAGCCAAGCAACTTAAAGGGAAAAATATCAAAGACTAAAAGACAGCAGAACCTAAATAATGGGGACAGCAAACAGCAGTTCAATAGCTCTCTTTATCTTCTTGCATGAAGATATTTCTTTTTCCTAGATTAGTTCTCAATGTAGTTTGAGATATTTTGTAATTTCTTTTGTATAAATACTTCATAATTTGAAGTATTGAGGGTGGATTTCTATACATTTGTAGAGTTATTTTGATCTTAAACCTAAGGGTTATTGTACCATTTTTCAAGTCAACAGACTGGAGCAAGTAATAAAATTTTTCACTATAGGATTTATGAGATGAGATATTACAATGAAGTATTCTTTTTCTGATTTTGTTACATTATTATGTGTTTCATAAACTTAAATTTCATCCAAATTTGAATGAATTAACTGGAAATTTAACTCAAAATTTGTTTAAGTACACTCTGTTTTGCACAGTTAATCATTTATATGTTTTCCTCTAATATCTGGATTTGAGAACCCTTAATTTCTCTCCCATCCTGTTTGACCTCTTGCATTTCTCTTCATAATCTGGCCTAGGGAACCCTTAATTGATCCCTGGATCTGATTGGAAACCATTTTCACCATCAATCCTTTGAGATCTATAGTAACTCCTCTATCTTGCCCTGTAGACATTGTTTTTAGAACTTAATCCAGTCATGTTTGTATGACATTTGACCCCATATTCCAATGGTAAAAGATAACCCTTTTCATCTAAGTAAGTGATCCCACCACCCAAATTCAAATCAAAAACCCAAGCACAATCATAACTAACCTAAAATCAATTAACTAAAACAAAGTTAAAACAGAAAGAGAGAGCAATCTCTGAGATTAGGAAGGCTAGATCCTGATCTCCAAAGTTGGTTTGTGGTTACCTCTATCATTTCTTTTTCTGACAACTTAGAAGAAATTTTGGAGTGATAACATTATTGGCGACCATACTGGGGACTCAATCCTCAGTCTAATAAAACTTTAAGGAAACCTTAAATTTCATCTTGAGCCCCTTAAGGTCATTTTTATAAGTTGTTCTTGAAAAGGTTCATAAAAATAGTTTAAAAAGTTAGAATTATGGCTCCCAAGAAGACTCACTATACCAGGGCAAATCCAGACCCAAACCCTGCTACTATAGTTGATGACCCAGACAGAATTTTAAGAAAACCAAAAAAGTTAGAAACTCAAGCAAGTAGTAGCCAGTTAATCAAAGCAAATTCACTCCCTGAGGAGTTGTCAACTTTAGAGGAAATTCCTTTTGATTTGTCATTTGAGCTCTCATTATTTAGAACTAAATCTGAGAATGCCATTCATGAAACTGTGTTAGACTTTGATTTTATTCAACTTATTGAAACAAAAAGGGTGCATATCCATATAGATTTAGATAAATTTGTCTTGGAAACTTTTAACAACTTAGAAGCTTTAACCTCTACATTGATAAGCCATATAGATGTGTTGTGGGGAAAAATGCCTATGCAGGACGATCCTATCCACCTAACGTGTGACAGCGCCTTAGCAACAAACGAATACAGCTACACTGGTTTCTTCCTTTATGAAATGTGAAAGAGGGGAGATCGATAGACTTACCGTTGTCTTCCGTTTGTCCCTCGATCTAGATCTTCTTCTCTTTGGGTGTTCACAGCTACTTGCCTCCTCGCTTGCTCAAGAGAACAACTACTTGATTCCCACGAGATCACAAGAGAACAACTACCTGTGACAAGAGAACAGCTACTTGCGACAAGAGAAGAACACAACACAAAGGCAAATATTCATATTCATAAATGATTCAGGATTAGAAGTAAATCAAATACACTAATGCAATCATACAAATACACCAGTATATAGGAGAAAACAAAGATAGCTTTATTGATTGATAACAAGGTTCAGGAAGAGATACAACCCAGAGGGCTCAAATCCAGCATCTCCTTCCTAGCAGAATGGAATTCCTTCTTCAGCTCCCTTCAAAGCATTAAGCACCCAATGTTTCCAGTCCCAAACCAACAGCAATTCTTTGAAATAACAAGATTCCAGCCTTTCGATCCCATGGAGGAGAGATCTATATATAGTTATTTTGGAGAGAGGATGAGTCAGCTTGAGATCTGACTAGTGTCCTCTCCCTCTCTCAGTTCTTGAGTCCACTTGGAGGTTCTTGCTTCCACTTGGAGATTTGGAACCTCTTACTCATCACCAGTCGAATTCCTTGATGCTGTTGGATACCTATACCAATAGGTTTCATATTTCATGATTGGCAAGGGAAAATCCAAATATGCTCTGCTTTGATATCACAAAGATCCCATATTTCCTAGAGAACAAGAGGTGTGTAAAGTGTTTCAAATGTTGATGACCTTATTTCAAATTTTGATGGATGATCCAACAGTTTAACCTGGATCATGCCATGTTTCAATTTTGAGTTATAGAATAGAGAAAGAAGTCTGTCCAAACTGCTTAATCTTGGCAGACAACTAGTTCAGGTAGAGAAGAAAAGGCTCCCAACAGCTTAATCTGGGACCTTGGAAGAGATAAGAATAGAAGTAGATAGAAGAAGCAAAAGAAAAAGCCAAAGAAAAGAAAAGGCAAGCAAGGGTCTGCAAGTCCAAATGCACCCTCCAAGAAGAAATAAAATGTTAGGCAAGTAGCT
The DNA here is from genome assembly GCA_031772625.1 of Pinus tabuliformis. Lineage (NCBI taxonomy): Eukaryota > Viridiplantae > Streptophyta > Pinopsida > Pinales > Pinaceae > Pinus > Pinus tabuliformis. Next base: position 1,933,351,915 of record CM062819.1, read on the forward strand.
GGGTAGGTAGCTGGGGTTGCAGAAAGGTTATCCCTATCATTGCAAGATTGGTGATGGTGGGCAGCAAGGGAAAAGATTACAGCTGGAAGCATGACTAATTTCCCTCACTCCCCTCCAATTTCATTTCTAACATTCCCTCACTAGCCTGAGATTCATGAAAAAGACTAAGTTTTCATGGTGGTTCTTGATCTTTAAAAGCCACATTTCTTGTCTAAAATTCTTTTCATTTTGATCTACTCTTGAAACCAAGCTTGTTTCACATAAACTAAAATGGTTTCCCCCTCCACTCACCCTCTCATCCATATTAACTCTAATTCTACTATGTAAATCCCCTATATTACCTTTTCCCCTACTAGTATTAACACCAAGGTGTATAAATCCCAGCATTATCTACATATTCTCCTTTTGGAATTATAGCCAAGTAAATGGTCTAAGGGGACTTCAGTCCACCTGGGACTGTGGTCAACCTTGTCTTGGATGTGCTCTGACCTCTGGTTATGAGTAGAAATCCTCTCCCTCAACCCTCACCGTCTCTCTGCTGAAAACGCACAAAAACCCCGTTTTCCCATATAAACCCTTGAAAAAGCTCAAAAAACCCAAAAACTGCGAAAAACCCACTTTTCTATAGTCCTCCCCCCAATCATTAAATTGAATATTTTATTGCGCTGGCGGGACCCCTCCCCAACATGCTCGACCAGTCGGAAGGCCCGCCAGCCGTCAGATCTTCGTCGCCCGGATCTAAAGGTGGGCGGTCATTTTCACTCCCAGACCTGCCAACCTTTAGCGTCCGGGGAAAATGGTTTTGGCCATCCCGTACAGGGGACGCGTGGCAGGCGGCGGGATTGTTCGGAGCCCCCCTCCCCGTTACCGCCTTTGCCCAAAGGTGGTGCGGGGAACCCGCTTACCGCCACCCCTAATACCACTTTCCTCCCACGTCAGTTGCACGTCACCCTGACGTCACCTCGCCGGTACCCGCCCCAGCGTCCCGTGGCCCTCCACGCAGACCCGCCACTGTACCCGCCCGCCACCATGTCCTGCCACCCTGGCGAACACCTCAGCCGCCATGTCACCTCCGTACCTGGGCCCCGCCATGACGTCATGCTGACGTCATCGGCGGAAAAGCGCCAAATGCACACTTTTGCCAAATTTAACCATTTAAACGACTAAATGAGTCGTTTTCGCTCATTTTCATGCGAAAGAGAAACTAGCCGTTGCCAACAGCTGCTGCGAAACCTCTCACTCAGCCATCAAATTCGACAATCCGACCAGTCAAAGTTCAGAATTCGACGGCACCAAGTCGCCACAACCCGGCCCGCGAGCTTCCAAGTCGATTTTCCAGGTATTTTGCCATTTCCTTCCACTTTGCCCATGAATTCCAATTCTCTGTAGAATTCACCATTAAAGACTGGCAAATTCATTTAATTCAGCTCCACCTGAGCGCCTAAAACCAAACCCAAGCAACCTGCCCCATCCCTAAGCTACAATTTAACATTGGAGAAATCAGTTCGCGGGTTAAAACTGCAAAATTTGCCCCCGAGGTACTCGGCATTGTTCCCTTTTGCCAAGTACAGGCCACCTGCACTCTTCCTAATGAATTATCACTGTCTCTGCAAGGTTCCCTTAGGCAATCCACATCCCTGAGAAATTACAGCATTTTACCAACCTGCTTACAATTTTACACTTGAAGAGGATATTACACTGTGCACAGTTTACCTGCTGCTTAAGTCTTTAAAGACTTATCAAACTATTACCTCTCCCTGCACACATACAGATTAAATCATGGCAGCCTCTGCATCCTCTTCCCTCAGTGTTACTCCACTGAATCAAACCAATAAGGAACTGGAGGCCTTGCCATTTATTGACAAGGATTGTCTCATCAATGACTTTGAGGGAGACAGGGACTTTTTGAAGACCTTCACTACACTGAGGGAAGACCATAAGGAGGGACTTGGTACAGATGGAATGTGGGAGTCAAACCTGCCCTATTACTGTCTCCCAGCTGTGAACGTTTTCCCTGAAATCATTCACTTATGTGCTCAAAACTATGATCTGGAGCACAGAGTTGTTAATACTCCATCAGGGAGGATCCTTTTTTATATAAATGCTGAGTCCATCAACAAGATGTTACAGTTTGATCAAACGGAGTTGCTAGTCCCTTTCTCCATGAGGTACTTGCTGGAAGCTGGTGACAAGATGACCAGTGAGGAGCTGCAAAAGGTCACCAGGAACTACATGAGAGCTGAGTGCCAGCCTACAGGGCCACCCCCTTATCTGCATGAACATTTCAATGACTCAGGCAGGCTGCTACTAGACATGATAGCCTATGTGTTAGGTTACCAAAACAGTAAGCATGTGGATCAAGCCATGCTCGTATTGCTGTCTGCTTACAGCCCACGTCAACCCCCTGCCCGAAAGTATAACTTTGCTAAGTTCATAGCCAATAGGATTCATGATCAATTGAGCAAAATGGACAGACAGGGGGTCTTCAGATACTCAGCTTACATCTACCACCTGTTCATGTTTTATCATTCTGAAGCTTTCCCATGCTACATCCGAAGGCTGGATAACAAAGGAGAGAGGAGATCTGTCATTTTCTGGACCTCAGTCTATCATGAAATCACAAATTCACCCTATACCTACTGTGAATTTGTTGACCAGTTTGTGTACCCAGTCTCCTGCATGCTTATGAAGTCCCCTCCACCCAGAGTATCTAATGAGATCAAGAAAGCTTTGCAGCTGTCTAAGAAGTACAAAATAGGTGATTGGTACCTATATGAACACCATACTGTGTTCAGAGTATATGGCTGTGAGCTCTGTCCATACAGGCTACCCAAGTATGTTCCTATGAGATTATTTGCCTTGGAGTATTACAGGCAATTGATTCAGTCAGACCTTACTCATTTCCACAGCTCCAAGAAAAAGGCACACCTTAACTTCAAAAATGAGTTCGGCCCTTTCATCATGAACAAGAAGGAAGGATGGGAATCTGCAGACCTGATCCTCAAGGACAAATATAAATTGTCATACAGTTTTCGATGGGTCCCTTATGACCCTCAAGGTTTCATCACTGCTAGGAGAACTAAGTACAGACTCCTAGGGATTAAACACTGCCACTACCCACACATAGAAAAGTATGCCAACTTACAAGAATGGCAGCTGGACACTCTAGTTGAGAGCTTAACTAAAGAAGAAAGAATGCTTAAAAATATGAAAGAACTTGAGAAGACTATTGACCTGGACTATGTGCTCCAGGTACCTTTCAGACTGCCTCAATCAGTGGGAGGAGGGACCTCAGTTACCAGGACAGCGCCGCAGACACTCTCTACATCAGCACCAGGCTTAGATAAAGGAAAAGGAAGAATGGATGCAGAGGATGAAGCAAAAAAGGAACAGTCACAGCAAAAAGATCAGCAAACAGAACAACAAACAGAGCAGCAACAAGGACAAACCATTCTGCCAGAAACCCCCCTAATGCAAACACCGCCACCTCAAATTGAGCCATTAACTACCTCAGTTTTGCAGACCCCAGCACATGAAGAGAGGGGTACTAAAAGGCAAAGAGAAGAGTCCACTCCCCTCAGTGGATCCTCCCACCAGCCAGAAGCCAAAAGGCAAAGGGCAGATTCCCCAGAGGTGGAAGACATTACTGTAGATGTCTTAAACGATACAGCAAAGGACAGGGAGGGCAGCCAACACACAGGGACAAGCTCCTTTCAGCAGGAGCAGAATTTACAGCTTGGTTTGGAGGTGTCATCCTCTTCTCAACAAAGCCAGAAGCTTAAAGGTGCTAAGGCTACCTTCAAACAAATCAAGGCAGCAAATGAGTTATTGAGGGCTGAGGTTTACAAACAGTTTATAGATGCTACTCCAGCCCAGCAGGAAAGGTTGATGTCAGTCTACGACTTCAAAGAGGAAAAAATGATATTCAGCCATTTCAAACCCAAGGGGCCGCACCCAATGACAACTGCAGATTTCATCAAAACAAGGGTGGAGGTCCTGGCCAAAGACATACATCCTATGGACCAAATTGAGCTCCACAAGCAGACTGGGGAGATGGTCTATGCCACTTTGGTAGAGAAGGCCACATTAGCTCATGAGCTGAAAGAATCTTTGAAAAACACAAACACTCAACTAGATTTTGAGAGGTTGTCCTCTAAGGCCAAGGACAATAGGATAAAATCTCTTGAGGAGATTATTGTTGACCTAGGGCATGACCCTAGTGATCCAACCGGGGTAAAAGCCCTCATGAAGAAAAAGGATGATGATCTAAATGCCATGAAGAAGAGGTTGAAGCTGTTACCTACAGAACACCCTCAGACAGCTGAATTGCAAAAGGAAAAGCAAGTTAATGAACAACTTGACCTCTTATTACAGCAAGATCAAAGGATCCAAGAACTAGAGAAAGAGCTGGAAGGAGCATTGCAAGACAAACAGGGAGGATCTACACTCCAAGTTCCTCCAACAGATTCCACAACAGCAACAACTTCTGGGGCAGCAGTGGCCCCCACAACAGAAGCAGCAGGTACAAAAGCAGCTACAGATGCCCACCCCAGTGTAGAAGAATTGACCAAAGCTGTCAAGGCAATGGAGCTACAGGCGGATGAAATAAGGAAAGCAAAAGAAAAACTGGCAGAGATAGATGCCAAATATGATCAATCAAAGATAACGGTAGCAGAACAGGGCAGACAGATTAAGGCTCAAAAAGATAAAATAAAGACCCTGGAGAAGGAGCTCAATCTGGAAAATACTATGGCAGAAATCAAAAGAATCTTGTGGAATAAAATTACCCAAGCCGTTATCAAACAGTGGAAATCCATTAAAACAATGCATGAGCATATGGATTTAATTGTACAAGCCCAGACAGATGTCTAGAGGGCCAAGACAGTGTTAGGAAACAGACCTGAGCAAGCTAGCCAATTGATAGAATTTTTGAACAGGCAAGACAAAGAGGAGCTGGCAGCCGTTGGAATCACCAACAGAATAGAGGCCATCCTCATGGCTAAAAAGGTGCTAACTCTCAGAGGTTATGTACAGACGGCAGAAAGAAAAAGTTATGAGATACAGACTGAAGTTGAAGATTATAAACTCAGAATGGGAATGTTACAAGCAAGAGGACTGCCTAGCCTGTTGAGCAGCACAGGAAAATTGATCAGCAGAGATCAATTTACAAACAGGGTGGCCGCTTACATTGAAAATCAAATCACTGCATCCAGCAGTACTTCTGAGGAAACAGTTCCTCCAACAGGACAAAGCTTGTACACTAAGCTCGAAGGCTCATTTTTTGTTGAAAATGAGGTAAATCATTTATTTGAAACTCCTCCTAGTTTTTTCAGATATACAGAGCTTGATGAGACTCTAATTAAAATTCGGAGGCACCAAATGCCTAAGGAGGACTGGTGGCAGGCCATGCTCCAAATTTTGCCACGGTAGTTTCAAGACATTCGGCCACTGCCAGCTCAGGTCACCAGAAGACAAGTGTAAAAGGATTAATGTTTGAAAATCACCCAAAAAGTGATTCATCACTAACGATGACAGCTAGCCACATTTTGAACAGCACATCCCCAACCGACTCAGCAGCTCCCAAAGGCCAAAGTATCTTCTGACAAAACATCAAGACGCCTTTATTTTGTATTCAATGCAGTAATAAATTTCTAATAAAAATATCTCAAAAGTTGGTGAGAATATTAAGTCTGAGATAACTTAGAACTCAGATATTTTTGTAAAAATCAAAGTATATATTGACCCCGCACATAAGCTGAAGGGGTTGTTGTTATTTTCATTTTGGAGATCTAACTTGCTGTAAAATTCTCAGAGAAATAATACAAAGGGTGAATGGAATTTCCAAAGCTTGGCGTACCTTGATGCATTGTGATGAATGGTGAATGTTGCAGGATTCTAGAGTGTTTCATAAAACAATAAGTCTTTCTTAAATCTCTGTGTTACATGTTTTCGAGTCTTTTGTTCTCTTTTATTGTTTAAATGTTTTACACTTAATAGCGAAGTAGAAGAATAGTTCCAGGATTTAATCACTGATTACCCTGAACTCAATCTGAGCTATTATCCATGTTTTCTTCAGATACAGTGAATGAAGTGTAATTCTTAATTGCTGCACTTTAAAACTATATCTTTTACAGTGATAGACATTCCTAGGGATTCAAGTTTGCTCCTGAGACATCTATCCGTTTCTTATACCTAGTTTGGTGGAAATACTTAAATACTTTAGTGAAAATTCTTAAATGCTTTCACTGCTTGTTTCATCTGTTCACATTATAAATCAAAAATTTTGTTCTATGAAGTATCCAAATGGCCCTGTAAGTTTCACCAATTCACCTCAAGGTTTCTAGACACCTACAGCCATAGACTCCATTGCCCAATGATATTTGACTCTTTGAATACTACATCACAAGACCTGAAAGAAACTCTTCAACCAAAACATAAACTAAACCTGTGCATAATACCTAGCCTAAAACCCTATCATAACAGATACAAATCATAAAAAGAGAGCCCTCTCTGATCACAGTTTGGCTAGAAGCAGTGATCGAAAGATTGGTTAGTGGTTACCCCGGCCGTATTCCCTTGGGAGTCATAGGGAACAACCTGGGTGTTAACATAATTGGCGACTCCACTGGGGACTTCTTAAAATTTTTCAATTGCTATCTATCTTCCAAAGCTAACATCAAGCCTGAAGCTAGCCAAGAGGCCTTAGGACTGTTTCTGTAATACAGGGACAGCTTTAGGGAAGAGCTAATTAGGGAATCTTCATCCTAGCTTTAGAACATATATAGCCATTCCAAAATTCACATCCAGTCCTTGCATATATAGCAGCTTCCTATACAAGTTCCAGAGAGAAATTAGAAGCTGGCTCCCAAAAGAAACCCAAGACACACTAGGGCAAACCCTGACCCTAATCAACCCATCATTGTTGATAATCCAAATATCATTCCAAAGAACATAAGGAGACAGAAAAAGCAGGAGAAGCCTGCTGATTCAGATACAAGTTCAGATCAAACTATCCTCATTCCCACTCCTTGCAAAGTTCTTTTCCGCTCCACACCTAGTCCTTCTAGTTCACCATCAACACCTCAAAGCCCTCCTCTCCCATCTTCACCATCTGCACATACTCTTTCAACCAGTTCCCCGCTTGTTATCCATACCATTAACCCTGTTACACCTGTAATCCCTGTTGTTCCATTTGTTCCTGTTAACCCTCTAAACTTCATAAACATGGCTAACCGGTATGCACCCCTGCAGATACCAACTAATGCTCCAGCCCTACCCCAAGACTACCAAACCAAAATCTCATTTTTTGACTCCCATGGCCCTTTGACAGCTGTCCAGCATGCTAAGAAGATGCAAGACCACTTTGAGACCTATGAAATAGATGATGACAGTGTCAGGATGAGAATTTTTGTCCAAAGCTTAACTGGGGATGTTAGAACTTGGTTTAGATCCCTAAATGCAAACTCCATTGCAACCCCTGAGGACCTGTACCAAGAGTTTACCAATAGATGGGAGAAAAAGAAAGACCCACTCCACATACTTGGTGAATATAACACTATTAAAAGAGGTCCCCAAGAAACAGTTTTGGAATATTGTGCTAGGTTTAACAATGTATATAATGCTATCCCACAGAACTTAAGGCCCCCTCCTGATTTGGCCCTGTATAACTTCCCTGACGGTTTTGATCCCGATATGGCCTATCAGTTGAAAGAAAGAGATCCTCCAACCCTTGCAGAAGCTCAAAGGGTTGCAGTCACTGTAGAGGCTAACCTAATCGCCAAAAGAAACAGGGCAAAGTTGGAAAAGAAGACTGGCTTCAGAGAAGAACCCTCGGGTCTTGATCAAAAGCTGGATGCAATACTAAACAGTATGAAGAGATTGGGTGAAAGAGTGGAATCAGTTGAAAGAAAATCATCATGGGAGGCATCACAAAGCAACCCTCCTAGAAATCCGAATTTTAGGAGAACTCAAAACCCAAGTATAGGAAAGACAAGTGTTGACCAAGACATTAGACCCCCTTTTCAAGAAAACTATGCAGAAACTTCCACAGCCAATCAGCTCAATGAAGATCCTGAAATTAACTTAATAGGTCTGGATGGTAAAAGCCACGTTTTCTTAACACAAGAAGACCATGAGGAGGATGAAAGCAAAACATTCCAAACTAAATCAGGAGAATCCTTTGACTTTAAACAAGGATATGATACTGCTGTCTATGAAGTCCATAAACAATATAAACTGAGGAGTAGGACTGTGAATGTAAACCAGCCCGACAAGATAAAGGATAAACAGAGGTCTAAAGAAACCATGGTCACAGAACCTAATGACAAAATAAACTTGCCTACAGAAGAAATTGTAGTTGAGGAGGTTACTGAACTACTGTCCCCACTACAACAGCCCATGGCAACTTCGTCCTCTCACCCTAATCCAAACATTACCCCTCAAGACATGAGTACAAGGGGCAGGTTTCAAAGTCAAGATGAAATCCAACAAGAAGATTTAATGAACAGAGAAAGGACTGTTATCCGTGACTCCAAAACCCAAGTTGACAAACCTTTTGACCTAGGTACAGAGATTGGCAAGCTAAAGATAGCAATTCCCCTCTCAGAGCTAGCCAGGCATGACATATACAAGCAACAGATCAAGAAATCCCTTCAACTCACCAATAGCAAAGATGATGTAAATGTGCTAGATGACACTCCAGAATTACTGTTTGGCCCAGAGGTAGATGGAAAAACAATAGTCACAGGGGTTTTACCTTTTTATGTCAGCCTGCATGTTCATGATAAAATACTGCATAATGCAATGTTCGACTCAGGCGCCTCTCACAACCTTATGCCAAAAGCAGTCATGGAAAGATTGAACTTGGATATAACAAGACCATACAAAGACCTATTTTCTTTTGATTCAAGCCAAGTCAAATGTTTAGGCCTAATAAAAGATTTATGTGTGTCTCTGGTTCAATATCCCAACAAAACCATTCTAATGGATGTTGTAGTCGCTGATATCCCACCTAAATATGGGATGCTGTTATCAAGATCATGGGGAGCCAAGCTCCAAGGCTCCCTGCAATTAGATATGTCATATGCAACTATCTCTGTCTTTGGGCAACCAAAAAGACTTTACAGGGAAACACTCATGAAGTATATGGTCAGCAGTGAGGAAAAGCCTCAAAATTTTCCAATATATGCTGTCCATTCGGACATAGACTCCTTCATCCTCTTCAATGACAGCACAAGCATCTCAAACAATGACATTAGCACCGAAACACTCATACAAGAACAAAACATTGATCAAACAAGTAGCACCTGCCAAACATCAATCAGCCCAACAATGCACATTATCCCTCCTCTAGTTGTCAAAGATTGTCAAACAAGTGATGAAATTGTCCTAGAAAACAAATGGGGGAAGAAACCCCAACTCATGCTCACATTGCCATCCTATGAACAGAATTTTAAATCTCCTGTCCAGCAAGATATCCTATGGGTCCTAGAATTTGATGGCTCAGTTAACAAGTTGGGGGCAGGAGCTGGAATTTGGATACATAACAAAGAGAAAGATTATGCAGAAGGCAGGGCTTATAGATTGAATTTTAGATGCACTAACAACATGGCAGAATACGAAGCTCTGTTACTAGGTCTCAAACTAGCAAAGTCATTACAAGCACCTAGACTCTCCATCATGGGAGACTCTGATCTAGTAATTCAACAAGTGAAAGGAAATTTTGTCACCAATGACAAAAGATTGAGGTCCTACAGGTCTGCTGTAATTGAAATATTAGAGACCTTCTCTGAGTTCGTTATCACAAAAATTTCAAGGGGCCACAATCTCCATGCACACAGTTTGGCAACATTTGCCAGCACCTTCAAATTCCCATTAGAACCCAATAACTGTTTCACAGCCGAGGTCAAATACAGACCCTCTATTCCAAACAATGTCAAAGAATGGCAAGTATTTGAGGATGACATGCAAATAAACAATTTTTTAACCTTGCAACAAGAGTTCACAGGATTAAATATTGATATTGATGGAGCAAGTCAATCACAAATACTTGAATCAGCAAGTCAATCACAAATACTTGAATCAGCAAGTCAATCACAAATACTTGAATCAGCAAGTCAATCACAAATACTTGATGGAGCAAGTCCATCACAAATACAGTTTCAACAGTCTGCTCACCCAATGTCACCTAGAACAGCAAAACAATTACTGAGCCCAACCATTTTCAGCAATGCAAACATTCAGCAAATTCACCAAATTGACTGTGAAGAGATGAGCAACGCTGAAGCTGAAATCATACAACTCAAAGACAATTTCCTTCCAGTAGGCCTTACCCCATTAGAAGACATTTTTGATTCAAATGATGTCCCCAGGAAGCCAAAGATGCAGCCATTAGATGCAGCAGTTGAAGAATGCAACATTGGTACTATTGACAAGCCTAAAATAATAAAACTATCTTCTGCTTTGCCCCCTGATCAAAAACCCAAATATATTGACCTCTTTAAAGAGTTTCAAGATGTTTTTGCTTGGGGTTATGAGGATCTAAAGTCCTATGATACTTCTGTCATCCAGCACACCATTCCCCTCAAGCCTAATCAAAAACCATTCAAACAGAAATTGAGAAGGATCAATCCTATGCTCCTTCCTTCCATTGAAAAAGAATTACAGAAAATGTTCAAAGCTGGTATCATAGCACCAATCAGGTTCTCAGAGTGGATTTCAAATTTGGTGCCTACAAGAAAGAAAACTGGTGAGATTAGACTTTGTGTAGACTTAAGGAATTTGAATCAAGTATCACTCAAAGATAACTACCCTTTACCCAAAATGGATCACATTCTTCAAAGAGTAGTAGGGGCTTCAAGGATATCATTGCTTGATGGATTCTCAGGCTTCAATCAAATCCTAGTACACCCTGATGATCAAGACAAAACTGCATTTACAACCCCATGGGGAACCTTCAAGTATGTGAAAATGCCCTTTGGATTGAAAAACGCAGGGGCAACGTTTCAAAGAGCAATGGACATTGCTTTTGCAAAAGAGATTCATGACTTCTTGGTCATTTACCTAGATGATCTTACACCCTTTTCAAAATCTGACCAAGAACACTTGAAACATTTGAGACAGATTTTCATAACATGCAGGAAATATGGTATTTCCTTAAACCCCAAGAAGTCATTATTTGGCTTGGAAGAAGGGAAACTCTTAGGGCACATTATTTCAAAAGATGGCATAAGAATTGATCCAGATAGGATACAAGCTATCCTACAAATGCCTCACCCAAGGAATGTCAAGGAGTTGCAAGGATTCTTAGGGAAGATTAACTTTTTAAGAAGGTTTATCCCAAATTTAGCAGAGCTAATTAGATTATTGAACAATATGCTAAAGAAAGATTCAAAGGTCAAATGGACTGTTCAAGCAAAACAAGCCTTTGAAAGTATAAAATTGGCCTTGACTCAAACCCCAGTGTTAACCAATCCTCAGTTTGACAGAGACTTTATCATTTTCTCTTTTGCCTCCCAGCATACTATTGCTGCTGTGTTATTACAGAAAGATGACCAAGGGAATGAGAAGCCTATTGCCTTCTTCAGCAGAGCTCTTAGAGATGCCCCTCTAAAGTACCAAATTATGGAGAAACAAGCCTATTCTTTGATCAAAGCTATTAAAGACTTTAGGATTTACATCCTTTACTCCCATGTTGTGGCTTACGTACCAAGTCCTATTGTCAAAGACATTCTCACCCAAGAAAACTTAGAGGGTAGGAGAGGAAAATGGATTGCCAATATACTAGAATTTGACATTGAAATAAAACCTACAAAGCTGATAAAAGGGCAAGGTTTGGCCAAAGTAATGACAGAAGCAAATTTTCAAGCCTTAGATATCAATCAGCTGGACAGTGAAACAGAGCTGGCGACTCCAAAGATCAATGTAGCCTTTGAACAATCTCCTTGGTACTCTGATATCTGTTATGTGTTACAAAACCTGTGTGCTCCCCCAGGACTGTCCAGAACTAAGTGTAGGTTCCTAAAAATGAAAACATCTAGATTTTGTGTGATGGATGGAAATTTACTTTGGAAAAACCATGAAGGTATATTGCTGCACTGTCTAATGGAGAATGAAACTAACAATATCATGCAAGATTTCCATGCTGGAGACTGTGGTGGACACTTGTACTGGAAGTCCACTATGGATAAGATACTGAGGGCTGGTTATTACTGGCCCACCATGTTCTCTGATATTAAGAAATTCACAACCTCATGCCACAAATGCCAACTGTTTGAAGGCAAAAGACAGTTGCTGCCACTTCCTTTGAAGCCCATTGCAACAGAGAGACCTTTCCAACAATGGGGCTTGGATTTCATTGGGGAAATTCATCCTTCATCTTCAGGCCAACACAGATGGATTCTAACAGCCACAGACTACTTCACCAAGTGGATTGAAGCTGCCCCATGCAGACAAGCAAATGATTCAGTAATCATTCAGTTTTTGGAAAACAATATACTGGCTAGATTTGGCTGTCCGGACAAGATAATAACAGACAATGTTGCTGCCTTCAGATCCAAGAAAATGGTGAACTTCTGCCACAAATTTCACATTACTTTGGGTCATTCTACTGCTTACTATCCTCAAGGAAATGGCCTCGCTGAATCATCAAACAAAAGTTTAATAAATATCATAAAGAAGGTGCTGGAAGAGAACAAAAAGAACTGGCATAAGAAACTAGTAAATGCTTTATGGGCAGATAGACTAACAACAAAAAGATCAATTGGGACCAGCCCATATGAGTTGGTCTATGGACTAGAGGCCAAGTTTCCATCATCACTAGGAGTACCTATTATGAAGCTTCTGCAAGAAAGTCAAGCAGAGCCAAATGATATGCAAAGGAGGATCAATCAGATAATCTGTTTACAGCAAACTAGAGAACAAGTTTTCAGCAGAGTGCAGATATTACAAGAAAAATTAAAAAGGGCCTTTGATAGAAGAACCAAAGCAGAAGACTTCAATGTGGGGGACAAAGTCTTAAAGTGGGATGCAAGAAGAGAAGAGAAAGGAAAACATGGAAAGTTTGACTCTTTATGGAGAGGACCATTTGCTGTCCAAGCAGTGCAAGGTAACAACACTTACTTCCTCAAAAGTCTGACTGAAACTGACTTGGACGAAGGTCCTGTCAATGGCAGGATGCTGAAGCATTATTTTGATTATTTCCCATGATTGCAACATCAGGTTCCCTTGTATATATGCAGATGTACATATTATTTCTATTTAGATTGTAAAAATGCAGTTTCCTAAGAAATTCACCAAACAGCAAGAGGCAAATAGAATCAGAGGTCTTCCAAGTAAGAAGCATACAATTTTGACACATTAATGCAGTAAAGTTCAAAGATTGGTATGGGCAGCTAAAGAGCAAGGCAATCTGACCTGATGTTCTTGGTCTTTCAAAAGAAAAACCATCCCCATGTGGAGCCACTGTTGGATACCTATACCAATAGGTTTCATATTTCATGATTGGCAAGGGAAAATCCAAATATGCTCTGCTTTGATATCACAAAGATCCCATATTTCCTAGAGAACAAGAGGTGTGTAAAGTGTTTCAAATGTTGATGACCTTATTTCAAATTTTGATGGATGATCCAACAGTTTAACCTGGATCATGCCATGTTTCAATTTTGAGTTATAGAATAGAGAAAGAAGTCTGTCCAAACTGCTTAATCTTGGCAGACAACTAGTTCAGGTAGAGAAGAAAAGGCTCCCAACAGCTTAATCTGGGACCTTGGAAGAGATAAGAATAGAAGTAGATAGAAGAAGCAAAAGAAAAAGCCAAAGAAAAGAAAAGGCAAGCAAGGGTCTGCAAGTCCAAATGCACCCTCCAAGAAGAAATAAAATGTTAGGCAAGTAGCTGGGTAGGTAGCTGGGGTTGCAGAAAGGTTATCCCTATCATTGCAAGATTGGTGATGGTGGGCAGCAAGGCAAAAGATTACAGCTGGAAGCATGACTAATTTCCCTCACTCCCCTCCAATTTCATTTCTAACATTCCCTCACTAGCCTGAGATTCATGAAAAAGACTAAGTTTTCATGGTGGTTCTTGATCTTTAAAAGCCACATTTCTTGTCTAAAATTCTTTTCATTTTGATCTACTCTTGAAACCAAGCTTGTTTCACATAAACTAAAATGGTTTCCCCCTCCACTCACCCTCTCATCCATATTAACTCTAATTCTACTATGTAAATCCCCTATATTACCTTTTCCCCTACTAGTATTAACACCAAGGTGTATAAATCCCAGCATTATCTACATATTCTCCTTTTGGCATTATAGCCAAGTAAATGGTCTAAGGGGACTTCAGTCCACCTGGGACTGTGGTCAACCTTGTCTTGGATGTGCTCTGACCTCTGGTTATGAGCAGAAATCCTCTCCCTCAACCCTCACCGTCTCTCTGCTGAAAACGCACAAAAACCCCGTTTTCCCATATAAACCCTTGAAAAAGCTCAAAAAACCCAAAAACTGCGAAAAACCCACTTTTCTATAGTCCTCCCCCCAATCATTAAATTGAATATTTTATTGCGCTGGCAGGACCCCTCCCCAACATGCTCGACCAGTCGGAAGGCCCGCCAGCCGTCAGATCTTCGTCGCCCGGATCTAAAGGTGGGCGGTCATTTTCACTCCCAAACCTGCCGACCTTTAGCGTCCGGGGAAAATGGTTTTGGCCATCCCGTACAGGGGACGCGTGGCAGGCGGCGGGATTGTTCGGAGCCCCCCTCCCCGTTACCGCCTTTGCCCAAAGGTGGTGCGGGGAACCCGCTTACCGCCACCCCTAATACCACTTTCCTCCCACGTCAGTTGCACGTCACCCTGACGTCACCTCGCCGGTACCCGCCCCAGCGTCCCGTGGCCCTCCACGCGGACCCGCCACTGTACCCGCCCGCCACCATGTCCTGCCACCCTGGCGAACACCTCAGCCGCCATGTCACCTCCGTACCTGGGCCCCGCCATGACGTCATGCTAACGTCATCGGCGGAAAAGCGCCAAATGCACACTTTTGCCAAATTTAACCATTTAAACGACTAAATGAGTCGTTTTCGCATTTTCATGCGAAAGAGAAACTAGTCGTTGCCAACAGCTGCTGCGAAACCTCTCACTCAGCCATCAAATTCGACAATCCGACCAGTCAAAGTTCAGAATTCGACGGCACCAAGTCGCCACAACCCGGCCCGCGAGCTTCCAAGTCGATTTTCCAGGTATTTTGCCATTTCCTTCCACTTTGCCCATGAATTCCAATTCTCTGTAGAATTCACCATTAAAGACTGGCAAATTCACTTAATTCAGCTCCACCTGAGCGCCTAAACCAAACCCAAGCAACCTGCCCCAGCCCTAAGCTACAATTTGACATTGGAGAAATCAGTTCGCGGGTTAAAACTGCAAAATTTGCCCCCGAGGTACTCGGCATTGTTCCCTTTTGCCAAGTACAGGCCACCTGCACTCTTCCTAATAAATTATCACTGTCTCTGCAAGGTTCCCTTAGGCAATCCACATCCCTGAGAAATTACAGCATTTTACCAACCTGCTTACAATTTTACACTAGAAGAGGACATTACACTGTGTACAGTTTACCTGCTGCTTAAGTCTTCAAAGACTTATCAAACTATTACCTCTCCCTGCACACATACAGATTAAATCATGGCAGCCTCTGCATCCTCTTCCCTCAGTGTTACTCCACTGAATCAAACCAATAAGGAACTGGAGGCCTTGCCATTTATTGACAAGGATTGTCTCATCAATGACTTTGAGGGAGACAGGGACTTTTTGAAGACCTTCACTACACTGAGGGAAGACCATAAGGAGGGACTTGGTACAGATGGAATGTGGGAGTCAAACCTGCCCTATTACTGTCTCCCAACTGTGAACGTTTTCCCTGAAATCATTCACTTATGTGCTCAAAACAATGATCTGGAGCACAGAGCTGTTAATACTCCATCAGGGAGGATCCTTTTTTATATAAATGCTGAGTCCATCAACAAGATGTTACAGTTTGATCAAACGGAGTTGCTAGTCCCTTTCTCCATGAGGTACTTGCTGGAAGCTGGTGACAAGATGACCAGTGAGGAGCTGCAAAAGGTCACCAGGAACTACATGAGAGCTGAGTGCCAGCCTACAGGGCCACCCCCTTATCTGCATCAACATTTCAATGACTCAGGCAGGCTGCTACTAGACATGATAGCCTATGTGTTAGGTTACCAAAACAGTAAGCATGTGGATCAAGCCATGCTCGTATTGTTGTCTGCTTACAGCCCACGTCAACCCCCTGCCTGAAAGTATAACTTTGCTAAGTTCATAGCCAATAGGATTCATGATCAATTGAGCAAAATGGACAGACAGGGGGTCTTCAGATACTCATCTTACATCTACCACCTGTTCATGTTTTATCATTCTGAAGCTTTCCCATGCTACATCCGAAGGCTGGATAACAAAGGAGAGAGGAGATCCGTCATTTTCTGGACCTCAGTCTATCATGAAATCACAAATTCACCCTATACCTACTGTGAATTTGTTGACCAGTTTGTGTACCCAGTCTCCTGCATGCTTATGAAGTCCCCTCCACCCAGAGTATCTAATGAGATCAAGAAAGCTTTGCAGCTGTCTAAGAAGTACAAAATAGGTGATTGGTACCTATATGAACACCATACTGTGTTCAGAGTATATGGCTGTGAGCTATGTCCATACAGGCTACCCAAGTATGTTCCTATGAGATTATTTGCCTTGGAGTATTACAGGCAATTGATTCAGTCAGACCTTACTCATTTCCACAGCTCCAAGAAAAAGGCACACCTTAACTTCAAAAATGAGTTGGTCCCTTTCATCATGAACAAGAAGGAAGGATGGGAATCTGCAGACCTGATCCTCAAGGACAAATATAAATTGTCATACAGTTTTCGATGGGTCCCTTATGACCCTCAAGGTTTCATCACTGCTAGGAGAACTAAGTACAGACTCCTAGGGATTAAACACTGCCACTACCCACACATAGAAAAGTATGCCAACTTACAAGAATGGCAGCTGGACACTCTAGTTGAGAGCTTAACTGAAGAAGAAAGAATGCTTAAAAATATGAAAGAACTTGAGAAGACTATTGACCTGGACTATGTGCTCCAGGTACCTTTCAGACTGCCTCAATCAGTGGGAGGAGGGACCTCAGTTACCAGGACAGCGCCGCAGACACTCTCTACATCAGCACCAGGCTTAGATAAAGGAAAAGGAAAAATGGATGCAGAGGATGAAGCAAAAAAGGAACAGTCACAGCAAAAAGATCAGCAAACAGAACAACAAACAGAGCAGCAACAAGGACAAACCATTCTGCCACAAACTGGGCTGCCAGAAACCCCCCTAATGCAAACACCGCCACCTCAAATTGAGCCATTAACTACCTCAGTTTTGCAGACCCCAGCACATGAAGAGAGGGGTACTAAAAGGCAAAGAGAAGAGTCCACTCCCCTCAGTGGATCCTCCCACCAGCCAGAAGCCAAAAGGCAAAGGGCAGATTCCCTAGAGGTGGAAGACATTACTGAAGATGTCTTAAACGATACAGCAAAGGACAGGGAGGGCAGCCAACACACAGGGACAAGCTCCTTTCAGCAGGAGCAGAATTTACAGCTTGGTTTGGAGGTGTCATCCTCTTCTCAACAAAGCCAGAAGCTTAAAGGTGCTAAGGCTACCTTCAAACAAATCAAGGCAGCAAATGAGTTATTGAGGGCTGAGGTTTACAAACAGTTTATAGATGCTACTCCAGCCCAGCAGGAAAGGTTGATGTCAGTCTACGACTTCAAAGAGGAAAAAATGATATTCAGCCATTTCAAACCCAAGGGGCCGCACCCAATGACAACTGCAGATTTCATCAAAACAAGGGTGGAGGTCCTGGCCAAAGACATACATCCTATGGACCAAATTGAGCTCCACAAGCAGACTAGGGAGATGGTCTATGCCACTTTGGTAGAGAAGGCCACATTAGCTCATGAGCTGAAAGAATCTTTGAAAAACACAAACACTCAACTAGATTTTGAGAGGTTGTCCTCTAAGGCCAAGGACAATAGGATAAAATCTCTTGAGGAGATTATTGTTGACCTAGGGCATGACCCTAGTGATCCAACCGGGGTAAAAGCCCTCATGAAGAAAAAGGATGATGATCTAAATGCCATGAAGAAGAGGTTGAAGCTGTTACCTACAGAACACCCTCAGATAGCTGAATTGCAAAAGGAAAAGCAAGTTAATGAACAACTTGAGCTCTTATTACAGCAAGATCAAAGGATCCAAGAACTAGAGAAAGAGCTGGAAGGAGCATTGCAAGACAAACAGGGAGGATCTACACTCCAAGTTCCTCCAACAGATTCCACAACAGCAACAACTTCTGGGGCAGCAGTGGCCCCCACAACAGAAGCAGCAGGTACAACAGCAGCTACAGATGCCCACCCCAGTGTAGAAGAATTGACCAAAGTTGTCAAGGCAATGGAGCTACAGGCGGATGAAATAAGGAAAGCAAAAGAAAAACTGGCAGAGATAGATGCCAAATATGATCAATCAAAGATAACGGTAGCAGAACAGGGCAGACAGATTAAGGCTCAAAAAGATAAAATAAAGGCCCTGGAGAAGGAGCTCAATCTGGAAAATACTATGGCAGAAATCAAAAGAATCTTGTGGAATAAAATTACCCAAGCCGTTATCAAACAGTGGAAATCCATTAAAACAATGCATGAGCATATGGATTTAATTGTACAAGCCCAGACAGATGTCCAGAGGGCCAAGACAGTGTTAGGAAACAGACCTGAGCAAGCTAGCCAATTGATAGAATTTTTGAACAAGCAAGACAAAGAGGAGCTGGCAGCCGTTGGAATCACCAACAGAACAGAGGCCATCCTCATGGCTAAAAAGGTGCTAACTCTCAGAGGTTATGTACAGACGGAAGAAAGAAAAAGTTATGAGATACAGACTGAAGTTGAAGATTATAAACTCAGAATGGGAATGCTACAAGCAAGAGGACTGCCTAGCCTGTTGAGCAGCACAGGAAAATTGATCAGCAGAGATCAATTTACAAACAGGGTGGCCGCTTACATTGAAAATCAAATCACTGCATCCAGCAGTACTTCTGAGGAATCAGTTCCTCCAACAGGACAAAGCTTTTACACTAAGCTCGAAGGCTCATTTTTTGTTGAAAATGAGGTAAATCATTTATTTGAAACTCCTCCTAGTTTTTTCAGATATACAGAGGTTGATGAGACTCTAATTAAAATTCGGAGGCACCAAATGCCTAAGGAGGACTGGTGGCAGGCCATGCTCCAAATTTTGCCACGGTAGTTTCAAGACATTCGGCCACTGCCAGCTCAGGTCACCAGAAGACAAGTGTAAAAGGATTAATGTTTGAAAAGCACCCAAAAAGTGATTCATCACTAACGATGACAGCTAGCCACATTTTGAACAGCACATCCCCAACCGACTCAGCAGCTCCCAAAGGCCAAAGTATCTTCTGACAAAACATCAAGACGCCTTTATTTTGTATTCAATGCAGTAATAAATTTCTGATAAAAATATCTCAAAAGTTGGTGAGAATATTAAGTCTGAGATAACTTAGAACTCAGATATTTTTGTAAAAATCAAAGTATATATTGACCCCGCACATAAGCTGAAGGGGTTGTTGTTATTTTCATTTTGGAGATCTAACTTGCTGTAAAATTCTCAGAGAAATAATACAAAGGGTGAATGGAATTTCCAAAGCTTGGCGTACCTTGATGCATTGTGATGAATGGTGAATGTTGCAGGATTCCAGAGTGTTTCATAAAACAATAAGTCTTTCTTAAATCTTTGTGTTACATGTTTTCGAGTCTTTTGTTCTCTTTTATTGTTTAAATGTTTTACACTTAATAGCGAAGTAGAAGAATAGTTCCAGGATTTAATCACTGATTACCCTGAACTCAATCTGAGCTATTATCCATGTTTTCTTCAGATACAGTGAATGAAGTGTAATTCTTAATTGCTGCACTTTAAAACTATATCTTTTACAGTGATAGACATTCCCAGGGATTCAAGTTTGCTCCTGAGACATCTATCCGTTTCTCATACCTAGTTTGGTGGAAATACTTAAATACTTTAGTGAAAATTCTTAAATGCTTTCACTGCTTGTTTCATCTGTTCATGTTATAAATCAAAAATTTTGTTCTATGAAGTATCCAAATGGCCCTGTAAGTTTCACCAATTCACCTCAAGGTTTCTAGACACCTACAGCCATAGACTCCATTGCCCAATGATATTTGACTCTTTGAATACTACATCACAAGACCTGAAAGAAACTCTTCAACCAAAACATAAACAAAACCTGTGCATAATACCTAGCCTAAAACCCTATCATAACAGATACAAATCATAAAGAGAGAGCCCTCTCTGATCACAGTTTGGCTAGAAGCAGTGATCGAAAGATTGGTTAGTGGTTACCCCGGCCGTATTCCCTTGGGAGTCATAGGGAACAACCTGGGTGTTAACAGATGCAAGTGTCATTTTGGAAGCTTCCTGGCATTGACACATTGAGGAATGAGCCTGCCACTTGTCCAATTACGCTCAGCGCAGGTAGCCTTTGTTGGAGTTGACATTCAATGCAGGTAGACAGTGGAGCAGTTGACATTCAGCGCAGATGCTCAGTGGAGCAGTTGACATGATCCAGAATTGGCTTTTTTTTGAGTGTTTTCAGGTGGAGAACTTCTGTGAATTGTTGTGGTTGGTTTGCCTTGTTCCTCTAGGGGTAGGAACAACATGTTTAGGGACTTTGGATCCCTTAGATTATGGACATTTCATGCTCGAGGCTGTAAGGCACAAAAATGTCTATAACAGTTTCCCCCTAAAGTATGAGGCCGTTTATCGGGTGAAATGCTTTATCCAGGAGGGTCCGAAGTTCATCCATCTGCTGGGAGGAGACCTATAATAAGATACAATACAATACATTATGATTCATACTGCTCTCATGATCTAGCTGAGGCAGGCATTCCCATGCTCAGCTTTATAAATTCATTTTTGTACATAGAACAGACGATCTTCTGATGGTAGACTGATAATTTTGGCGAAATTATCATCCTTTGAGTAGGATGATCATCTGCTGCAATGATGTACGTGTCAAATGTCTTTATCTTTCCTAAATATATATCGCAGCCCGGATGGATGAAACTAGATCCGGGGTCTTCAAACTCGTTCGATCTTCACTCTAAGTACAAGTCGATCCATGTGAGAATTGCGCTGAGGTCGAACATGGAAAGACATCGCTTGATTACCGGTCAATGATGTAAACCGTTAACAAGCGCGAGAGGAATCACCGATAATGATAATGACCCTCAAGGTACTGCAGTACAATTCACGTGGTGTGAATAAAGGACTTGGCGTCGAACACCACACAAAATCTTCTGGTCGAAGGTCATTGATGTATACCTGTCGCCGGAAGTGAGAAACTTGCCATTGAGGCATGCAAGCTTCAAAGTACTGAAGGGGTTGTTCCTAGATCAACTTCCTGGATAATGAGCTGATGTCGACAAGAAGCGATCCGTCAAAGGAGGGCCTTGATGAATCCCACATCAGTGACACGGAACGGAGCTAATGATTTTAATGGAGGTGAAAACGATCTGTGACATATGATTCAGGGTGGCGATCATGAATGGATGAAGGATAATGTATGGCAGTGGATGGGACCCGGTTGACTCTTTCTGAACGACTTCTCTTGAACATATGGCGACACTGATGCGATGGATTGGTATCATTACCCCAAATATGGATGGTATGGCGAGACCATGGTGATGTGACCGGTGAATGAGACAACCCAACCCGATTGTGGTACGGAGGAAAAGTGTCATGTTCAAGAGCGACCTGCTACCATCAAAGTTTTCTTGATTTTCTCCCAACTTTTCCCCAGTCATTGCTGACCAGTACCTCTTTATTTTTGTCAAGCTTGAGGAGGATAACATATGCTTGTTCTATAACCTGCCCTTCGGGCAAGCCCATCGCTATGTTTTAACGAGCCTAGCAATAGTGAAACTCGTTCTCGTCTAAAGACAAGTTTGTCGCTATTTAATAATTTTAACGAGTCTAACGACAAGGATAACTCGGTCCTTTTCATTTTTAGAGACTCTGAAAAGGTACGTAAAGTCAACTCCAAAATTCCTTTTTCGTCATCTAATCCCTTAAGTCCGAAAAAGTATAAAACAATACAGAAGGGATGAGTTTTCGATAGTTTTAACGAGCCGAACAAAACAAGCACTCAATCTTTTTGTGCAATAATCCCTCAGGTCCAAAAAGATTAAAATCTAGAGGAGGGATAGCTCTTCCTGTCCTTTACCGAGCTGGAAGGCCAAAACTCGTCAATCTTTTCATATTTTACGAGTCAATTGAAAAGAGCTTAAAGAAGACTCGTCTTTTGAGGAACGAGTGATAAACAGGGGTAGCAGCAGATTCCAGGTACAGGTTGGAATTTTCCAATCACGGCAGTGTCACAAGGATGGCTAGGTGAAATCACTCTTCGCAGCTGTTCCTCAAAATGGGTAAACAATCATATGGAGGTGAACGATCGGCCAAATGAAAAGTGGAGGTGGCAGGTGCAAACACGACCAAGGCTTTAATGGCTGATAATATAACATTCACAGTGGTTATTTACCGGGATAGGTTCATTTTTTAATGAGCTTGAACTCTGGAGGAAACTCTTGCTCACAATCGCTTTTCTATTTTTTAACGAGCATAAATTCCGCGTTAAAACTGCTCGATATCGCTTTTCTATTTTTTAACGAGCATAAATTCCGCGTTAAAACTGCTCGATCTTGCGTTTATTTTTTAACGAGCATGAACTTTATGCTAAAACTGCTCGATATCACTTTTCTATTTTTTAACGAGCATAAATTCCGCGTTAAAACTGCTCGATCTTATGTTTAATTTTTAACGAGCATGAACTATGTGCTAAAACTGCTCGGTGATAAGTTTGCATGCCCCCAGCATAACAACGCAAATCGAGGTGCATGCCCCCCAAGCTTCATTGCATTCAACTCGGTGGTTGGAATGAAGGTTTACCTTTGAGATTTGGAAAGGGGATTGTTTCATTTTTTTAATGAGGTTGACACAGTAAAATAACTATCCTCATGACTCCTTGTTTCATTTTTTAACGAGGTTGACATAAGATAAGAACCATCCTCGGAGTCCAAATCCATTAGATATAGAAGGTTTCATATTCCACTGTGGCCAATTCCGCCAGATTACTCGGAGGCGGTAGGGAAAAAGTACCCATTAAGGCAGGGTCTTTTAGGAGACCTACTCCGATATTTTGGAGCGAATGATTGCTTCCATGGATCATTGGAATGCTTCCCGTAACTTGTGAACTGTTGGGGAGAAATGTTTGTTGGTCGACAATTGTAATTCCTCCTTGGAAAGGAAATGCAATCTTCCTGAAGTAGGTCGAAACAACTGCGGCCATGGCATAGATCCACGGTCTTCCTAGTAGGATGTTGTAATCAAGATTCCCATCGATGACTTCAACATCTATTTCTACTGTTTTCCCTCCTAGTTCAACTTTCAAGTTACTTAGGATACCATATGGGGTATATGTCCTTCCGTCGGATGCTTTTAATGTCGTCGAAGATCGCGACAAGGTTGGAGATCCTAAAGTTTTCCAGCAACTCATCGACATAATGCATGTAGATGCCCCCTCATCAATAATTGTTCGATGAACAGTTTTGCTGAGGGCTTTCACTTGAATAAGGAAAGCTAGTTGAGCTGGTAACTTAGGGTCATATCCTTTATGATCAAAGGCCACAAGATTGGAATCCATTGGGTCAATCTCACCTATTGCTGATAATAAAGCTTGCTCTTGGGAGAAACAATTTTGCGGTACTTCAAGTGTCGACATAGCGGACGGCGATTGGGCCAGGTCCTCTATCTGTGCTATTTTCGCACAAGGATTAAATTTCGATTTGTGTACTGCTCCCTTTTGCGACTTTATCATTGGCTCAGGAACGATGGGTGGCACAACTTCGGTCAAAGTTGTTGTCGAACTACTAGATTGTTCATTAGCCTTGTTGTTCGACAGCTTTGGATTCCTGTAATCTTTATTCCTCGTCAAAGCATCATTTTGCTGCTTTGATACAGACAACATAAGCACTTGGGATTGGGAAGCATTTTGATTAGCAACCAGTTCGGTTCCCGGGCTTGGAAATGGATCAGTCAACACAGCTGAGGTTTTAGAACTCTTAAAGAATCTTTTAAGCTCAGCTTTGTATGGACAATCTGCTGTCCAGTGATCCTCATCGCATATATGACACCCCGTAGGGGGTTTCCTTTTTCTCCCTTTCTTTTTCTTCTTTCCCCCTGGTTGCTTCAGTTGTTTGCCTTTGTCGGTCGACGCGGAATTTACTTCCGAAGCAAGAATTTCTTCTTTTGCATTTTGATCTGAATTCTTACGGGCTTTCTTAGACGAAGCCTTTATCGATTTCGCGTTTGTCGTGCCAATCACGCCATCGCCGGCATGAGAGTCACTATTCGATTTAGGAGGAGGAGGAATTGAAAATTCCGGTCTAGGGGCGTCAGGTATTTTGTCGTAGAGCGTGCCAGACTGAGTATAAACTAAGTCTAGATATTGTGCACGAGCAATAACTTGCTCCTCTGTTACGACTCCCCCCTTTGCCACATCTTCTGTTATAGCAGGAAGTAACGACTTTATAAACCATTCAGCTAACAGCTGATCGGGAACGTATGTTTTCACCATCCTACGACGATGACGCCACTCATGTATATGATCGGATATATGAGTGGCAGTTGTCTGCTTGAAGTTGGTTAAGATTTCGGTTCCCGATTCATACCTTATCGGTAATTGAAAATGGGTTAAGAAAGTCGTGGCTAGGGAGCTAAAATTGTCGAACAAGGCTCTAGGTAACTCAATATACCACTTTGCCGCTGGACCCGTTAACGTCCTCTGAAAAAGGCGAAGCCTTATCGAATCATCATTTAGGGTGTTCGATGAACACCACAGATGAAAAGTCATCACGTGATTCGATGGGTCTTCACCTGGATTTCCATTGAATTTAGGAATGTCAGATGGAAGTTTGTGAGGAATCGCTGGCCACCAAGGGGTGTAAGCAATCGGATCGTTGGTTAACCGGTGTAAATCGGGTAACTCTAAAGTTGCCACAAATGGCAACTGTTGATTCAGGTTAGGTGAAGCATAACCAGGGTACGATGGAATCGCTTGAGCAGTGGGCCTTTGCATACCAGCATAATGTAATTGATGTTGGTATGACTGATACGGTTGGTGGACTTGACCACTGTAAAGCGGTTGGTTTTGACCGTTTTGAATATACGGTTGTCCACTGTTCGCAAAGATTTGTTGCTCAGAACCTTGGTACACTTGCTGGAATTGTGGTTGTTGGTATTGCACCAGCCACAGTTGTGAAGCCATGTTCTGTTGCGCTATGCTAACCGTTGGACCAAGGTGTGGGGTAATTGTACCCGTTTGGACCTGTGTCGCCCCACCAGTTGGAAATTGTGGTTGTGACCCATGGTCAAGGGGCTATTGCATTACAACCTGAGAAATCTGAGGTTGACATGCAACAGGCATCGCTTGAACTTGTGACACTATTACAATAGCCAGTGTGGTTGGGATATCCGTCATAGGTACACACTGTTGCATAGAATATACAACCCTTGGTTGTTGAGGTAGCATAGGTACCCAACCACTTGATGTAATTCTAGTATAACCTGAATACTGTTGTGAACTCCCGTATGGATACCCTCCCGGAGGGGGTAATGAAAGGGCATACTGCCCCCCATACGGTAGCAATCCGGAAATCAAAGGGATTGATTGTCCTTGGGGACTAGATTGCCCAAACTGACCTCCAAAAGGATCAATCTGGCAAGTCTCAACATAAGAGTTGCCGGATATTATTCCGGGTGAACAAACTAGAACAGACCACACTGTCGAAATAGTCCCTTGGTGGACTCCTTCTAGCGGTTGCGAGCTAGTTGGGACAGATGGTATGCCGGCAAACATTGTCGGAGTGACGGCAGGGGCTTCTGTTGTCGCTGTGTCGTTCGACACAGTCCTAGATGTTGACGGTTGTTCAGACATTTTAAGTCTATCCAATAGATTGCCTAGCGATTCTACAGGAACTTCCACTTGTGGTGGATTAACTTCTGATGAAGGAAATAGAGTGACCCCGACTCCAAAATGGGTTGGAGTACTTACTTGCGGACCCTCTACAATTTCCTCTATCACAATCAAACCTGGTGGAAGAGGAAGACCGTCTGGTCCGTAAAATATTTCTGGTGCCGAAGAAGGGGTTGCATCGACAGTGACAGTTGTTTGAGGAGCAAGACTCTCTAAACCGGTTACAGATGTAACTGGTTCAGTAACGCAAGTATTTGCCCCCAGACTAGGATCAGTATTACCGTCCCTCTGTGGCTGTTGAACTTCTTCTATAGAGGCAGGGTTTCCAGAAATGTTTGGAGTAAGCGGAATCTCAGATGTAGTTGGAACACTTGTTCTAACTTTGATAGGAGATTTTGAACCGGTTAAACGAGTTCGCTTTGTCCGTACTATTTTTGATTCCGGAGACAAAGACGGTTGACTCGTAAGCCTCCGCGAACGACGGGGTTTCAATTGACTTTCTTCCACGATTGCGGATTACTCGATCAACTAAAATACAAAAAGGGGAAATTGGTGTTTCCGAATTGAATGAATTTTATTAGACGCTTTAGACACAACTTGCTTTTTCACTTTTAAAGAGTCGAGAAAAAGCTAAAGATGACTCTAGTCTCCTTCGATGTTTTAACAAGCCCGAAGTGACAAATGCTCGGATGGAATTTTTCTGTTATAGAGTCTGAAAAAGGCCAAAAGAAACTGCTCTGGAGTTCTAGGGAGAGGGTGTGCCAAACTTTTCGCAAAACCGCAGAATACTTTTTAGGGTACGGGTGGTCGATCTTCGTGAATGTTGTGTTCACTGCATTGCGATCAGTAGAGCGGCCGACATGGCTTCCTAAGGATAAAAGATATATGCCTATAGGGGTCTCCCAATATACACGCGACGGTACGTGGGAGCACTATCCGTACTAGCGCTATCGTCCCTCAGGAGGAATCACCCACCTTCCACGATATCGACAGTCACTAGGCTTAACGACGCCGGAACACGTCTCTAGCCTAGACCTCTATGTTGTGCGTTATGTTTCAAAGCATTGTTAGGTTCATTCAGTTTATTTTAAGTTGATCTTTTTAAAGTTTTCCTTTCAAGGTTCACCACGAGATGTATGATACAAATTCCTAAATGCAGTCTAAAGATGATAAGCAAGCTTTATTATCTTTTCAACTTTGAAAATCCTAGCTACTAAGGGAAAAGAAAGACACTATCTTTTCTCAAAGAGAAATCAGCACACTCTAATGCACTTTCCCTAAATCCAACATGCAAACTATCAAATGCAAAATGCACAATGCAGGTTTTTGTTTTCCACTTTCTTAGTATAAATGCCTACAAAGAAAGCTTTTTGTACAACTTTGAATTTTCTTTTAAAATGATCAATACAAACAAGTTCACTTTTTCGAAATCAGAGAAGGTAGAAGAGATTACACTACTTAACGATTCTCGGAATAAAGACTTGTTTTGACACTTCAAAAGAGACAAATTCAAACCAATAAGCAAAAGTAAATCTATAATCAATCTAAAACCAGCCAATGAACTCTCTTCTAAGATCGCAATCAATCAGATCTGAATAAAAGGCTACAGGATGACTACTTTATTCATGAAAAGGAAAACTGTAAATGACGCCACAAACACATAAAAACATTCATAGTCTTTTTGTACAAAAAGAGGCGGAATCTAAGCAAAGAAAAGGAGTTATCAGACTGGTACCTATGCTGGTTAAAGGCTGCAAAAAACAGAGATCAAAACAGGGCAACAGACAGCAGAGAACCCCAGCTGCACAAAGCCAAACTGGTTCAGCGCAACCTCAACACTGAGGATTTGACATTCAGCGCAGGTAGCCCACATGGGACCTGCGTTGAAATGCAGACTTCCTTCACAGCAGTTGCGCTGAAGGAGAAACTCTCGTTTCTCCTGGGTTCTGGGTCATAAAATGCTCAAAAATCAATTGTTTCAGGCCAAATCAGAAACACAAGCAAGGTATAAACAGAGGGATGCTTTGAGAGGGTACTAAAGACTATCACAAGGATCATCAAATCATTTGTGGATCCATCGTTTAGATCATAGACAGGTCCAACAACTGGATCAAAGCAGCAACTTTCTACTTTGCATCCAGGAAAGATGCAGTTCGATAGTTGCTGTCAAGTCTATGAAGTAAACAAATGACAGAAACACAAATGAAATGAATAAACAAATTCTCCCCAGTGGAGTCGCCAATTTGTTGTGGGGAAAAATGCCTATGCAGGACGATCCTATCCACCTAAGGTGTGACAGCGCCTTAGCAACAAACGAATACAGCTACACTGGTTTCTTCCTTTATGAAATGTGAAAGAGGGGAGATCGATAGACTTACCGTTGTCTTCCGTTTGTCCCTCGATCTAGATCCTCTTCTCTTTGGGTGTTCACAGCTACTTGCCTCCTCGCTTGCTCAAGAGAACAGCTACTTGATTCCCACGAGATCACAAGAGAACAGCTACCTGTGACAAGAGAACAGCTACTTGCGACAAGAGAAGAACACAACACAAAGGCAAATATTCATATTCATAAATGATTCAGGATTAGAAGTAAATCAAATACACTAATGCAATCATACAAATACACCAGTATATAGGAGAAAACCAAGATAGCTTTATTGATTGATAACAAGGTTCAGGAAGAGATACAACCCAAAGGGCTCCAATCCAGTGTCTCCTTCCCAGAAGAATGGAATTCCTTCTTCAGCTCCCTTCAAAGCATTAAGCACCCAATGTTTCCAGTCCCAAACCAACAGCAATTCTTTGCAATAACAAGATTCCAGCCTTTTGATCCCACGGAGGAGAGATCTATATATAGTTATTTTGGAGAGAGGATGAGCCAGCTTGAGATCTGACTAGTGTCCTCTCCCTCTCTCAGTTCTTGAGTCCACTTGGAGGTTCTTGCCTCCACTTGGAGATTTGGAACCTCTTACTCATCACCAGTCGAATTCCTTGATGCAAGTGTCATTTTGGAAGCTTCCTAGGCATTGACACATTGAGGAATGAGCCTGCCACTTGTCCAATTATGCTCAGCGCAAGTAGCCTTTTTTGGAGTTGACATTCAACGCAGGTAGACAGTGGAGCAGTTGACATTCAGCGTAGATGCTCAGTGGAGCAGTTGACATGATCTAGAATTGGCTTGTTTTTGAGTGTTTTCAGGTGGAGAACTTCTGTGAATTGTTGTGGTTGGTTTGCCTTGTTCCTCTAGGGGTAGGAACAACATGTTTAGGGACTTTGGATCCCTTAGATTATGGACATTTCATGCTTGAGGCTGTAAGGCACAAAAATGTCTATAACAAGATGATGCTTACCTTCAACAAACTATTGAACTAGTCGCCCTTACTGTTGCTGCTTCTGAAATTTCTGCACAATCTTCAATCACTGTAAATACACCTTCATTTACCACCACCTAACCAATAGTATCCACCACAGTTCATTCCCCTAAACCAATTATTCATTAGCCAAACACCTCATCCTCATCTAGTTCATCTCCATCCATTTCAATCCCTTCCTCAAGTACCATCTCCATACCCCCTAGTCATGCCAGAATCCAAGCCATGGCAAACCGATATGCACCCATGGTTTTACCAGCACAACTCCATGCCATACCCCAAGATTATCAAAGAAAAATCTTTTTGTTTGATGCTACCAGTCAGTACACTACCCAATAGCATGTGAACAAAATGACTGACTATTTTGAGTTGCATGAGATAGATGAATCAAATGTCCAAATGAGGTTGTTTTCTCAAACATTAACTGGGGATGTTAAGAAATGGTTCAAAGATTTACTTGCCCACCATATTGTAGACTTAGCCACTTTTCATAGATTATTCATTAATAGATGAGAAAGAAAGAAAAATCCTCTACAAATACTTTCTGAATATGATAACATTAGAAGAGCTCCTAATGAGTCAGTTCAAGATTATTATAGTAGGTTCAATAGCATCTACAATGCAATCCCTGCTAATATTAAGCATCCACTTGATCTAGCATTAATCAAATTCCCCGATGGTTTTGACACTGACATGGCATACCAGTTAAGGGAAATAAACCCTGAAACATTGGAACAAATGCAAAGTAATGTTGTTAGTGTAGAGGCCAACCTATTAGCCAAGAAAGCCAGAATGAGAAATGAAAAGAGAGTTGTGATTAAAGAAGAAACTTCCACTTATGATGGTAAAATAGATAGTTTAGCAAAGAGTGTAGAGAGAATAATGGATAGATTAGAAAACATGGAAAGAAAAACTCAGTGGGAGAATCAAAAACCACCCCCAATAAGAAACCCCAACTTTAGGAAGAATCCTAACACTGGAAAGAATGTTATACCAGATCAACAAATTAGGCCTCCCTTCCAGGAAAACTATGCTGAGGGTTCACAGAGCCATGAAGGAGAGGATGACACCCAGATAAACTTATTAGGAATAAAGAATGAAGATGTTGTTTTTCTTACTCAAGAAGAACAGGAGTTGTACATGTTACAACAATTGCAATTAGAATCTGGTGAGTCCTTCGACTTTAAACAGGGTTATGAGTCAGCCATATATGAGGTTCACAAACAGTATAGCTTAAGAAGTAAAAAGAACAATGAAGCTCCCAATAAAAGATCAATCCAGACCCAAACTAAAAAGATAACAGAAGATCTTATTACTAAAATTTTACAAATCCTCCCTAGGGGAACGTCGAAGACTTCTACACCAAAAATTGTAGATATAACCTCTACTAAAAATCAAACTGAAACAATTATTGAAATCAATCCAAACAAGAGAAATCAAAGCAAAACAGTTGAAACACAGACTGAATTTCCTAGTACTGAGAAACGAGATAAAAACACACAGACTACATTTGTTAAGGAATATCTCATCCAAACAAAAAAGGCTTAGCTCCCTTTCAACCTCAAAGCTGAAACAACAAAATTTAAGATATCAGTTCCTTTGACCGAGTTAGTAAAGAATGAATCCTATAGATCACAGATAACTGAAACTTTAAATATAGGAGAGGGAGAAGATGTTGTCAATTTGAATGATGATCAACCTGAACTATTGTTTGGACCTGAGGCGAATGGTACTCATCAGCAGGGGGGAATCCCTCCTTTCTACATTAGCCTGAACATTCATGACAAAATATTACATAACGCTATGTTAGACTTAAGGGCATCCCATAACTTGATTCCAAAAGCAATCATGGAGAGACTAAACTTAGACATTACCAGAACATATAAGGACTTGTTTTCTTTTGACTCTAGCCAAGTTAAATGCCTTGGTTTGATCAAGGATTTATGTGTAACTCTAGTCCAGTGCCCAGCAAAGAGTATTGTGATGGACATAGTAGTTGTAGACATCCCACCCAAATATGGAATGTTGCTATCTCGCTCATGGGAGCAAAATTGCAAGGATCCTTGCAGTTAGATATGCCATATGCCACCATATATGTTTTTGGCCAACAAAGGAAATTGTATAGAGAGACCTTGATGAAATAAATGGTGAGTAGTGCAAAAAAACCACATAACCTCCCTATATACTCTGTGCATTCTGATATGGACTCTTTCATCTTGTACAATTCAAAACATCACAAAAAGGAAATCACAGCTGAAGAACTGAAATACAAAACAACTAACAGTGAAAACATTTTTCATGAGTCCCTATGGCATTTGGATTTTGATGGATCTGTGAATAGGTTAGGGGCTGGTGCAGGAGTGTGGATCCACAATATGGAGAATAATCATTCTGAGGGACATGCATTCAAATTAAGCTTCAAGTGTACAAATAACATGGCAGAGTATGAAGCTCTAATCCTAGGATTACAAATGGTTAAAAAACTTGGAGCCAAAAGAGTTTCTATACTTGGAGACTCAAAATTGATTATTAAACAAATTAATGTTGAATACTCTATAAACAATCCTAGACTTAGTCAATATAGGGAGACTGTCTTAGATTTGATTAAAGACCTCCTAGAAACAAACTTTGTTGTCATTCCTAGAAAACAAAATATGCAAGCCCACAGTCTGGCTACTTTTGCTAGTACCTACAAATGGCCCTTTCAGCCCAACCATTAGTACACTGCAGAAGTGAGACATAGGCATGTCATACTAGACAATTTGAAGTATTGGCAGATTTTCTCACAGGATTCCCAAATTTATAACTTCATGAATGCTGAAGGTGAGTTTCAGAATTGTAATATAGATACAAACTGTACAGTAGACAATGACATAGATAGTGACATAGATGTAAATATTTTAGAAATAGGTAAACCCACTAATTTCACTAAATTAGAAGTAGATAACTTAGAAAATGTAGAAATAGAGGAAATAATGAATGATGATCCTGAAATTCTTAATCTTAAAAATAATTTTTTTCCTAAGGGATTAGTCCCCTTAGAAGATTTGTTTGATTCCAACGATGTAGCTAGGAAGCCGAAAATGGAGCCTTTGAGAGCAGATATAGAAGAATGTAACATAGGAATTGAAGAAAAACCTAAACTCATTAAATTATCAAAAGCCTTACCTCCAGATGAAAAGGTTAAATACATAAATCTATTTAAAGAGTTTCAAGATGTATTTGCATGGAGTTACAAAGACATAAAATCTTATGACACCAACATAATTCAACACAAGATACCTATCAAAGAGGATCATAAGCCTTTTAAATAGAAACTTAGGAGAATTAATCCAGTTCTTATGCCATCTATTGAGAAAGAAGTTAAAAGAATGTATGATGCCCAAATTATAACTCCCATTAGATACTCAGATTGGGTTTCAAACTTAGTCACTACTAGGAAGAAAACTGGAGAAATCAAACTTTGTGTTGATTTCAGAAATTTAAACAAGGTCTCATTAAAAGACAACTATCCTCTACCAAAAATGGACCATATCCTTCAGAGGGTAGTAGGCTCATCTAGAATTTCACTGCTTGATGGATTTTCTGGATATAACCAGATCTTAGTTCAACCAAAGGACCAAGCCAAAACTGCATTTACTACTCCTTGGGGTACCTTCATGTATTTGAAGATGCCTTTTGGATTAATGAACACAGGAGAAACATTTCAAAGAGCTATGGATATAGCTTTTTCCAAGGAGATCCATGATTTCTTAGTAGTTTACCAAGATGACATCACAGTCTTTTCTAAATTTGATAATGAACACCTAGATCACCTGAGAAGAGTTTTCACTAAATGCAGGAAATTTGGGATTTCTTTAAATCCCAAAAAGACACTCTTTGGTCTAGAAGAGGGTAAGCTGTTGGAACATATAATATCCAAAGATGGAATTAGAATAGATCCTGCTAGAATAGAGGCCATTTTGACCATCACCCATCCTAGAAACATTAAAGAGTTACAGTCATTTTTAGGCAAGATAAATTTTCTTAGGAGATTCATTTCAAATTTAGTAGAATTAATTAGAGAGTTGAATAACATGTTAATAAAGGACTCAACACATAAATGGACAGTGGAGGCCAAACAGTCCTTTGAAGCCATCAAGAAAGCCCTAACCAAAACTCCAGTCCTTATAAGTCTTGATTTTCAAAACGATCATTTTTTCTTTTCCTTCAAAACACACCATTACGGTCGTCTTGCTGCAAAAGAATGACCAAGGATATGAACAACCAATTGCATTTTTTAGTAAATCCTTAAGAGATTCCACACTCAAATACAACATTATGGAAAAACAAGCATTAGCTTTAGTAAAGGCTATCAAATATTTCAGAGTCTATATTTTGTATTCTCACATTATTGCTTATGTTCCAAATTCAATAGTTAAGGACATTTTGACACAAAATGGGCCTGAAGGGAAAAGAGGCAAATGGATTGCCACTATATTGGAATATGACATAGAAATAAAGCCTACTAAACTTATCAAAGGCCAAGGTTTAGCCAAACTCATGGCTGAATCGAACTGTTAGGCCCTAGATATTAATTTCATTGGTGCCCTTGATGATCAGGAAGAGATGGCGACTCCACAGATCAGTGAACCTTTTATAGATTCACCCTGGAATGAAGATATGATTCATATTTATATTACTAAATTTGCAAGCTCCTCCTAGTTTAACAAGAACTAAAGCTAGATTTTTGAAAATGAAGTCATTAAAGTATTGTATCATAGATAATGCTTTGTTTTGGAAAGACATTAGTGGTATTCTTTTGAACTGTTTATTGAAATATGAAGCTGATAAAATTATGCAAGAATTTCATGCAGGGGATTGTGGAGGACACTTGTATTGGAAAACTACTGCTGACAAAATCCTGAGGGCTAGTTTCTACTGGCCCACCCTATTTGTAGATGTTAAGAAACATGTGACCTCCTGTCATAAGTGCCAAATATTTGAGGGAAAAATAAATCTTTTACCTTTACCTCTCAAACCCATCTCCACAAAAATTCCTTTTCAACAATGGGGGTTAGACTTCATTGGATAAATACACCCAGCCTCCTCAACCCAACGTAAGTGGATTTTGACAGCCACTGATTATTTTACCAAATGGATAGAAGCCATCCCTTCTAGACAAGCTACAAACTCTATCATTATCTCCTTCCTATAAAATAATATCCTGTCAAGATTTGGATGCCCCCAAAAGCTCATTACTGATAATGCAGCTACTTTTAAGACCAAGAAAATGATAGACTTCTATAACAAATACCACATCACCCTTCACCACTCCATTGCGTATTACCCTCAAGGTAATGGACTTGCAGAATCCTCTAACAAAAGCCTGGTCAATATCATTAAGAAATTACTAGAAGACAACAAAAAGACATGGAACAAAAAGTTGGTCAATGCCTTATGGGCAAACAGACTAACTACCAAAAAGTCCATTGGTACATCTCCCTATCATTTAGTATATGGGATGGATGTTGTTTTTCCATCATCTTTAGGAGTACCAGTGATGAAGATCATCCAGAATTACAGGTGGAACCAAATGATATCCAAAGAAGAATAAATTAGACCATACACTTGCAAAAAACTAGAGGGGAAGTCTATGTAAAATCACAGGTAATCCAGGACAAAATCAAAAAGATATTTGATAAAAAGACCAAAGCTGATGATTTTTACATAGGTGATAAAGTTATTAAGTGGGATTCAAGAAGATAAGACAAAGGCAAACATGGCGAAATTGACTTCTTATGGCAAGGGCCTTATGTCATTTATGGTTACAGGGGTAACAATGCATTTTTCTTGAGAGAGATAGCTGGATCAGATCTACCACGAGGACCTGTCAATTGTAGAATGTTGAAGCATTACTTTTCCACTGAATAACAATATTCCATTTTACTTTGATCATTGTACATAACATTGCGGAGTTTAGATTGGATTGGATGGTGATCTTTTGAAGTTCAAGCCCAGAGAGACAGCCCTGAGCTTTGAAGGTTTCACCATCATAAGTATGAATAAGGCAGAAATCACAGAATAATAGTTTACAGGGTAACTGCAGTCTCAATTCAAAGGCTATTGATCTTATAGTTCTTAACATTTCACCAGGAAATGCCATCCCCATGTGGAGCCACTATTAGGGTCCTATAATAATAGGATTCATAATTTTGAATTGGTTATGGTTAGTCTTATAATATTGTACATACTTTTGCTTTCTGCAAAATGTTTTCCATATTAAAAATTAAAAAATGTAAAGAGGGTATGTCCTAAAAGAAATATCAAAGGACAAAAAGAATAAGAAAAGTGAAAAAAAGTGAAAAAATATGAACCCCAAACAAAAACAGATCATGAAAGTGTGCAAGTCCAAGCGCCACTACTTTTTACTTTACTGTGCAAAATAATGGTTATGTGCAGCTTGTCATAAATGTCACAACCCATGATAGTCAAATAGTTTAATCTTGACTACTTCATGCTTTAAATTTCATGTTTATAGATAGAGAATAAGGATCTAGCCAAATTGTTTAATCTTGGCAGATAAGTAGTTAGGTAGAGAAATAAAATGTGCTCAACAACTTAATCTGAGCCATTGGAAGATATAAAGTTAGAATTAGATAGTTTTTTTTTCAAAAGAAAGAGGAAATAAAGGGTCTACTAGCTTAAATGCACCCAATAAAGTGAAGAAAAAATGTTAGGATAAGTAAAGGGTAGGTAGAAGAAAGGTTGCAAAAATACAAGGTTGTCAAAGCATAAGCACATTTATCATGCTTAATCCTATGTTTCAGTGTGCAGGAGTAGTGATGAAAGTGAAAAGATATTCACAAGCTTATTTAATTAACTTCCCCTCATTTTATTTCACCCCCCATTACATACTTGCTAATTTCCCCATCATCCCATCATGTTTTAAGAATATACCATTTTCCCTTCATTTTGACCCTTACCCCTTGGTTTCACACATTTCCCTATCAAATTACCCTCCAAAGGTCATTTCCCAACCCAAAACCCCTCTTCCCTAGTGTGAAACCCATTCCCCTTTGAAAAAATCATTTTCCCCTTATTAATTTCCCTATTTTATCTAAAAAATCCATAAAACCCCCCTTGTCCTAAGTTTAAATTCCCCCTCTGCATTACTTAATTTATTCTACCATACCATATTTCTCCTAAAAAACCCATAAAACCCCTTTATTCTAAGTTTTGTTTCCCCCCGTATTATTTAATTAACTCCACCATTCACATTTTCCCCAACATAAACCCGTTTAACCCACCACCCTCGGTGCAGTTAACAAACCCCACCACATTTAAACCCTGGTCCCACTTTATTAAACCCACTTATATTTAACCCCGCCTTTACAGTTAAGTGTAATTAAGCCCCTTGGGCCCTACAAATCTCTGCCCTTATTCCCTCCGTGCATTTACACCGTGCGACAGCCGTTAGATCTTGCACCCCTAGATCTGACGGTGCACATCCATATCGCGTTGGTTCTCTTTCCTAGCTTTACCAGCTCGAGAGCACATGAGATTCATGGTTTTGCTCGGGCCCCTTTCAGTTACATGGCAGCTCTAAGTGAACTTGTGTGCTCTTAAGGAAATACCACCTGATTGCCAAAAGCGGTGTGATGGCCCCTAAAACCGCCTCCCCGCATAAAATGAAACCACCTAGTGTTCATTTATGTAAATTCCACGCCAAATGTGTCTGTTACCCATTAAAAGGCCGAAGACGCTCATTTTGACTCTTTTCGCTCATTCAAACTGTGAAAGCTGCCTAAGCCTTCCTGCACCACCCTGAGCCTCTACAAACAAATTTGACCATTGATTACCTTTCGAACACGCTCCGGACTCCGTCCACAGACATCTCATTTCAATAAATCCATTCATTGTCTTCCCCGCAGACCTATGCTTTATTAATAATTGTTGTATTTTGCAGGTAATTAGAAGGCCAGGAGATTGGGAAAACAAGTTTTGATACTAGTCACAAAACCTATTTGCTCTGGTTTCTCAAGAAATTTATTCAAAGGCTTCATTGAGCATGAGTTTTGTGTACAAAGAGAAAATCAATTTTAATACAGCAGTAGAGCAGAAGGAAACAATTTACACAAGTAAATGTTAAACAAAGATGAAATCATTTTCACCAGCACAACAAAAGATTCTTACAAACTACTCTCCAAGAAACATTTTGTATTCTACATGTGTCTTTTAGTAAAAATCATTTTTACTAAAAACACAGAAGCATGAAAGAGTGAGTAAGATTTACAGTAAAAGGTAAAAATGAAAGCAGGTGACAGAGCATACAGTTAAAAGACTAAACAGAGGAGGCAGATGAAAGTGTATCAGATGAAAGGTCATAAGTAAATATGACATCCAGCGTGAAGACCAAACAACCAAGCAGCTTAAAGGGCAAAAGATCAAAGACTAAAAGACAACAGAACCTAAATAACAGGGACAACAAACAGCAGTTCAATAGTTGTCTCTATCTTCTTGCATGAAGATATTTCTTTTTCCTAGATTAGTTCTCAATGTAGTTTGAGATATTTTGTAAGTTCTTTTGTATAAATACTTCATAATTCGAAGTATTGAGGGTGGATTGCTATACATTTGTAGAGTTATTTTGATCTTAAACCTAAGGGTTATTATACCAATTTTCAAGTCAACGGACTAGAGCAAGTAATAAAAACATTGCACTATAGGATTCATGAGATGAGTTATTGCAGTGATGTATCTTCTTTTTCTAATTTTGTTACTTTCTTATGTGTTTCATAAACTTAAATGTTATCCAAATTTGAATTAATTAACTGGAAATTTAACTTAGAATTTGTTTAAGTACACTCTGTTTTGCACAGTTAATCATTTATATGTTTTCCTCTGATAACCGAATTTGTGAACCCTTAATTGCTCTCCCATCCAGTTTTACCTCTTGCATTTCTCTTCATAATCCGGCCTAGGGAACCCTTAATTTCTCCCTAGATTCGATTGGAAACCATTTTCGCCATCAAGCCTTTGATATCTATAGTAACTCCTCTATCTTGCCCTGTAGACACTTGTTTGTCTGACATTTGACCCCATAACCCAATGGTAAAAGACAACCTTTTCATCTAAGTGATCCCACGACCCAAATTCAAATCAAAAACCCAAGAACAATCATAACTAGCCTAAAATCAATTAACTAAAGCAATGTTAAAACAAAAAGAGAGAGCCCTCTCTGAGATTAGGAAGGCTAGATCCTGATCTCCAAAGTTGGTTTGTGGTTACCTCTATCATTTCTTTTTCTGACAACTTAGAAGAAATTTTGGAGTGATAACAATTACAATGCTTTATTCAAGATCATAGCTTTTGGGAAACCCGTAATGAAATGACTACTCTATTATCGGAAGACTCCTAGAATCAATGGCCCAAGCTTCCTCCTTAGATCACTCTCATCCTATTCAAAATGATCTCATTTCAAAAGGTCTTACTCAAGTTGCTCACTATCAGGACCCTCATCATACGAATTCTCAGTGGCGTAAATGCAGACTTCACTCCTCCAATTATGCTATGAATCATCCAAAAGAAGTTGATATGTTGTCCTATGCTCTTGTAGAAAGAACCGTGGAATTCCAGCCTAGAGAGGATATCTTAAGATGAGGATAAAGGTCTTGTGGCAACTTCAACTTCAGTATTAAGGAGGCCTAACATTTTCTCACCCATGAGCAGCAAGTTGAGCCACAAAGAAAATGGAAAAAACTCTAGAACCACAAATATTGGCCAAATATAACTATATTCCTCTTGCTACTACTTTGGAGAAAAAATATAATATGGGACAAAATTCAAAAAAGGGGATTCCAAGGCCCCTCAATCTGTCATCTTTAATTCCTGCATTTTATCCTATGTAATTTGGGATCGGTTAGCCATTGTTTTTAGACAAACTAACATCATGGCCAATAGCATCACCTCCACCATAAGCACTGGAGGGATTCTCCTTTTCAAAGTCTTGTCATCAACAAAGTCTGGCAACTCCTTCTTGGATTGCATGCCACTTACTAGCCATGCCTAGTTTTATTCTACTCTCTAGCTATGTCTTCTAGTAAACCATGTAGGGTTATGAGGTAATTCAGTAAGCAGTGTCTCAGTTTATGTCTTTATGCACACTTTAGTTAACCGAGGTCTATATAACCTCCAAATTTTAAACTGTGTTATTGGTTCGATTTCCCTTCATACAGATAGTACGTCATATGCCATGTAACATTTTCTTGAAATAATAAAATTGTTGAATTATATATATATATAAAAAATAACTTATCAATACCATGTTTAATAACTATAAATAATTGTATATTCAAAATATTTTATTTTAATTCACTTTATTAATACTATAAATCAATATTATAACTTATCAATACCATGTTTAATAATCATAAATAATTTTATATTCAAGATATTTTATTTTAATTCACTTTTATAACATGTTTTAAATTAAATTGAAGAACAAAAAAAATATTATATAATTATCTATACAATAACATTCATATATAATATTTTAATTAACATTCTCTAAAAATTATCTAATTTATAAATTTATTTTTAATAAATATATATTACTATTATTAATTAAAAAAAAATCGTAACTCATG
Organism: Pinus tabuliformis; assembly: GCA_031772625.1. Lineage (NCBI taxonomy): Eukaryota > Viridiplantae > Streptophyta > Pinopsida > Pinales > Pinaceae > Pinus > Pinus tabuliformis. Next base: position 1,933,392,069 of record CM062819.1, read on the forward strand.
AAAATTCACTCTTGTGAATTGGAGTTTAGTTAAGTTTGAAAATATTTCAAATAAATAAATTACTATTATTAATTATATAAAAAATAATATATATATATATATATATATATATATATATATATAATTAATTAATTAATTAATTAATAAGACTATAATTTATGGAAATTCACTTGCGTTAATGGTAGTTTAGTTAAGTTTGAAAATGGTAATTGATTTTTTTTTAAGTTAAATAAATTATTATAAATAATATTGAATTATTATAAATGAGAATTTAATAATTATTTATTTTTGAATAAAAAAATATTAAGTATGATAAATTTTAAAAAGTCAAAAAATGTTTATTACTTAAATTATATATGAGATGTTTTTATTTTTGGAGTTTGTGATATAATTTTGTATAAATTTGTGGTTTTTTGTTATTTAAAATGTATTTTTTAAATGTATATATGGATTCCGAAAATTCTTAGATAAAAAATAAAATAAAATAAAATAAAAATGCGGCTTTAAAAATATAAAAAGATTTGTTAGTTAGATTATATATATATAAAAACATAAAAAATAATATTATGTATAAAAATATTTATTTATCATCGAAATTTGACAATGGAGAATAATAATAATTATGTTGGTAGGCATGTATATTTTGGAATTGGAAGGGAAATTTCACATTTAAAGGCGAGATGTTTTCAATAATTGTCATCCCTTTTAATCTTTGTCTTCTAGTGTTTATCTCTTCTAAGTTTCTACCATCTTAATAACAACAGTGATTGAATATCACCAAGTTATCAACTATGTTGATCCCAATTATATGTGTGTCGTTTTATTCTATTCCTTTTTACATGCCTTTTTCGTGCAATCCACCTAATTACTGACTTCCTAGCCAAAAAATCAATGAGAAGTGAAGATGTCTAGTAAAAATCCTTTGTAATAGTCACTAGTAATTTTTGTTGGGCAAGAATTCCACATGGAAAACAGAAGGTTGAGACCATCCATTTAATGTGTTGAAAACTCTCCTCCAACTCACAAAGATGCAAAATTCCCCATCCAACTCCAAAGACATGAATTCAAACAAAAATATGAAAATGAGGAGAATGAGCATTCCTAGTGCTCATGCAGTAGCAGAGCTTGCGAATAGGAAGGGGAATAGAGAAGCTTTGGATGCATGGTCGAAACAAGTGGTATCTTCCTTTTAACTTTGTGGTGCAGCAGGCTTGTCCAACTTCTTCTTATAGACCACAAATATTTCGGCTTTAATGGATGTATTTCATTCCAAGTTTAATCCAACGTGTCATTCATTACACATACATGCATATAATGCATTGTAGAGTAGGTTAGGCCCTACTATCCTCATCACCATTGATCAAGAGTCACAATTTATTTCTACATGTTATTGAAAAGGGGGCAAACCTCAAACTTAACTATGTAATAATACTTTGTTAGCTGGTAACCTAGGTATTTTCATCTCAACTTCTTCGGTATGTTAAAATTTATTACTCCATGTTAAACCTTACACCTTAAAGATGATAAGAAACCAATAATTATTGTCCAATTCGAGGGGGGAGATGATCTATATTGGATAATTATGTTATTTTTCATCCATCGCAATACTTTCAGAGTGGAAAAAGTGGAGGAATCATCTCATAGGACAATTTTTACTATTGAGACCCAATTTATCAAATTAGGGTTTGAAACCTTCTCGGAGTATTTTGAGGGATCAAATAGCATTTTTTAGGGGTAAAAATTTGTCGATTTCTTGTAGTATCGTATTTTATTATTATACGCATATATACCTTTCTAATGGCGTAAGAATTGCCACAATCATAGTTTGTATGCAAAAATTATGTCACTCAGAAGTTAACCTTACTATTTTGGTCACTATAATTCTAGAAGATGCCACATCAACCCTCAGTATTCATGGGAAAGGGGCTAGCCACATTATCATGACAAATAATAGTCTAGAAGAGTCCATATTGTTACCCTAGTTAAGAGTTGAATGAGTCAAACCTTATTACTAGTAGGTTATCGGACTGTGTTATAACCAATCCATTAGGAGGAAAGGGGGTTCCATTCTTTTCGAGTACATTTTGTTCCATATATAAGCAGAGTATTTTAAATGAATAGGGAGAGAGCACACAGACAGGATTTGTAGATTTTAGTATCTCGCAGGCCACATGTCTTACTTCGTTGTATCGCATCCATTTTCTATTCAGAGAAAGAGAAAAAAGTGGCTTCACCTTCCAGCTAGGTTTTCTCCCAAAATGGTTTCCGAGGATATATCTTGTGTCAATTGTGGTTTGTGAACTTTTTTTGTTGTTCTCTATTTTCTACATAATTATAATTTGCATGCATACATAATAAACAATAATTTATAGATCCAAAATTATAAAGAGAAATAAACCCTCATAGTATATATTTTGGACCTTTTAAGTATAATTTATCAAATCTATTGTGATGAACTATCCAATGGAATATCCATGACAATTTATGGATCATAAACCTCCATTTACAATGAATACAATGTAAGATAGATTTGACGATTCTAATATAAGGTCCCCTTGGTATATATATAGGAGACAATGGGTACAGTTGTAATAAGATGGGACCATGTTAGGTTCTAGTTTAGATAACAATATAACCATTGAAATGTAATCACTCAATATCTAGGGCTTAAAAAGGGTTTTTATGGTTAACATGGGGCTTATGTAGGGCTTAACATGTCCCTCCCCTTCAAACAAATGTTTTCCTCAAAACTTAACTATCTGTGGGTTTTTTTGCATGAACAACTCATCTTCCCATCACCTCTTCCACTAATGGATTCTTCTATTTGATGAGTTAATAAATTTTTGATTTCTCAGTTGCTGATACTTGTTTCTAGGATTATTTATAGTTCTAGTATCGATTTTTCTTCTTAACTAATATCCAGTTAAATAGCTTGGACTATGATCTTGTCACCAATTACCTTCTTTAAGAAAGAAACATGGAAGATTGGATGTACACATGAAGATGGAGGCGACTCCAATTTGTAACCCATAAATTCAATCCTCTGCAACTCCTTATAAGAGCCATAATACGTTGGTGCTAATTTATTTTCATTCTTTTGTTGCTTGATAGACATCTATTTATATAGTTGTAGTCTGACAAATACTCAATCCCCAACTTCAAATTCCCTTTCATTATGATGTTTATCTACTCGTTGTTTCATCCAATTTTGTGTTATGACCAAGTTTTCCTTCGATAGTTTGAGAACCTCTTGTTAATGCCATATGTGGTATTCTACTACATGAACCTTTATTTTTCATTTCAAGGGTGACATTTTTTATGAGTATGGAAGGATGTGTTGTACCACCATTCTGCCAAGGGAAATTATATGAATATTTAAAGTTACTTGGTTTGCAAAAATGTTTGAGTGTGACTGATTAAAATTAAACTAGCAATTGACTTAAATCAAGCATGAAAAAATATAATGAATTTGTAACTAAAATAAATGTAAAAGAGAAACAAGAAATAATAACCAATTGATAACAGAGTTCGTCTACTGTGGACTATGTCTCTGGATCCTACCTCCAAGGAAGTGGCCTCTTTATTATTCAGATGTAAGTATTAATATGTTTTTTTACAACACTTAGTCTTCAATCTACTATAGGAATCCTACAAGATATTGCTAAGGTAGTCATGTTCATAAACCACTTTCCTCCCTTCTTGCTGCCAAAAATGAGGCTCTAAAACACTGTTTCTACAAATTTCACCTAAATTACAAATGAATCCTTCAAAACCTGCAACAAAAATAATCTCCTCTACTACCAAGAAGTGGTTTCAATTACCACCAAAACTCCCATTTGATTACTGCAAAATTTGAGCTCAAGCTCCTCTTGTTTTACAAAGTTATGCAGGCATAAAATTGGCTTAAATGGTCTTGGCTCTATGTAATATTCACAACTCCATGCTCTAGCGCGATGATATACATTTTAATATTTGAAACTTATGGGATTGACAAACCCAGGGTTGAACACACAAGTTGTCAGTCATATCCCATAACTTGTTTTTGGCCTCCGTAAATAGTCTTACAAAATAAAATCTATAGGCCTATCAACCTTTTACAAAGATTTCATTTAACTATAATATATGGCGTCAGCGCATTAAAACTTTGGCACGTGATTGGTGTTATAACCAGCGGTGATGAATAGCTATTTGACAATGTTTATAGATCATTTTTTGGTGATGTTTTGGTGGACAGTTGAATTGGCGTTAGATCCAACGTAACTGCCACAACATATCAATGATGGAGTAGTGTGATTGGCATGAGCTCAAAAGTTCGGCCCCCATCGTTCCCATTTTTGGTCGACTTCATGACAACAAAACTTCAAATATAATATATTGTGTTACATAGTTGACAACCACCTCGTCATCTAACAGTTAGGTCATTGGCCTATTTCTACAAAGGTCGGGGTTTAATTCCCTTCCATCCATTTCGAAACGTTGGTTTTGGAACCTTCTTTAGCCTTTTGGAGGTGTCATGTGGCACTCCCTAATTATACCATGTGTTTCCCTATCAACCTGCCAACCAATGTACCATGTGTCTCGATAGCCACGTCACATGTCGAATGATGTTGCCACATAACCCATTGATTGATTGTCATGTGTCAATTCCGACTCTACCACGTGTTTTGCTCTGCCACATCAGCGGCTTTCAAAACCTTCCATATGAAATCTTCCAAGCTTTCCACATTAGTAGCCAACTATTATCTACCCAACCTACTACGTAAGCCTCATATGGTGCCATGTGTCCTTTGTAGGATTGCCACATGGCACCTCTACTAATATTTTTCCTTGTTGCATGCAAATTCCAGAACGTGATAACTTTTGCATACATAATAATTTTTTTTCCATTCAAGTTGCGTTGGAATCATCTCTTTGAGCTCTTCGACATGGTGTTATTTACATAAATTTTTGAACACTATAATTTTCGAGGCTTTTTGGGATTCCCCCAATTCAATTTTATACATGACACTTAACAGTCTCAACTTGGTACTAATAAAAAAAAAAGATCCGTTTTGGTAAACCATATATAGGAAGGAATACAAACATGCTAACAGTTAGTCAATATATTCTAGCAATGTGAATGTCATGAATTCTATATTTGGCTCACGGCACCTGCGCATTGAGCCAACATATTGGTGTGACTGCGGGCTTTGATGCAACTTGTAGGCATTATTTATCCAAGATATCAGTGCTTAATCGAGATCGAAGAAATACCATATGCGTTAAAAGGGTAATCTTCCAATAGTTTTATAACATCCTTTGTTATTGGAATAATCATGTGTTTATGTAATTCGATCCACTAGCTCATGATACCTGGTGTTGGTGTGTACCTGAGTCTTGTCCAACTTTCACCATGACAACAATCCTCATGACTACAAAATAGATAAAACCCACTTTTATGTCTAGCTACAACAATATCTTCAAACTTTACCAAAAACTCTTAAGATTGATTAAAATTGTTAACCCTTTGAAAATTATGTGTCTCCATTAAAGATCCTTAATCCTTGATTAAAATAAAAGAGTATTTAGTGTGATGATCAGGTTTGCTTCCTTGATACTTAACCAAGATAAATATGATCACTAAAAACCATCCTGAGAATTCAATAAATTCTTCAGACACTATGATTAGTTTGCCAATTATTATATACACACCACTGCAAACCATAAAGTTATGCATATATTAAATGAGTTGTTGGCCAGACAAATCGATCTTGCGGACAAGACCGATCTCCCTAGTATCAGAAGATAGTCTAGCAACAAACAGACAAACAAACCTATCTTTCTCTAGACATATGCGATTTACAAATAAATACTATAAAGGTGTTAATATCCTACCTTAGATCCAACGCTTGTTCATTGTAGTCATCCTTCAATTGTTCGAAAGAGTTATCTTTAAAGACCTACAATCACAAACAAGCAAACATTAAATAGCACCTGCATAGCAAATATCATAAATCATGTCTATTATGGTGATCAAGGAATCCATAAAATAAACCATTAATGAACAGCTTATTGAGAAAAACAAATTTATTTGTATTAACTTTGAAGTAGAAGAACCTTACAACCTTTTCAACCTTGATGTTGAACAAGCTCTTCCTGGGGTCCGAAATAGGAATTTCCTTTACTTTGACAAGCCTTGCACTCTTCCAAATGAGATCTTAGAGGTATGTAATCTCTCCTCATAAAAACTCAACTAAAGAAGACTAAGTTCCAACAACATTTCACCTCAAAAATATTTAGCTTCTAACCTCCTGAGTAACCAACCCAATGCTTCATTTTATAGTGCAGAGGAGGAAGTTACAGGTCCATCTATGAAGGGACAAAATCCTCCTTCAAAGGGATAATCTCCTCACATCAAGGGGTTAGCTCCTTAAGGTATGGGATGCATGAACCTTAAGAGAGCGAACTTGCCACCTCAAGATTCCTTCCAGAAGCTTCTAGAAATGACTGAAAGTGAGTTTTTTAGAATGTACTCACACATTTTTAACTTTTACAGGGGTCCGCACCCATAACACAGAGATAGAGCGGTCATGTGCACAGAGGACATGACCATTAGGTGCGGGACCACAGGTAATGCAAAGAGAAAGTGCGGAACCAGAGTTTTAGACACTTTTGAGGGCTTTCTCTTATTTTCAAGGCTTGATATGAGGAACTGAGGCTTAAGAATTGCAAAGGAGGAAAGTATGAGTGGTAATGGACTCACACAGATTGCAGAATGTCAAGGTGACAATTTTTAGTGCAACAGATTGCCCCCTAAAGTGTGAAGTCTATAATAGATGAAGAGTGGAGTACTTTATCATTTCAAGGATCATCCTGTGGACACCCCAGTCGAAACCTATAAAAACATTCAATGCAAAATATACATATAGACATATCATCGCTGAGGTAGGCATTCCCATACTCAGATCAAAACTGACTAGAAAACTAACTAAATTGTTCTAATACAGGAACGGTTTTGTAATACATCAAGAGTGTAGACATGTGTAGACACAGTATGGACGCAGCCATCTGTTTATGAATAGTCCACTGTATAATGAATAACAAAACTCCTCATAGCCTGGATGGTAGAAACTAGATCTAGGGTCTTGATTTCTGCTTCCCGAATTAGTATGATTCTATCCATGTGAATGAATGTGTCGAAGTCGAACATGGTAGAAACCACTTGATTACCAGTCAAGGATGTGAACCGTTAACAAGTGTGAGAGAAGCCACCAGTAATTTCAATGGCTGTCAAAGTACCCAGTAAAATCCATGAAATGTAAATAAATGAGCTAAAGTTGAACATGTCATAGAATCATTCGATTGAAGGTCAATGATGCAACCTATCGTTGAAGGCAAGAAAACTTCCATTAGGGCATGCATCTTTCAAGGTACTGACGATTTCTAGATCATCTTCCTAGATAATGAGCTGAAGTCGATAGAAAGTGATCCGTCGTAGGCAAGCCCACAACACGAAATCATAGATCAAGTTTTGAAGAAATATATTGGCAAGGACTAACTCAGGGATGGTCAAAATGGATGATAGATATTTTTCATATCAATGGTTTATTTGAACTATTCTCTTGAACACATAACAACACTGCAGATGGCTTGGTGACAATTGAACCAAAGCTAGTACCCAGAAACCGGCCGAAGACTTTTAATGTGGTTTTATTAACTGTTCGGCAAATGATTTTCCCAACCCAGGTGAACAAAAAGTGTCGTGTTCAAGAGTGGTTGACAGGTTTTTTACAAAACAAAGTGTAACAAACAGGTTCATTTTTCTCTCTTTTCCCCCACCATTTCTGGCAAGTACCTCTTTATTTTTGACAAGATTGAGGAGGATAACATTTGCTTGTTTATAAGTTCATCCTTCAGATGAGTCCAACTTAGTTTAAAATTTGAACCCTAAGAAGGAGTGGTTCGTTCCTGTTTAAAATTGAACAGGTCCTTGACTGTTAAATTTTAATGAGTCCAGTATAGGAAAAACTCATTGTTTTTCAATTTTAGGGAGTCAAAAGAAAAACTTAAGAAAACTCCATGGGGGGTACTTTTTCGTAAAATAATCCCTCATGTCTAAAAAAGGATAAAATAATGCAGGAGGGATGACATTTTCAATACTTTAACGAGCTGAAAAGACAAGCGCTCGATAATCTTTTCATATTTAACAAGTTTAAAGAGGACTCTATTGACCGTAATTAGTCAACGTGTACCTTTTTCGTAAATAGTCCATTTCAGTCCATAAAAGGGGTAAACTTATACTGAAGGAATGATTATTCATTTATTTTAACGAGTTTGAACAATCAAGTGCTCGGCAATCTTTTCAATTTTTGAGAGTCTGAAAAGAGCTTAAAGAGGACTCCAATGTTTCGCTTTTCGTAAGTTTTTGAAAGAGTTCGAAAAAGTGATAAAAGTATGCTCTTTGTTGAAAAATGATAAATTTTCCCAAAAAATCCAATATTCTGCACAAAAACTCAAAACATTACACATACATGTTTAAGATAAATAAAAATGATTTAAAAGTTGACCCTTTTAAAGTGAAAAATAAATAAATTAAAAATTCATTTATTCGAAAACAAACTTATAAAAAGGGGTTTTCCAACTTCATTTTTACCATTTGAGTTCAGAGTGAAAACTGAGAGCTTATGGGTAAGAAAGTTCCTATGAAGATTCTAGAAAATCTTTCCTTCGGAATCGAAAACCGTCAGCTCCAGGTAATCCACATCCTCCTTAACTTGCATTTCATCTGTTTACATTTTGATTTTAGGATTAGATTTAATTTTTGAGGGAAAATTTGGTTTAGAAATTCGCTCGCGGGGGTCTGTAGGTGCAACACACAGCCCCTGCGGACCCCGACTTTTTTCTACAAAGAAAAAAGTCATGGGTCTGCACCTATTGCTTATAGCTCGTGTGAACCTACGCACTGTCTGTAAGTAGTGGGTGCGGACCCCGCGAAATGAATTTTAAAATTTATTTTTCTCCATTTTTGCCCAAAATTTTCCGAACAAGGTTGTTCTAATATGTCTTTTTATGCATTGTATGACATTCAAAATGCTTATTTGGCGAGAATGCGGGCATGAGGATGTATATTTTGTCGCATTAAATCATATGCCCACAATGCAGGCATTGAGAGCATGCGGATTGCTAAAGTTCTGGGGCATACAGGGTATGAGGGCCCAAGTAGACCTCTTGCAATCGCTGGTAGACAGATGGAACACACAGGACCAGTGTTTCGTGATTGGTGGCCACCGGCTCGAAATCGAGCTGGAGGATATATATTTCTTGACTGGTTTTTCCAATAGGGTCGAACAATTATCTCTTTTCGGGACAAGGCTAGGTGGCCAGTCTGTCGCTAGTCCCCGATTGGATTTTTGCAATGATCAAACAAAGGACAAATGGATTGATATTAAAACTATCAGTCATCCTGAGCTTAAAGGCGTTGCATACACTGTTACTAGGCTATGCGGGAGTGCAGCATTTCATGTGGCTACTGGATCCCAGATGCAGATGGCAGTAGACTGTTTTCGAGGCACCATATTCAATGGGTGCGAGGCTATGTTGGCAAATGTGAAAGGCCAACTAACCAGAGCAAAGAACGGACAGCTAAAAAAATTTGGATATGGATTCATCGTGGTCAGCTTTGCTCTAGAGGGGATCCCCATGTTAGCCCCGCAGCATATTCCTGTTGATGCTGGTCTTCCTCGAGAGCCTAGGATAGTTCGCTGGGTTGCTTTGATGGCCTGCCACCCTGAGGAGGTTACGGAGGTTGTTTGATTTCCACCTGAGTATTTTCGTTGGTCGAACAACCAAATTTTTGTGATTTAGGATTTTCCATACGCCGGGATGGATTATCGTGGTGACCCAGACATGATTCTTCCACCTGGAGAACAATGGGATGATTCAGGGAAAATCATTTTCAACACTTTCTAAGTTTTAATTTTTTATTTTATTTTTAAATCGTCCAAAATTGACAATCAAAAGTTTAAATGTAGATGTGGGTCCATGACGACCAGCCGCTCTCCAACCTTTCAAGAGGAGACACCCAATTGCAGCAGCACCAGCCCCTTAGGACCAATCAGCAGAGATCCTGACCGACTTGGAGCATCATCTAGAGCGCTTGACACTAGATATTCCAGAGACGGATATAGATGATATTCCACTTAGGTTACAAAGATATGTGATTGGGGTCCCAGGACCTTTTAAGAGGTTCCTATGTGGGGTGGCCCGAGCAGTGGTTTCTTATCGCGATCATCGCCAGGGATAGGATGATCGATTTTGTAGACTCATGACATTTTTGACTTTTTGTATTATCATTTTTGTCGATCATAAGGTGTTTAGCAACCTATGACCGAAGACGATGTATATTTTGAAACAGTACTTCTATGCTATGATATATCATTATTACCGGCTATCTTGTGTAACATGTTATCGAATGTTATTAAATTTACTATTTTGATTATTGAAAATTTCTATTTATCATACTAGAAGCAACTGCATCTACTAATGTACTTAAATGTCTTAGAATATGTTGATATTCAATGTAATCAAATTCACATTGCAGGAGACGAACTCTCAAAAATAACATTAATAACACTGGATTTCTAATGGCATAAACCCTGTTAAGTTGTAATACAATGAGTTCAGAATCTAACCTAACAATCAAACTCTGAATCCCAAATGAGATGGATTCAAATAATAACTCAATCACTGCACTATACTCTGCAATGTTATTCGTTGTTTGACCGAGGCTTAACCCATGCATAGATACTAACTCATCAAAGGGTGAATAGATAACCTAGGCTGCAGAAGAAATGTTTCGTGTATTATGACAAGCACCATCAGCAAAACCAATGTATATTTGAAGAGACGTAGACATCTGCAATATCAAGAGTAAAATCAAGATAAGCAGGAATAATGATAAGAGCACTCTCTAAACTAGGCACGCTTTTCTAATCTAAAACACGCCAGCTATAAAGAAACTAATCTAACAAAAAATCTCCACCCAAAATTTAAGCATAATGTCTTTTTAGATAAAGTCCATTTCTGGGTTTACCCAAAGAGACACCATTAAAATCTATCAATTCATAAGCCCCTTTTGCCATCTTTCGCTTAACAATGTAAGGACCATGCCACATAGGTACAAATTTTCCAGCCCCTAGCTTATCGTTTGCTTGATCATATAATAAAACTAGGTCTCCTTCTGAAAAATTCCGAGGTGTAATGTTTCTGTCGTACTGAGATTTTATTTGTTTGGCATGAGTCTCGTTTGCTATTGCAGCAGTGCGTTGATTCTCATCTAGCTTAGCTAAGTACAAAAAATGTTTCTCTTCTTCAGAAGTAGCTGCCAAGAGTAATTCTATGGCTAATTGTAATGACGGAATTCTGCATTCAATAGGTAACACTGCTTCCAAACTGTAAACTAGTTGAAATGGAGTGAAACCAGTCAATGTTTTTACTGAGGTCCGATATGCCCAGAGTGTTGAAAATAACATGGTATGCCAATTCGACTTATGAATACCAATGATTTGTCTGATCATAGTGACTAAAACTTTTTTAATTTCTTTAACCAGACCATTATCCTGTGGGTAATATGGAGTAGAACTATCGTGGCACAGGCCAAGTTGATCTGTCAGTTCAGTCATCATGATGTTTCAAAAGTGACTTCCATGATCAGTAATAATAGCTTGAGGAACACTGAATTTAGCAATTATATGATTGAATACGAAAGTTGCAGCAGTCTTGCCATCTACCAAAAATGTAGGCATCGCCTCAGCCCACTTAGTAAAATAATCTACCGCTAGGATAATATACGCATGCCCCCCGGCCGAGTGAGGGTTACATGTAATAAAGTCAATACCCCACTTTGCGAAAGGACCAACAGCAATTATAGGGTGAAGAGGAGCGGTGGAGCACGCATCTTACGATCAAAGATTTGACAATTGTGACATTTTCGGACTGCATAGATACAATCTTTGAATAAGGATGGCCAGAAATAACCAGCGCACAATATCTTTTGGGCGGTGGCATACCCAGACATATGACCCGGCCACATGCTCCAGAGTGACAGTCATTCAGAACCTTTTCAGCTTCTTCATGAGTTAAACAACGTCAGAAAATAGATTCCGCTCCACGACGATAAAGTGTATCACCAATAATATTGTATTCTTGGGATTGGAAACATATTTTCCGTCGCTGAGATCACGAGATTTCAGGCCGAAAAGATTGGGTTTAGAGATAAACAATAATATCTCCATACCATGGATCAAGAGTACTTATAAGAAACAAGGATTCATCGGCAATGGGCTCTTCCACCATAGTTTCAGTATCAGTACGCGGGAAATCACATATCAATTCGACAAAAACCAAAGATTTCTTTGCCTTGGATTTTTCAAATTCCAAGTCAAATTCCTGCAGGATAACTATCCATTTGGAATAATTGCCCCCTAGCAATTGTTTGGTTAAGATATACATCATAGGGTTACAATAAAATATTACTGTGGTTTTGCGTAATAAGATGTAGTGATGAAATCGTTGGACAACTTGAACAGCTGCCAAGGCCAATTTCTCCACATGTGAATATTTAAGCTCAGTCGGATGCAGAGTTTCACTAAGATAGTAAATCACATGTTCAATGTTGAATTCATCTTCTTGAACTAAAACCATCCCAATGGTGGAATGAGAAGCGGTGAGGTACAAAAAGTAATCCTGGTTGTAATTGGGAGGATGCAGTAATGGTGATTTCCGAAGTACACCTTCAGCAGGAGGTTTTATTACTAAGTCAGGGTTGGGTTTCTCGATCTGTAGTGGACCATAACCAGGAGGAGGTGTAGTTGATGTGTTTGAATTAGAAGATTCTACTTCTTTACCACCAACAGGATTTTTACTACCATAATCTTGCAATTGCGTTGCAATCCTGACATGAGACATCATCATAATGGGTTCTTCTGAGGCATTCGAGGAAGAACCAATCATCTTATTATCTTGAGTAGGAAAAGGATCCTTCAAGACAGCATGCGTTTGAGAACCTTTAACGATTTTCGAAACCTCTGCTCGATGTGGGCAGTCTTTGGTAAAATGATCCTCGTCAGAAATGAAACAAGGATAACGAGGTTTTTGTTTTTCGTCAGTAGATTCATTTTTATCTGTTTTATCTTTTGAATTTTGTTTGTTTTTCTTCTTCCCTTTCTTCTTACTACCAGATTTTGATTTGGTCGTAGATGATTCTACAACATGGATGTCGGCAGAAATTTCAGCGGAAGACTCTCCTGTCGGGGAATCAGGTAAAGTTATTATAGGAGAAGAATCCTTTGAAGATTTTTTCTTACTTTTAGTGCTAACTGAACCAATCATACCATCAGTGACATGAGACCCTGAAGGAGCTGCAGTTATTTGACTGTGTTTTGGAAGATCAAGGATTTTTTCATGTAAAGTACTTGATTGCGTATAGACGAGGTCAAGGTACTGAGCTTGAGCAATGACTTGCTCTTCAGTAATAACTCCTCCATTAGCTACATCTTCAGTGATTTTAGGTAACAATGATTTAATGAACCATTCCGCTAAAATTTGATCCGGAATGAAAACTTTCACTAAACGCCTTCTACGTCACCATTCATGAATATGATCAGAAATATATGTGGATGTGGATTGTTTCAGTGAAGTTAACAGTTCTGTGCCATTTTCATATCTGACAGGCAACTGAAAATGAGTTAAGAAAGTAGTGGCTAACTGATTGAAATTATAAAAAGAGGCTCGTGGTAACTCAATGTACCATTTGGCGACAAGACCAATAAGAGTTCGTTGAAAAAGATGCAATCAAATTGAATCATCAGTGATGGAATTAGATGCACACCAGAGGTGATAAGTCATAACATTATTTGACGGATCCTCTCCTGATTTACCTTCGAATTTCAGGATATCACTAGGCAACTTACTAGGCATTGGTGGCCAATACAGAAGATAGTAAATCGAATCGTTTGTAAGGCGCGGAAAATTAGGTAAATCCAAAGTTGCAATAAATGGTAACCGATGGTTAGGGTTGTGAAAGCATTGAGTAGCGAGACTAGTTCCAAGAGGAGGATATGCATGATAACCTGGAATTGGATATGCATTAGGAATGTTATAACCTCCTGGAAGACCAGGATTAACCGGACCAAACTGGGGTTGTTGAGGCTATTGATAAGTATAGCCAGGATACGGTTGACAATTGTAAAGTGGGTTTTGTACAGTAGGACCGAATTGATACTATCCCCGGTACGGTTGATACATGAATTGGGGTTGACTTGTGGACATTGTAGCAATCGTACTAGCTTGTCCTACAGGCATCTGGACCGAAGTCTGAACCGCAGGTCCTGACTGTAGCACAGATACTTGATGAATTTGCACTGATGTAGGGGCAATAGAAACCGGAGCTGTTGATACTCCAGAAACAGGTGTTGTAGGTTGAACAGAAGTTGCAGTAGTTGCAACAGTTTGAGGTGGAGTACGAGGTGAGCTAGGCCCAGGCTACTGAACTGTACCAGATGCAGGGATTTGAATAGTAGGTTGGACAGGTTGCTGGGTGGAACCAGAAACCAAAGGCTGTCCAGGTTGATTAAGTAACTGCACATTAGGTTGCAAAGTCTGTTGAGTTTGAGACGGATCCCACACCATGTTCATTCCGGAGTATGGACCCACAAAAGGTTGTGCATATGGAGGACCATAACTTGGTTGAATGTAGGGCTGATAATTAAGTGGTACATTTCCATCTCCTTGAAAAAATGGTTGACCAGAAGGCATTTGGAAACCTTGAGTTGGGTACTAACCTTAGGGTTGATAACCTTGAGGCATGTACTGAAACTGGGGTTGACCTTGAGGTATGTACTAAAACTGGGGTTGACCTTGAGGTATGTACTGAGTCTAAGGTTGACCTTGGGGTATGTACTGTCATGAAGGTTGATAAACTTGAGGAAGTCCTTCAGGCGGTAACTACCTTGGGGTTGACCCCCAGGCAGTCACTGACTACTTTAGGGTTGCCGCACAGGTGGTAACTGACTATCTTGAGGTTGCCCCCCAGGCGGTAACTAACTACCTGAGGTTGAGGATTTGGAATACTACCAGACATCATAAGGATTTGTTCTGCGTTCAACAATTGAGTTCCATTACTTCTAGATGATAACACTTGTTCAATCGGTCGAGGAGATGCTCCTGAAAAGGTACCAGAGAGTTACTGGTACCCCGAAGGAACAGAAGGACCGCCAGATAAAAATGTTTCTGGTGTTTGGAATCGATGAAGGATAATAACCTCTTGGTGTAGGATGAAAAGGAATTCGAGGTGGTGAAAAATTAAGACCCGGGTTTTCTAAAAAAAAATTCAATGATAAATACCAAGTGTCACTCCTAAAAGGACTTTAGAATATTGATTCACGCTCCCTAAGATTTAAAATCTATTGGTTTTCGGGAAGAGTTACATCTTCTTTTGGATTAACAAGTTCTTCAATAGAAATGAGGCCAGAAGGAAGATTTTGAGTAATGATATTGCTTACCCTAGGTGAACCAGGATTAATAGAAGCTGGAGAAGCAAATCGTGAAGTTGGAGTAATAGTAGGTTCAATGTCAGGCTCAAAAATTTCAGGTTCTTCAGCTAATTCACTGGAAGGAGAAATACTACCAGTAACTTCGGAAATTGAAATTGGCTCTTGAATAGACTCTGTTGTTTGTATTTGATAATCAGGATGAAAAATTAAAGATGATTCTCTGGCTTCTGGTGATCCAACTCTACTATCACTAGGTGATACAAGGGCTCGTAGCCCTTCAAGATGGCTTGGTGAATAATTGGGAGGTTTCCCCTGAAGTCTACGAGATTGTCTCGGTAATTCAGCCACGATTAAATATTAATTAATCACACGCAAACAAAGAAAATTTCAATAAAAACACCTAAAGTCTCTAAAGAAACAAACAATTGAATCACACGCCTAAAAAATATAAGAGTTCAAACCACACACAAACAGTAACTTCCTGTACTAAAAACACTAGTTGGTGATGAAATCCAACTTAGTAGAAGTTTAATACAGAAAGGGCGGTTGGAACAGTTACCCCGACAACCTACTTAATGAAACAGACTGGCACAAGTTTCTTCACAAAACCATCTCGAGTGAAGAGAACCCCCTAGAGAGTCCAAGTGAGTCTAGTCGACGTCTGCTCTAGGTACAGTGAGACCCTTCCTTCACCGTCACCTTAGGAAATAATCTTAAGTTTATGGACACTAAGGTTACCAACAACAACAAATACAACTGGGGGAACAGTCTACGATCCGATCTACGCGCAAGGGCAGAGTAACAAAGCTCAATCCCCTTGAAGGCTCCTTGACATGGACAATACGAGGTTTACCAATAAGTGACCCCAGGCTCCTCGACAATGGTTAATCCGAGGTTTACCGTTTATAATACGCGTAAATCTTCTATCTTTCCCAATGAAACAAAATTGGTTGTCTCAAAGGTTCGGACATGATCTCGTGATTGACTCCTTTAAGAGAAGCTTCCCAGAATGTATCAATTACAATTGGATTTATTTCCTACCACAAGATGTATCTACTTGTTTGTTTTAACTATCTTGGAGAGTTAATTACTCCCTACTCCAAGATACTATCCTAAGCTATATTGGTGATAAGAGCCCTCGAAATAAAAAAAGATTACTAGATCAATTTTAATTAAGCGTTGCTTTTATGGGTTGTTCCTTAAGTCAATAGTTATGGAGATGAAACTTTGATGGTGTGAAGATTCGACTCCAAACACTAAAAAATGCACCTAAAATGATAACAATTCGTTTTTCTTTCAATGAAAGTCTAGCTAAAAGAAAGAGTTCGAGAATGCAATTCTTTAAGAAACAATTCTTTCTTTCAACATGGAAATGAAAAGAAAATCTTTTTATCTTTTTCAATAATAACTCATAACGAGACTAATAATTAATGCTCACAATAAATCCATTTCCCTTCTTCAAAACTCGAAACTACAAGAAAAACAATTTGATTCAAAAGAGATCTAATACAAAAATTAATTTTGAGATCTAAAAACTTTAAAAATCTAATTAAACAAAAGCTTCAATTCTTTTTTAGGACGTTTTACTTAGTTGTTCAGTAAACTAAGGATTCATTTGTTCAGAATAAAAAACCAATCAAAAAACATCCAGATATGTTTTCTTTTGTAAAAATGAAATTCAGAACTTATAACAAAGTTTGTTCAAAGGTGTGCAACGAGAAAACTGAATCTATTTCTCACAAAGGATAGATTTCACAACCAAATCGGACTCATCAAGAAGACAAAAAGACACCAGGGTAATCTAAGGTTTCTCAAGCTTCTGATCTTTGAGTCACTACAGAGACCAAGTGAAAACCACTCCAAGCATGCAAACTTCTAGAAAATCATCTAAAACAAAAATACTATCGGAACTCACTCACAAGAGGTTTTTGACAGGAAAAATACAGATCTAGGTAGACACTAAAACTTCTAAATCAAACCTAAACCTAACTGGAAGAAGGTATTTTAGGTTTTTCAAAAAAAATTACAGGGTCCGCAGGCTCCAGAAGTAACAGGTGCAGTCCCGCTCTATTTACTAAAGGAAAAGTGTGGAGATGCCCGCACTATCTATGAAGAGAAAGTGCGGTCCCTTGAAAACTTCGAAAAAAAAAATACTCCCAGATTTAAAAACTACCCAAGCCAGTATACATCAATCAAAAACCAGAAACGAAAACAATTTTCTCAAGTCAAAACAAAGGAAAACCAAAAACCAAATTCATTCCCTAGTGGAGTCGCCAATTTGTTGGCCGGATAAATCGATCTTGTGGACAAGACCGATCTCCCTAGTATCAGAAGATAGTCTAGCAACAAACAGACAAACAAACCTATCTTTCTCTAGACATATGCGATTTACAAATAAATACTATAAAGGTGTTAAGATCCTACCTTAGATCCAACGCTTGTTCGTTGTAGTCATCCTTCAATTTTTCGAAAGAGTTATCTTTAAAGACCTGCAATCACAAACAAGCAAACATTAAATAGCACTTGCATAGCAAATATCATAAATCATGTCTATTATGGTGATCAAGGAATCCATAAAATAAACCATTAATGTACAACTTATTGAGAAAAACAAACTTATTTGTATTAATTTTGAAGTAGAAGAACCTTACAACCTTTTCAGCCTTGATATTGAACAAGCTCTTCCTGGGGTTCGAAATAGGAATTTCCTTTACTTTGACAAGCCTTGCACTCTTCCAAATGAGATCTTAGAGATATGTAGTCTCTCCTCATAAAAACTCAACTAAAGAAGACTAAGTTCCAGTAGCATTTCACCTCAAAAATATTCAGCTTCTAACCTCCTCAGTAACTAGCCCAATGCTTCATTTTATAGTGCAGAGGAGGAGGTTATAGGTCCATCTATGAAGGGATAGAATCCTCCTTCAAAGGGATAAGCTCCTCACATCAAGGGGTTAACTCCTTAAGGTATGGGATGCATGAACCTTAAGAGAGCGAACTTGCCACCTCAAGATTCCTTCCAGAAACTTCTATAAATCACTGAAAGTGAGTTTTTTAGAATGTACTCGTGCCTTTTTAACTTTTACAGGGGTCCACACCCATAACATAGAGACAGAGTGGTCAGGTGCGCAGAGTACATGACCATTAGGTGCGAGACCGCAGGTAATGCAAAGAGAAAGTGCGGAACCAGAGTTTTAGACACTTTTTAGGGCTTTCTCTTATTTTCAAGGCTTGATATGAGGAACTGAGACTTAAGACTTGCAAAGGAGGAAAGTATGAGTGGTAATGGACTCACACATATTGCAGAATGTCAAGGTGCAGCATGAGTCACATACACTTGCATCTCAATACGTGTTTAACAACCGTAAAATTTAATCAAAGAAAAAGAAATTAAGAACTTAAGCATATACATATATCTATATATATATATATATATATATATATATATATATATATATATATAAGCAGTTGAAAATATACAGTGATGGAAGATTGAAATATGAGGGATAATAAGGGGAAAAGGGTGTTTTTGTGAACAAAAAAGGATGCCAAATAAGCAAATCATCATTTACAATGGTTAAAATGAGGCATGAATTCAATAACACCATCTTCATAAATTAACCTTGGAGGTTGGGTCTAGATACCTCGTATCCTTAATCAAGTGGTAAGGGACTAGTTATGTGACACCCAAAACTCACAAACACCTAAATAGAACAATTATAATGCTAATGTGATATGTAAGCTTCCTTGGACATTTAAATGATCAACTCACCAAAATAGATCTATGAATATAGTGAAACTATGCTTGACTATGTGACTAATATTTCTATATATTTTAGTGATCTAACATGGAATAAAAAACACCAGCCAAATTCTTTAACTATTTTGACATGTAAGTGTAACTGTAATACCAAATACTCACATATTAGAACACAGATTTACATCAAAAACCCAATATGAGATAATTGGCAAGGAATGAAGGGTTATTCATCTCATATTCATATTCTAGATATTTCCATATAGATCATAAAGTTTCCCAAGCTAGTTGTAAAGTTATGAGACACTATGGTATTCTATGGTACTCAACAATATACTTCTCTCTTTACTTTTTCAGTGACTCTTGCACACTCACTAGTTGCTACCTGTTAGAAAATTATATATTATGGAGCAATGGAACACATAAAATATTGCAGAAATATAAACACAGAAAGCGCATAAAACAAGAGAGACAGAGATATACGTGGTTCACCCAGTTTGGGCTACGTCCACCCCGAACAGCCAGTCCTTCCTTTCTATTATCCAACAAAATGAAGAGACACAACCTACAACAGATCCGTTGTAATATCCTATGTTTTCTCTCACAGTCTCACCTCTCTATTTCCCGCTCACTAAATACACATCTATCACACAGCCTCAAATACAATGCCCTCATACAAAGAGAGGGGTTGCCTTCTAGGGCAAAAACCCTAAACTAAACATAAGTTCTATCGTCAGATAATCCACTAAATGAAAGACCCAGATTGACTAGAAATTACTATACTTTTACAAGGCAATTTTACAGTTGTTTTTAGCTTCGGGGGCGCTAACCCCGAAACCCCCCGCCAGGGGGGGGCTCCTAAAGGTCGCAACCGCCCCCCCTGGACCCCCCTTGCAGCGAATATTTCACGAGCAGCGTTGCCGCCCCCATTTCGAACTGGGGTCCAATGTGGCGATACCTTTGCATATAGAAGATAATCAGGCTCCACACCCAACAATCTCCCACTTGGAGACTAATTGTAGCAACTCCACCGCTACTCCATTTGCTGGATAATGACTCCTCTTTGGACCTGGTTGTTTCTCATCTTCATCGTCATCCTTGAAGACCAATTGAAACTGAGCATATTCTCAATTTCTCCCTGGTTACAACTTTTGTTAGAATATCTGCAGGATTCTGGCTAGTGTGTATCTTTTCCAGCTTCAACTCTCCATCTTCCAACACTGATCGTATGAAATGGTACTTGAGTTGTATGTGTTTACTCCTGGAATGAAATGTTTAGTTCTTTGCAAGATGAATGGCACTTTGGCTATCACTGTATAACGTGCCCATATCATGCTCCTTACCCAATTCACCCATAAACCTTTCTAACCAGATCATTTCTTTACTAGCCTCTGTAGCAGCAACATACTCTGGTTCTGTTGTTGAAAGTGCAACAACACTTTGGATTTTTGAAACCCAACTGACAACTGTTCCTCCAACAGTAAATACATATCCTGTAGTGCTCCTCCTGTTATCTCTGTCACCTGCCATATTTGCATCAACATATCCTTGTAGGGAGATGTTTGAACCACCAAAGCATAATGCTTGATTTGTGGTACCTTTCAAATATATGAGAATCCATTTCACTGCCATCCAATGTTCCTTTCCTGGATTGTTCATGTACCTGCTTACAACTCCCACTGCATGTGCAATATCAAGCCTTTTGTAGACCATTGCATACATTAAGCTTCCAACTGCTGATGCATATGGAACTTTAGACATATAATCCATGTCTTCTTGGGTCTTTGGGCACATTTCCTTGCTAAGTTTGAAATGTCTAGCAAAAGGTGTACTAACTGGTTTTGCATTGTGCATGTTAAACCTTTTCAACACCTTTTGTATGTACTCATTCTGAGACAATGTTAATTTACGATTTTTCCTGTCTCTAGTTATTCTCATACCAAGGATTTGTTTTGCAGCTCCCAAATCCTTCATTGCAAATGAATTTTCCAATTTTCTTTTGAGCACATTTATTTCCTGCATGTTAGATCCTGCAACAAGCATGTCATCTACATACAATAACAATATAATATAGCTGCCATCATTTTGCTTTTTCAAATAAACACAATGATCAGAGTGACATCTAGTATAACCTTGTTCAGACATAAACTTGTCAAATTTTAGATACCACTGCCTTGGAGCCTGTTTTAAGCCATACAAGCTCTTCTTCAACCTACACACTAGTTTCTCCTTCGCTTTCACCTCATATCCTTCGGGCTGCTGCATATATATCTCTTCCTCCAAATCCCCATGGAGAAAGGTTGTCTTTACATCTAACTGCTCAAGATGCAAATCTTTAGCTGCTACAAGACTTAAAATAGTTCTGATTGAAGTCATTTTAACAACAGGAGAAAATATTTCATCAAAATCAATACCTTTCTTCTGTGCAAACCCCTTCACCACAAGTCTAGCTTTATACCTCTGTTTTCCTCCATCTTCTTCCTTCAGTCTGTAAACCCATTTATTCTTCAATGTAGTTTTTCCTACAGGCAACCTGACTAAATCCCAAATTTGGTTATGCATTAAGGAGTCCATCTCTTCTTCCATGGCTACCTCCCACTTCTTCCTGCTTTCAACCTGCATTGCTTCTTCATAACATTCGGGTTCACCGGAATCAGTCAACAATAAATAATATAATGAAGGAGAGTATTGTTCAGGGGGTCTACTTATCCTGGTAGATCTTCTAACACCACTTTCAGGTGTTTGGGGTGCCTGTTGTTGTTGTGGTGGTTGATTATTATTATTTTCAGGCACCTTTACTTTTTCAGTGATTTCATCAAGAACTGCGTATTCCTTGTTTTCCTTTTCCTTTTTCTTTTCCTGCAACTGATTCTTATACAAGACCTTTTCATTGAATATTACATCTCTGCTCCTAATGATTTTGTGATTTTCGTAATCATATAAGCGATAACCAAAATCATTAACACCATATCCAATAAAGGTACATTTCTTTGACTTTGCCTCAAGCTTTGTTCTATTTTCTTTATCAATATGGACAAAGGCCTCACAACCAAAAGGCTTTAAAATAGAGTAGTTTACCTTTTTACCTGTCCATGCTTCCTTTGGAACACCACCATCCAAGGAACTTGAAGGCCCTCTGTTTATTAGATAAACAGCAGTATCTACAACATCTGCCCAAAACTGTAAAGGCAATCCTGCATGCAATCTCATGCACCTTGCACGCTCCATGATTGTTTTGTTCATCCTTTCTGACACACCATTTTCTTGTGGTGTTCTTGGAACTGTCTTCTCTCTGCGAATTCCATGCTCTGAACAGTACCTATCAAACTCTTTGCTGCAATATTCACCTCCATTGTCTGATCTAAGACACTTCAATTTCTTTCCTGTCTCAATCTCAACCAAAGCTTTCCATATCTTGAAAGTATCAAATACATCAGATTTATTCTTCATACAATAAATCCAAGTTTTTCTAGTTGCATCATCAATAAAAGTAACATAATAATGAGAGCCACCGAGAGATGATACCTGAGCAGGTCCCCATACATCTGTATGCACAAGCTCTAACTTTTCATTCTTCTTTTCTTTCCCAACTCTGAGAAATATGACTCTCTTCTGTTTTCCATAAATGCAATTCTCACAGAAGTCCAAATCAACATTCTTCAAACCCGACAACAAATTCCTTGAGTGAAGAATCTTCATCCCCTTTTCACTCATGTGTCCGAGCCTATGATGCCATAATGCTGCATCTGCTCCTTTGGAAGTTAAAGCATTAACAGAGTTAGAAATACCATTGCATAAATACAATGTACCAACCTTTTCGCCTTTTTCTATTACCAGGGCTCATTTGGTGACCTTCCAAGCTTTATCTGTGAAAGTTGTCACACAACCTTCACCGCCTAACTGCCCTGTTGAAATCAGATTTTTCTTTAGATCTGGAACATGCCTTACCTCCTTTAATAGCCATTGGTTTACATTTTGCTGTTCTACAAGAACCTTACCCATTCCAATGATTTTACAGGTTTTATCATCACCCAGACGAACTTGTCCAAAATCTCCTTGAACATAGTCATGAAAGTATTTCTTATCAGGTGTGGCATGGAATGA
The DNA here is from genome assembly GCA_031772625.1 of Pinus tabuliformis. Classification (NCBI taxonomy): domain Eukaryota; kingdom Viridiplantae; phylum Streptophyta; class Pinopsida; order Pinales; family Pinaceae; genus Pinus; species Pinus tabuliformis. The sequence continues at coordinate 1,933,415,457 of CM062819.1, forward strand.
AGCCCCTGAATCTACCACCCAGGAATCAGTAATATTTTTGAAAGAAAGAATCAAAGCATCTTGTAACACCTCACCTGTCACATTTTCTTCATGATTTTTTTCTTGTTGTGCATCTCCTTCTTTTCCCTTCCGAGATCTACAGTCTTTCTTTAGGTGTCCTTTCTTTCCACATTTCCAGCACACTATCCCCGATCTGGACTTGGATCTGCCTTTCCTTGATTTACTGCGATATCCTGAGCTCTTTCCTCTTTCTATTTTTCTTCCTCTAGACTCTACACTCAAAGAATTTCCCGATGTCTCACCGGAGCTTTTCCATCGCATTTCCTCGCTAAGGATAGCACCGACAACATCATCAAACTTTAAAGTACTAGATCCAGAAACGGAGTTACTAATGGCCATTACCAAACCATTCCAACTTTCTGGTAATGAGCACAAGAATAATAGAGCTCTAACTTCATCATCAAAGTTTACCCCTACAGAACTTAATTGACTTGTAACTGTATTAAAATCATTTAAATGATCTGCAACAGATCCACCTTCCGACATCTTCATATTAAATAACCGTTTCATAAGAAATACCTTGTTTGAGGCCGAGGGCTTTTCATATAGTTTCGACAACACCTGAATCAAACCCTTTGTCGTGGTTTCCTTTGAAATGTTGAAGGCGACTAACGCAGCAAGGCACAACCATATTGTTCCGAGTGCCTTTCTATCGAGAAGGTTCCATTCTTCGTCTGTCATACCCATCGGAATCTTTGATTTTCCGCCCAATGGTAGGTATAGATCTTTCTGATACAAATAATCTTCCATCTGCATCTTCCACAGCGAGAAGTTTTGGCCGTTAAATTTCTCGACCCTAAACTTACCATCTTCCGCCATTGCTCCCACTCGAACCAAGAACCCTTCTTTCCTGCGAGTTTATCAGCCAAATAGACCTTCGGCTCTGATACCAGTTGTTAGAAAATTATATATTATGCAGCAATGGAACACATAAAATATTGCAGAAATATAAACACAGAAAGCGCATAAAACAAGAGAGACACAGATATACGTGGTTCACCCAGTTTGGGCTACGTCCACCCCGAACAGCCAATCCTTCCTTTCTATTATCCAGCAAAATGAAGAGACACAACCTACAGCAGATCCGTTGTAATATCCTCTGTTTTCTCTCACAGTCTCACCTCCCTATTTCCCGCTCACTAAATACACATCTATCACACAGCCTCAAATACAATGCCCTCATACAAAGAGAGGGGTTGCCTTCTAGGGCAAAAACCCTAAACTAAACATAAGTTCTACTGTCAGATCATCCGCCTAATGAATGGCCCAGATTGACTAGAAATTATTATACTTTTACAAGGAAATTTTAGAGTTGTTTTTAGCTTCGGGGGCGCTGCCCCCGAAACCCCCCGCCAAGGGGGGGCTCCCAAAGGTCGCAGCCACTCCCCCTGGACCCCCCCTGCAGCGAATATTTTACGGGCAGCGTTGCCACCCCCATTTCGAACTGGGGTCCAATGTGGCGATACCTTTGCATATAGAAGATAAACAGGCTCCACACCCAACACTACCATGAAAAGAGAAAGATGGCTAAAGGAAGTAAATCATTTCCCTCCTTCTATTATGGTTTTGGTAGTTCACATTAAGGTAAATTTAAGGTTTCAAAACCCTCTTAGATTCCCCATGCTGCTTCTAGAAATACCTAGTGGGTTCCCATACATTATTCCACATGTGTGAATGATGGTGAGTTGAAATGTTGCTACTTGGACGTATGTGGAATAATTGGACCATTGCCTTGTTAGGGTCATAACCTTTACACACTAACTAAATTTGGAAAAAATGAATCACCATTGGAAATCTATCCACTTGTAGAATGCAATAAAAGCTACCAAAACATACATCTTCGAGTATAAACTATAGAATTATACTTAGTTGTAAGATTACAATTTGTGTTTATCAGTGTGATTTTTTATATCAAACCCAAACCAACCCTTCTAGGTCCTAGATCCTATTTTCCCAATTCCAAGGCATTAATAAAGTGATATGGTAAATATGTAGATCCATTTTGGTTCAACAAATAAAAATTCATCTTTTTTCGCTCATAATGATGACACATAAAGCTATACACAAATTGTCAAGACAAGACAAAATGACCCCTATCAAATCAAAAATTAAAGCAAGATAAGATCATAGAATCCTTTGAAAATTTATTATTAGCACTTCCCCATCCCCATAAATGTCAATTCACTTTCAAGTATTACCCTGTGAATTAGCAAATTCAATTTTATATCCAAATGCATCAACTTTCAAAACATACAAATAAGGAGAAAAGGGGCACCCTTGCCTATGCAACCATGGAGAGTAATACAATTGATAAGTGTCATTTATTGTAACCAATGTTGAGGATACATAGAAAAGAGTGTCAATCATATCGATAAAGTGAGTTCCAAACCCTAACCAATGCAACATATCCAATATGAAATTACCAGATCTACCTTGTCATGCTCTACTGAAACAAAATTATAAGGAACAAGCAATATTTATGCATCTCCCTTTCTTATCTCATACGTTTCCAAATAGTGATTGAAGTATAGAATTATATTACCTTCAAAAACATTTTATTTGTCTCTAAGCTTTGCAAAAGCTAGGCCATTAGCTTGTAGGATTTCCCCTACTACATAAATTATATTTTGAGATTTGTTGTCAACTACATTCTTTGGATATTTTTATGCATGTTGTCCCAATGTGTATTTTTTTCTTTACGAACAATTTATTTGGATAATATTTAAAAAGATTCAAGGTAGAATTATATTTCGATGGAACTCATATCACTGGGAGGCGTGCTTGAATGGAAAAAAAATTGAAGATTTGTGAAAGGTTTCACAACAATTAAAAATACAAATAAAAACACAATAAAAAGGTAAAGTGGACCTTAAAGCTCTGACTTTTGCATATAAAACTGTTATTTTCACCATCCTAAAACACACAAGTCAATTTTTTCCTAACAATTTACATTTTTAAGTTTGTAAGAGCAATTAGCAGTGAAATATATCTAGGCATTTGAATATTCTAGGATTTTGGTTCTTGGTTTTTTTTTTCCTTTTTATGTGAGAATATTTGTAGAATTAATTCCTCCCTTTCTATGTCAAGTAAAAATGAGGAATACATTCAATAGATTCTTTCTAAAATGCATACATAAACTCTAGTAAAGAAAATCAAGTTAAACTAAATCCAAGAAAAGCTATATTTATGATATGGGAATTTACTCATATGACATTTAGATTAAAACCAAAGAAATGATCTTAGGTATGCATACTACTTCCAAAAAATAGTCACAGGGCATCCCACATAGCATGGGAAAGAATTTAATCAACCTTAGATGAAAATATATACATAGGGAAGAGAGAAAACCTCATCCCCTTGAGATTCAGTCGTCGTCATCATTCATGTATGTGATTTGATTCCACTTTTAGCAAGATTATCAAATTTAGGGTTTCATCCTTTCCAGATACAAGTGAAGGAAACTTAGTGAAAGATGTCATGACTACCTTTTTGCAAATTGGTAACAATTTTTGTGTGTTGAAACTTCCATTAATACATTTTATTACCAACTTAGAATCTCCAAATATCTATATTTGCTTCATATTTCTTTTGTTCACAAATTCCAATAGGATTTAAACTACCTTGAGCTCTTCCTAATTGTTTGTTCCTTGTCAAATTCCACAAGGGAGGGAGATCTTATGATTCTGTGTGAGGTAAATCCATATTATTTCTCCACACCCCCTATGTTCCCCTTGGAGACTCCTCCAGAATAACCTCAAGTGTTTATAGTACTCATCTTGATCTTACTTACTAATCTTTTCTTTTTCTTGATTTTCATTAGGGTAATTTTGAGGTCTAAAATGGGTCTCTTTAAGGAAATTACAAAATAATAGTGGAAATAATAAAATAATATTAGATTACATCATCAAATTTTAGAGGGAAAAAAGGAAAATATTATTTTTCGACTCGTATTTTCAACTTATCTCCCTATGGGTTTACTCAAATTTCGAGTGGAAACAATCATTGGATGCAAAATTTTATTCATCATCCAAGGATTACCCATGTTGCATACTTTCGATGGACCCTGCTACACGAAAAATGAGACATACATGGAAAAAATGATTGCAATCACAATTTTTCATGTATTTCTCATTTTTCGTGTAGCAGGGTCCATTGAAAGTATGCAACATGGGTACTCCTTGGATGAGGAATTAAATTTTGCATCCAAAGAGTACTCTCACTCGAAACTTGAGTAAAACCTTAGCGAGATAAGTTGAAAATACGAGTTGAAAAAGTAGTTTTATTATTTTATTATTTTTTAATCTTTTTACTTTTTTACTCCAAACTGGTGAATTGTCCCCCATGGTTGATATCATCATCTTGAATCTTATCAGTTCTTATAAAGTGTGGTTGTACATTTTCTTAGGAGGCCCATTTTAGACCTCGGAATTCCCCTAATGTGTATTTGGTCATCCATCATAAATATATTTGATCCTAGAAAGCACTTGTAATGGGGATATATTGTTAGTATTGGAAAGTAGTCTTTTGTATAGCCAGCCAAATGGCATGCATGACCATTACTAGAACAGAAGAATGTTCAACTACTTCCTCGTCATCATTCCATATTTCCAGGATATTCTCCAAATGACCCAAACCATCTTCCTTTCCCACTTTTTATGGTTTTTACATGGTCCTATAATGCCTTAGGAAAACGACAATCTATGAAAGGTGGTGTACGCCTTCTCCATTTTCCTCACACAATAGAGAATTATTTAATACCTTCTAAGATCATTTTCAAAGATTACCCCATGTCAATATTTTGTTCCCCAAATTTAGCTAGAATAATATCTTGGCTTTTGTTGTTGCTTTCAGATTCCAAACCTTTTTCCACCACTAATTATCCTCTCCAATATTGGAGACAAAATTTATATATTAACTAATTCTAGTAATATAAAAACCCCTAGATTTTAGAGAGGCCCGTTGTCCACACTAATTCATCATATTTTTCTCTTAGCTTTGAATAAGCCTTAATTAAGGCCTATCTAAACACATTCCATTATTCTCATATCCTTTTTACTAAATCTATCCCTTATGTGATTTTCCAAGCTAAGGACCAAAGGTTCCCTTCGTCATGGTGAAATACATATATAAGAAATAGAGAATCTACTTGAAAAATATGTCCTATATTTTAAAAACTCCTTTCCCCAATCCACAATTCTAAACCTAGTCTCACCTTCCATCCATTACCTATATTCTATCCTAAATAACCTCCTACCAAAATATATTCCATGATCAACACTTTCCTAGAGATAAAACCAATGATACTTTTTGATATGTTTACTAAGTTAGGCTTCTATGGACATAGGGTCTATGTCCTTATACTTCATAACTTCCTACAAATATCCATCATTTGATATCAATATCCATAAACTTCTTGTAGTGAGTTCTTTTCCAAATAAGACAGATTCTTTAGTCCTCATACCCTTGAATTATTTATCCTTTCCAACCTTGTCCATTTGACTAGTGGATAACTTTCTTTTTCTTTCCTACTGAAATCTTGTTTATGATGATGTTTGGAATGAAAGCCTTTAAATTATATTAAAGTGGAATCGCTTCAAGGATAAATTTTACTAAGGTTAATTTTCCAACCAAAAGAATTCATCCATTACACCATATCTTAATTATCTTCTTCATATTTTGATATCAACACAACTAGTATTTTTACTTATAAGCATCAGGTCTTAACCCAAAACTCGTGATTCTTAGACTTGAATCTAGATCAAGATCTTGTGTGCCATTACTATTTAAGGTATTTTCGTGTGATGGTAACACCTTATTAAAAGAAATGGGGAACTTTTGGATATTGAGCAACATTACTATAGCCATGCCAAAAACTTTAAGGAGCTTTTTAAAAGCTTTAGCATATTTACATGTTCCATTTTCCAAATAAAATGGCATCATTCACGAATAAGAGGTAAGTTGTACTTATATCCCTAGAAACTTCTATCCCTTTTACAACCCCTTGTGTTTATCAAATGGACATTATAGTGTCTTAACCCTTTTGCTACCAAGAGAAATAAAAGAGGAGACAAGGCATATCCATGTCTCAATCCTCCTGAAGACTTGAAATATTTGAAGCATAACTATCAACAAGTACATCAAAGAAAACATAATAGAGATATGACTCTATCAAATTTATTAATGGAAGTTTAAATCCAATATCCATAAGAATTAACATAATCTTAAGTCTATTTTCCTTATCGTATGTTTTAGAGAGATCCAATTTGATGATGAACATTGGCATGCTCTTGGTTTATTTTATGTGGAGACTCTTGAGAAATTCCTATTGTTTTGTGAATCTTCCTTCCACTAAGAAACTAGAACTACTCATTGGAAATTTTAACTAGTAAGGTAGGTTTTATTTTCAAATAAATCACTTTACAAATTACCTTATCATGATGGAGTTACATAGGAATAGTGGCTTGAAGTACTCAAATAAAGTGGGGTTATCCTTATTTAGGATCGTTTCCAAGAAGGTGGCTTTGAAAACTCTCAAAACACGCCCACTTGTTCTTGATTGTTTAAACACTTTAACAAGTCATATCTCCTAAGGTCGTAGAATCCAAAATAAAAGTCTATTGGTAGAGCATCAAAGCTAGGGTCTCATCATGCTAAAATGAGTGAACTACATGTTTAATCTCTTCCTTGCTAATATCATTGAAGCGAACAAAGTTCCTTCTACAAATTAATTACTCCAAAAGACTTGGAATATCAAGATATCCATGAGGATACAAACATGATATATTAAATGTGTGAATAAGATAAGAATGATAATGAATGATTTACAAATGAGAACGAGAGGCTTGCTTATATATCAGGCAAATGTCTCTTCATGGAGAGTCATGTCCTATTTAGGCATGCCTCTTCAACCTAATTACTACTTAACTAATAATTAATTATGATTATTATTATTTACATTATATTTATATTATTTATATATTTTATTCATTACATTTCCTCCTTCCTCAAAGAGCTTTGTCCTCAAATCTTGTCGCTGACAAAAGGCTTGATCTCTTTTTCGACTTGGAACGCCTTTCTCTCTCAGAATAGTCATCCTTATCGATACAAGTTGATATGATCTTCTTAGTGACAAACAAAATTATCGCACTGAGAAGGGATTAGACCATCCCATATTAATCTTCTGTGTATCACTGTGATTACTGTAATTTTGTAATGACTTGTTAGCACAAGACTATATTGATGTTACATCATTATTCTTTGGAACATCAATTTGTTGTTTCTGGTCGAAATAGTCCTGATACGTAGCGTGGTTGATTTGTCTATGCTTATGATTCAGATGTCGATATGGGACTTTACTTTCCCTTATTGGACATGTGGCAATTTTTAGATTTTCTTCTGGCGAAGATGTTGTAGAATTGATTATGGAACATTCACTTGGGATGTCCATTGTCTGAATTGCAGCATCTAAGTGTGTCGTTTCTTTAACTGAATTGTCTTCTTGAGTTGTCATATTCACTCGATCGGTATTTGTTGTTTTGTCATCAACTTGAATTCCTACATTTGATGCTTATTTCTCAATAAGTTGTTGTACCTTGTTTTCTAATGACTTCTTATCCTTCTTAAGTTTCTTAATTTGCGACAGTAATTTTTCGCTATGGTTTTTAAATCGAGAAACTTCTTCATTTGTGTCAATGTTGATTTTGTCAATTTCTTTTTGCATATTTTGTAATACCTTTTTACCTTCTTGAGACATTACTTTTGAAATATCTGAGATATCTTCTGGTGTTACTGAATTTGGTTTTAGTGTAAAATCTTGGAGCGTTATTTTCTTCTTCTTGTAAGAAAATGTTAAAAACTTCTTCTTTGTATTTAGAATAAAGGAACCTAGAGTTTCCATCCAAGGTAAACCCAAAACAATGTCACTATCGTTAAAACATAAGGTTTTCACGGTGAATTGTGAGGTAAAAGTATAATCTCCAATATTTAGGTGTAAATTGCTTATATCGTATTGTTTGTTACATGTGCCAAAAATATTTGTTTCAACTATATTTGATTCAGGAATCACCAATTGGTTAGCACATTTAGGACTAACATAATTACTTCTTTCAGCAGGACTGATAGAGATTATGATGTCTCTTCCTGCGAGTGATCCTTTGATTTTAAATAGTGTGTAAACACATGTACTAAAGGTTTCAGGAAACCTTTCATTACTAGTCTCCATTTTTGCATTGATGTTTTTACATAAACAATATGTCAACTGGAGCTATTTTTATTGTAAAATATCACTTATTTCTTCTATATATATTTTTCAAATATTCTCCTTTAATGTGGATTGTTAAAAACTTGAATACCCTTTTATTAAAAAAAAATACTCCTTTATATTGTTGCCCTCTATATATGTATGTATTTCTTTATATTAAGACCCCTTTTCAAAATAACTTTATTATCTTATAATAATAATAGTTTCACTTCTTTTTTTTAATAATAAATTGGTCCCTTTTTTATATACTTAATTACTTACTTGATAAATTTTTAATGTCGCCCCACTTAATAAATATAAAGGTCACGATGTTAAAATACCATGGGCTATTACCATGGGTTGTTTTCAAAACCTCCGTTAAAATGTTCTCCACGTAAAAAGTAAAATATATTCCTTTTGTTTTTTTGTTTTTTTTACTTTTTAAAATACCATGGGCAATTACCATGGGTTTTTTTTTTTAAACCACGGGCTTCTCCATGTAAAAATTTTAAATATACTTGGAAAGATTCCCTCTTATCTTTTTTATGCACTTATTTTATTTATTTTTTATTTTCTTTTTTTGAATTTGATTTTGATTTTTTTTTCTATGTTTTTCTAATCTCTTTTTTTTATATGAATTTTTTTTTTAATTAATAATCTTTATTGTTTTTTGTTATATATATATATATATAGCCAAAGGCCTGGTAGCGAGATAGAGAAACCCCAAATATTTAGTGAAACGCTTGAATTGCAACAGCAATAAATTTGACGAAGAGTCGATAGCCAAAGACTTGGATCGGAGAACGAGCTTTGTGCACCGGTTAAACAACCTAGAGGACCGAACTGCTCTGATACCAAATGAAGCGAACAAAGTTCCTTCTACAAATTAATTACTCCAAAAGACTTGGAATATTAAGATATCCATGAGGATACAAACATTATATATTAAATGTGTGAATAATATAAGAATGATGACGAATGATTTACAAATGAGAACGAGAGGCTTGCTTATATATCAAGCAAGTGTCTCTTCATGGAGAGTCATGTCCTATTTAGACATGCCTCTTCAACCTAATTACTACTTAACTAATAATTAATTATGATTATTATCATTTACATTATATTTATATTATTTATATATTTTATTTGTTACATCCAACAAACTATCATTTTGATCTTAATTTACAAAGTTGGGGAAAAAGAAGAGAGTGCAACTATCTTTTCTAGTTAGCTATAAAAAAAATCCTTGAAGTATCTTACCCCTTCATTTTCTATGTATTTAAAAGTAGAATAAATTTCACAATTTTGTCTCTTTAGCTCCCAAATAGTATTCTAATTTCTTCTCACATTATAAAATCTATGAAAAGTATTATATTTTCCTCCCCTTGTCATAAGTATATAGCCTTTCTCTTCATTCTCCATCTCTCATCTTAACATTTTAGAAAATTTCTTTCTTCTTTTTCCTATGTCTGTAGCTCCCATTGCTTCTCTTTAGTGGAAAACTACCTCCATTATTTTTCTACACCACCTCCAATTTTGCTTTAACTTCTAGAATGGCTTCCGTAAATTCCTTGAAATTTTTCTGTTTCCCATTCCATGGTCATCCTTTTTATATTTACCAAGTTTTCTTCAAAATTATACATGGTATAGCCTTATTACTCTTTATCAAAATCCTTCCATTAGTGGACTAACAACTGTCTATAGTCATTGTGCACAAGCCATGAAGGATTAAATTTGAATGGGGCTCATGGTCTTCAATCTCCTTTATCAATCTAGAATAATATAGGCTCATGGTCTAAGGGGCCCCTCCAACTTTGTCCAAGATTTGAATTCCCCTACTTCCTCCAACATAGCCTTAGAGGACAAAAATCTATTTCCCCCAAATGAGATGTTGCATGTCCTCATGCAACCTAGCATTTGGTTCTCTTGAACTATGTGAGTGAGCCTTATTTCTCTGAAAAGTATATAGGTATGAATTGAGTTTCATGTGGTTGGTTCTTGAGTGGGAACCACAAGTTTGTGAGTGACGATTTTTTTGTGGCGGCACTTCACCTTTTACTCCTCTTTGATGTAATAAAGAATATCTTGCTTGAAAAACAAACCCATGTGCATGCACTCATAACTCAATAGTTTGTGCAAATAATGATATAATTGATAATAAAAAAACCACTTTGACATCAAACAAACTCATCGTGCTTTGAATGTTCTCAAACATAGGAAAAATGTGTTAAGATATACCAATTTTTGAAAATTTTATCAAGTTACCCAATTCCAGTAACTGACTTCCTATAGTATACTTGTCTAGCCATGATCTTTGAAGATACAAAATAGTTTTTCATGAAAATTGGTGAGGTTGTTGCCATTACATATATACATCTTATCATTGAAAATCATAGGCAATGAATGCACAAATGTTGAGAAAAATGAAAAATGGTTGTAGGTGATAGTGGTCAATTTCTTGAAAAATATAAACCAAATCCTTGAAATGTGTCTTTTTTATTTACCATACTCTGGTGCATCTATCCTCCAGATTTTGAGACCAACGGATGGATGGTTTGCAAGATATCATCAAATCAATTTTTGCCTCAAGATACAAGATTTATCAAAACAAAGTTGTGTACAACCTTCTTGTGTGACGTTAAAGCTTCCACATGACCATTCTAAATTCAATCTCCTTCAAATTTCATAAGGTAAGACACCGTTGTAATAGTTAAAGTTGTTAATCTAAAAGCAACATCTGTAATTTTCTCTTTTAATGCTAGAACATGCATACTTGTGGACTACATGATCTAGATCGTTAGAGGAGCGAGACTTAGAGAGTCGCAAAATGATAAAAACTAAAATTTCTAGCAAGTCACCCATCCCAGTACTGCTCAAGCCCATGTGCACTTAATTGCAGATTTCTCATGAAATATGATGCATTAATATTGGCATCATCCAAGTTGTTTAAGAAATGTAACTTCATGAGTGACAAAGGAATATGTCACAATGCATAAGAGAAATATTGCAGAAAAACATTATAAAGAGAATTGAGAATGGGGCACAACACATAATAGAAGTATTGTAGAAAAACAATAAAAATGAACCGTAAATCTTTATTGAATTGGTAATATACCATGAGACTGCATTATGAGAAAAAACATTTTTACACATTAATTTTTCACATCCAGGAAAATCATGTCAAATCCGGATCTTTCACCATCTGAAGCGATATTTCCATCAATCCCCGATAAACATGGAATAAATACCTCTCCATGAAAGATAAGAATCATGGATTACGTACCTTAAAATCCCTATATTTGGAGACAAACGCACGTACTGGCATTACAACCTGTGACATCACACGTTGCATAGCTAACATCTTGTAACACATCACAACTTTCCTTTATAAAAAGTGCGTCGATATTTTTACATGGGTAAAAAGTAAAAAAGTTTACAAATCTTCTGTTCTAAAATCCTCATGAAGGTATCTTTCTAATCGATGAAGATGTGAGCTCAAATTCCTGCCATAGTGGATCTCATCCCTACCATTGTGTATCCCATCCCCTTCATTATGGATTTAACTCCTACCTAAGTGGATTTCAAACTTCCATCCTTAGCATACAAATACAATGTACTCAAAGGAAAAGAGGCAGGCTTTTAGACTCATAAAGTATACTTCACTCTAGTAAATTATCCATTAAAGGATTTTGGATGCAAGGTTGGAATTGAGGACTATTGGGAGGAAGTTATCAACATCAAGGATTTGGTTGTAACTCTCTCCTTTTCCTTATTAATACAAAGTATATTTCTTTCCCACATATGTTGTATCATTATACAAATATTGTAATGGAATTCTTTGATCATTCAATTAGAATTTGTTGAATATTTTATAGATCAAATGCTTTGATTAGTTTCTTGTTAGTGATATTGCAGGTTTTGGATTTGAGGATCAAAGATAGAATAGGAGCTACAACAAACAAAGAACAAAGCGAGGAAAAACTTCAGATTACCAGGTATGTCCACATTCACGTTTTCAACAGTATTCTGGGGAAATTTTATATATTTTTGTTTATGTTTTGTTCTAATGTTTGGTTTTTGAACCTAGGGAGATCACTCTTGTCTACAAGAACGATTTGTTTGTTAAACAAAATTGATGACTCGACTGGGGATCAAGTTGTTCTTCGGTGGTTTTCCTTGTTTCTTAATTCAAATCATGAGTCTCTGAAAAACCCTATTTGATTCCAAAACCCTAAATATTTTAAATCTTTTGAAAGCTTTTTAATTTTTCTTGAGTTTTGTGCTTGTTGCACTATGCCGTGAGAGACAGCGCATCAACATTGCACTATGGTTTTTTACAAAATGCGACTATCCATGTTCATCACACGAATATGTATTAGATACCTGTGTCATTCATAAAAAATTTGAAATTTTCCCATAGTTTCCTTTGTGCGATCTTTGTTCTATTGACTACTGTGTTTTTTGAGTTTGTTCTCAACCTGTTATAGGTCAAAATTTTCAGTTTTGTTTGTTTAGTTGTCTTGTTGTGGAAAATCTTTTTTGTGAAAAGTTTCCATTTTCATTCCTTTGACGTAATTAGTTTTTATTTGTTGGTTCAAGTATTTACAGTCTTCTTCTGCATTGGAATTACTTTTTCAAAGATTTGTTTATTGGAGTGTTTAAGAAAAGAGATCTTATTCCTTTACATAGAATATTTGTTTTTCAAAAATAAATTCTTGTAGTGTAGTTCATGGGTGAAGTATTTTTTATCTTGCATTTTTAAGCAAAGTAATTTTCATTTAAAAAAAAAATCCCCCTCATGGCCAGGGGGCCAAGAATGGTGTATCCTACAGTTTCTTTGATTTGCATTCAAAGAGTAGTTTATGTTTCTTTATTTGAATGTTACACTTGTTTCTTCACTTGAAACCTCTTGCTAATTATTTTAGTCATTATCATCAAATTGAAAAATATTACATTTTCATATTCACTGCATTAGATTTGGGGTTGAGTTATAACATCATTGGTTTCATCTCTATGGACCCTCTTAAGTAAACAAAAGCTTAAGAATCAATGATTTATAAAATCAATCAAACATTTTATATTTCTATCGTAGTTACACCTACATTAGATTAGTTGTAGGTATTTGGAATAGGTGTTGAAAGTAAATGCTCCAAAGCTACAAAAAAAAAACATAGAAGCTTATGATAAGGAGTGAATCCATTTACAACATCTTGCCTCTAGTAAGCTCCTCTTACACTGGAGCCAAGCACAAGGTCACATCGACCACACCAAAGTAATCTATCATTCTTTTTTGGTTATGGTGGTGTTGATCTACACGCATTACAAATGGTGTCGAAAGGCACTTGGGGGTCACTAGAGAGGACTACCTCATTTTGAGGGATCTCTCAAGGGGATTTTGAGCTTTGTTACCCTACCCTTACATGTATATTTGAATGTTGATTGCACCCCTAGGCTAAGTTTTTAAAGGTGGTGACCTTAGTGACCATAATCCTAATCCTGTTACACAAGGTGACAGTGAGGGGAAAGTCCTTTTTGTACTTGGGATAGACGTTGGCTATACTTATTCTAGCCTTCTTGGAGGGTACTTCGCTATATGTGAAGTTACTTGCACTAGGTTTTGATCGTTAAGTAGGTTGTCAATATAACTAGTTCTACCCACTCTATCTCTAGCCACTTTTCATATTGATCTCTGCGATCTTGGATTCCATCACCAACTAGTGATTTCACTATGAAAAGTTTATTGTATTTGTTTGTATGCTTGCTACCTTAGATTATTTAACGTGTGCTATATGTTTTTCTATTTAGTAGACCTTAGGTTGAGTCTAATGGAAACAATTCCAGAGTTTTACAATGAAGGAACCCCTTTTAACAGGGATCCTAGTCATTTTCCTTACTTTGGAAATATTGATCTTTCTTACATGGTTATGTTGTCCCTTCTAATATTCACAATAGTTTTAATGGTATGGTTGTTTTCAACTTCATTAGTCCCAAATACCCAAGTTTCTCCACCTCAACAACACCAACCTCATGTTGACCCTTTACCTTCTTCACCCATCATGTCTTCTTCCCTTTCTTTTGCTTTTCCTAGTAAAATTATTAATACTAGTAACGAGAAGGCTAAGAAGAAGAAGAAAAGGAAGAAGAAGAAGAAAAATAAGAAAGGGGGGAACTAAACAACCATTTTTATGTGTGTTGATAATGTTGAGGAACCCTCCAACATACATTGTAAGATCAAATTCCCTTGCAAGCTTTGTAAGGGTGGCCACCTTCTTATCAATTATCCTGGTATTCCTAAAGTCTTAGAAGTGTGGTCTAAGGATTCTCATCAACTAGTTGTTGGTTCATCAACCGGTGATTATAAGATTCCAAGGGAAAACGATAAAGTTGGGTTTCCTTGTATGTTATTCGAAGGGAATCATCAAACCCATATTTTCCCTAATATGGACAAATCCTCGAAATTGTTGGAAAACCTTACTATTTCTCAGCACCAACTTCCAACTGGTTACCATAATATTTCTCTCAAGCCACCATCAGTTGATGAAGTGGTCGATCCAATTCTCTTATTGGTTGATCACACTCTCCCTTTATAGAATGAAGTAAATACCGCTTAGGTTCTTCTTGTTGATTTAGATCTTTCCCAGCAAGGGGGGATTTTTCCCATTCCCATGGAACACCCTCCAAGTACTAAGGTCATTTCCTTTGATTGGTATAGACTAACAGAGCCTCATCTCCCTTCTTGCATCCCTTTCCAAATCAATGTAAAGGCTTTTGATAAGAAAATATGATGCATTATTGTAGATGAAGGTGCTTTTGTTAGTATTCAATCCTCCACTACTTGGAAAGCTTTGGGTTCCCCTCAACTTGTGTCTATTACTCAGGATCTATTGGCTTTTAATAGAAGATCCAGTGAACCTTTAGGGATCCTTCCTCAACTACCCATTACCTTGGAAGGAAAAACTACCTATATTGATGTTATGGTAGTCTAAGGCCCCTTGGATTTCAATTTTCTCCTTGGGCGAGACTACATCTATTCCATGAAAGTTGTCATTTCCACACTCTTTTGTGTTATGTATTTACCTTATAATGGAAACATTATGATTGTTGACTATCCCTCATTTTCGGTCCTGATATGACTACTAACCATCCAACCTTCCTGAATTTTCCCTATACACAAGTGGTATTCCCCCCACCATAGGTAAATGGTGTGGCAACTTGTCCCATACCTTCACTTACCAATGAAAAAGAGCCTCTCATTATATGCTCAACTTCTTTTGACTTAGATCAGTAGTTGACATGGTGAACCCTTTAATGGGGACATTGGAGCCTAATCTTCCTACCCTTATTGAGCCCCTTGACATGTATTCCTTCCAGAGATTTGTCCTCTTAGAATCCATGATCAAGGTCATTATGAGCATAGTTTGTTTCATATGTCAATCTCATTAAAAAATGAAACAAGGTGTTATGATCATAGTTCTTTTTTTATGTCATGCTTGCTAAAAAATGAAATAGATCATATGAGCATAGTTATTCTCCTATATCAAGCTCATTAAAAACTGAAACACGTAATATGAGCATAGTTCTTCTCCTGTATCAAGCTCGTTAAAAATGAAACAGGTTATATGAGCATAGTTCATTTTCCGTGACAATCTCATTAAAAGATTAAATAGACCACATGAGCATAGTTCCCTTCCTTTCTCAAGCTCATTTAAAAATGAAACAAATCTCCCTCCATGAAGTCTGGGTGGCATATGCCTTTGTACATCATGTTGGAATTAAGCCACTAGCCTCTCCAACTCATGCTGGGTGCAAGGTGACCTGTATCAAGCATAGTTTTTTCTTTGTTTCAAGCTTGTGTAAAAATGAAACCTATTTCAAGTATATTTTTTCTTTGTTTCAAGCTTGTGT
The DNA here is from genome assembly GCA_031772625.1 of Pinus tabuliformis. Classification (NCBI taxonomy): domain Eukaryota; kingdom Viridiplantae; phylum Streptophyta; class Pinopsida; order Pinales; family Pinaceae; genus Pinus; species Pinus tabuliformis. The sequence goes on from CM062819.1 coordinate 1,933,431,661, forward strand.
AAAAATGAAACCTATCTCAAGCATAGTTTTTTCTATTTCAAGCTGGTGTAAAAATGAAACCTATTTCATGCATAATTTTTTCTATGTTTCAAACTTGCATAATAATAAAAATTATCTTGAGTTTAGTATTTGTTCCATCTCATGCTCGTAAATACATGACAATAAATTACTAAGTATACTTTTATCACTTTTTCGAGCTTATAAAAACTATACGAAAAAAGGCACTGTGAGTTTCCTTTAAGCTCCTTTTAGACTCCCTAAACATTAAAAGTTTGTTGAGTGAACTTGTTTCCTTCCACACTTGTTAAAAGGATTAGAAAGGGAATTTGTTTGGTGTAATTTTACCCCTTTTCGGACCAAATAGACTAATTACGAAAAAAAGGTACATTCTAGTCAATCATGGCTAGAAGAGTTCTCCTTTGTATTGTTTTATCATTTTTCAGCCCTAGGAGACTAAATTTACCAAAAAGAACAACCTTGAACTCTTCTTTATGTTCTTTTTAGAATCTCTAAATATGAAAAATAACCAAGCTTTACTTTCTCTAGACTCATTAAATTTTACGTTGAAAGAACTAAATGAGTTATATTTTATCCTTTTTTTGGATTCGTTAAACTTAAACAAAAAAGGCCATATTGGAGTTTCCTTTTATTTATTTTGAAAATCTCTAAACATGAAAATAAGATGATTTATCCCTTCATTGGACTCATAAATCCTAAACAATTTATGACTCATCTATCATGATGAGACCAAACCACTCCTTCCTAGGGTTTGTTAAAAGTACTATGAAGGACTCATATGAAGGATGGGCTTATACTTCAAGCATATGATATCATCCTCAAGATTGTGAAAAAGTAAATAGGTACTGGTTGGGGAAGTTATGAAAGAATTATATAAATCTTGTATTTAAAAAGATAGTAAGTCACTCTTGAACATGACACTCCCTATCTCTTTTTATTTGGGTTGGAAAATCCACTTGTTTCTCTAATTGATCATGCCTCATTGAAATTATTATGATTTTGGTCTCTATTCCTGTTTTGAGTCAAGTGATTCCAAGTCATTGTCATTTCATCAATATGTTCAAAAGAAGTTTAACCTCAGTCAATTAATAATTTCACAATCCCTAAAGCCTTTTATCGTGTCAGTCATCCTTGAGTCAGTCCTGAATCACTCCTATTTTATTCTACTTCAAATCTTGACAGATATTTCGTGTTGTTGATGGGGGATATGTCAAGGCCCTCTTGCGATGAATCACTTCCTACTGACTTCAGCACATTATCTAGGAATTTTATTTAGAAACCCTTTGAGTACCTTGGAATTTGCATGCCTCAATGGTAGGTCTCCTCGCTTTCAATGATAGGTTTACATCATTTACCTTTAATCAAATGATTATATGGGTGTTCGACCTCAGATCACTTATGCTCTTAACCTGCAAAAAGATACCCAAATACAAAATATGCGAAGAAAGATACCCGGAACATAGAATAGTGAGAGACAACAGCAAATATTTTATTATTCAAAAAGCAATGTTCACTGGCCTCTTCGAGGGGGCAACCTCCAATAGAGCAGAGCTCGATTCAAAAATAAGACACGATGCTCCTCGCAGGGAGTCTCTATCCTTTATATATGACTCATACATGCAGTACCATGGATCAATACCATGGGTTTTATTAATACCATCTATCTAATACTACGACCCATTTGCAACTAACTGTGGTCCTGTCATTAATTGCGGGTTAACCACTTACAATTATTAATATGGGCTTTATTGACTCTTGACTATGACTCGATCCCATTACATAAATAAGGGGGTTAGGGTGGGACCCTAAAAGTGTTGTTGATGGGGGATATGTCAAGGCCCTCTTGCGATGAATCACTTCCTGCTGACTTCAGCACATTATCTAGGAATTTTATTTAGAAACCCTTTGAGTACCTCGGAATTTGCATGCCTCAATGGTAGGTCTCATCGCTTTCAATGATAGGTTTACATCATTTACCTTTAATCAAATGATTATATGGGTGTTCGACCTCAGATCACTTATTCACACTCCATAGAATGTTCTAGAGTACTTTGAGGGTAATTTTCAGTATTGGCGATTCCTCTTGCATATATTAACGATCGTCATCATTGACCGATAATCAAATGATTTATGTCATGTTCGACCTCAAGACATTTATTCATGTGGTTAGATTCATACTATGGACTAATAAAAATGAAGATCCTGGATTTTGTCTAATATATCTAGGTTGGGTGGAGTTTTAAGTATTCATGACTATAACATAGATCCATGATGTATTTATGGTGGCTATGTTCATACTGATTTTTCTGAGCATGGACCTATGATGTAATCTTGGTGGTTAGGAATTCATTTTATTGACATAGATCTTTGTACTTTTCCATATTTATGCTTATAGTTACTGTTATAGGCATTTTTGGGCACTACGACCCCAAGCATAAATTTCCATAAACTAAGGGCTCCTAAGTCCCTAAAGGTGTTGTTCCAACCCCTAAAAGAACAAGGTCAACTGATTACAGCTTCTCCCAGAAGTTCTCCATGAAAAACCACTCAGAACTGGTCAAATTGGACCATTTCACCTGCTCCATAGGCAAAGTGTGTTTCATCCCACCTAAATACACACAGTAGGTGCGTTGCATTTCAAAAAGCCCTTCTATGGGGTATGATGGGCGAGAAGGGACAAATGGCAGGGTCAATCTGCGAGGTGGAGAAGCATGGAATCTTCCAGAAACTTCTCCTGTGACACTTGCCTCTCTAAATTCGACCAGGGATGAGTAAGAGATCATCAATCTCCAAGTGGAATCAAGAACTATCATAGGGGAGACACTAATCAAATCTCAAAAGCTGACTCATCTCCCTTGCAGACATTTATATATGGATCCCTCATCCCAGAGATCCAGAGGCTAGAATTTTGCATCTTGTAAGGAATTGATGTTGGTTTATTGAGGTAACATCATAGTGTTGGGTGATCTAAGCTTTTCATTAGGTGAAGAAGGGCTTACTTGCTGAGAGGATGATGTTGGGTCAGAACGATTGGTTGTAACTCTCTTGGCTCTTTCTTGATTATCAATAAAGCTATTCAAGTTTTCCTCCATAATCTTGTGTGATTCATGTTTTATGCATTTGTATGGTCAATTTACATCTGATCCTAGATTTTTTATGATAATAGATCTATGTTCTCGTATAGTGTTATGCTGCTTTGATTCTACAGGTACTCTGTGAAGCTGGGCATACAAGAAAGCAAGTAGCAAAGGACTATCGGAAGAGAGAGGAATCGAGCAAGGAACCAAGCGCAAGACAGAGGTTGGTCTCCTTTATTCTTCTCTCATCTATTTCTCATAAAGGAAAATGAAAGTAGTTTTACTTTGTTTGTTTCTAAGGTAGCTACCAGCCTTAGTGGGATTAGTAGTTCTGCATAGACACTATTCCCGGTAAAAAAATGGCGACTCCGCTGGGGAGCGAGTAGATTGTTTGTTCATCTACATTTGTTTACTTTATAAACTTACAGACGGAGCCTGAAGTCAAGCCAACTAGCCTTCGAACTCCATTTGCTATGTGTTAGTGCTTGAAATTTCACCGCAGGCTGAAAAAGGTAAACTCCAAGGCAACATCAAACCACTTAGCCTCGTAGCTAGCCCTACGGGGCAGGAGAGGGCTCTCTCCGGTCTATCTCGGTAAAGATATTCAAAGGGCGAGATAACCAATAAGGAAACACTAATTTTAGGCTAGTAAACTGATAAAAAGGTTTGATTTGCGATTTTTAGGGTTTTGGTGGAAAGTTAGGGAAAGGCAATTCTAGGTGCGGGGATTGGACACAGTTTTTGCAGGGGGTTCTTTGGGGCAAGGTAGGAGACTGTACTGATGCCTTTGAATTAAGTGAATGGATAGGAATGACCGGTGAGAAGCTAAATAGAGCAAGAAACCTTCAAGAGTTCTCTTTAGACGGATGAAAACATAAATATTAAGCAAACTTAAAAGCATAGCATGGCAATCATGAATTCTACTTTAACACTTCATTTGCCTAATTTGCAGAAGGAAAAGTAAGAGGATGAATCACATAAAAAGCTTACAATTACAAAGAGAAACACACCATCAATACATGTAACCACAGGAATCCCAAAAAGGATTGCAAAACCCTGGTCTTTCTTCCTTTGCCAAAATTACAGAGATACAATGAGTAATACAATAGAAGCTTTCTCCCTCAAGAGTCCAACCATGAAAATGACCAAGAAAGTACATAATATACTCAATCTAACATCTTTCCTTTCCTCTAGGGGTCGAGCTCACTATCCTAGGAGCTGTTTCAACCAATTCTAAACTGAGCACTGAAAAATAGGCAGTCAAAACAACTTGCCTCTATAAGCTAGGAAACCAATTCATTCATTAAATTTTTGCCTATCTCATGAATGAATCTTCTAGAAGAGATAAATAAGTGTCAAAATATCATAAAATTACATCATTTACAACAAGGAGGATCAAAATCTACTCCAAAAAGTCAAATCCAGTCAAAACTGCGTTTTGTTGAGCTGTAGGTGAATTTCTGTGAAAACTGCCCAACACGTCACGCCCTGATCCTGAACATGTCGCGCGCCTTTGGAGCTGCTTTTGAGGCACTTCCAGGTGTCCAAATGAGGCAAAAGTGGGCTTGTTGGAAAGGTCGGGATGTCTACTTTCCAACCCAAGTGGAATTTCGGAATTTTGTGGCCATTTTCCCCTCAAAAATTGCAATCTCCCAAGACTGCTTCCTGTGTGTCAAAAAGGTGGCAGAAAGTCATTTTTTGCTTGTTTTTTGACCTTCTGGAGGCTCAAAATTTGATGAAATCTCTTGGTAATTGCTGAGAAGGTGTGTCTTTTCATGAAAAATCCAAAAATGCTGAGTTTTCCCGAAATGGAGTTGCCCATCGAAAAGGTCGCGCGCGGCGCGCGACGTGTTGGTGGAGAAAACCTGTTTTTTGCCCAAAAATTCACAAGTGACCAAAAATGCTCAAATTTTTTTGAAATTTGTGCTGAAGTTAAGTCATTTAGTATCATGCTCCTTCAAGGAAGCCTCAGCCAAGATGTGGAGGGGATCGGGCCTTTTCCGTCGTTTTAGTGCTTTGGCCAACCGTCTTTGGAGCACCTTCATTCTTGCTTTGCATACGTGCATTCGGGCCCAATAGTGGTTCTTCATGTTCCGGAGCAGGTCCTTATCTTTGTTGGCCTTGGCCAGCAACCTCTCCAAATGAGCATTGACCTGGAGAAGCATAGCCTCTCGCTCAACGGGTACCAAATCACCGGGTCTCTTACGAGCCAAGTTGCGGTCTTCATGGATCCTCCACAACTCATCAAGAGTGTGCTCCTCCTCAAGTTGCTTGTTGCGCTGCTCTAAGTAGGTGATTGTCCAATTTTCCATTTCCAATCTTTGCTGCAATGAGTCATTTTCAACCCTTAGGTGCTGAATGATCTCCTTTGACTCTAGGCTAGGAGAATTGATATCAAGGTCAACAACCTCTATGCCTGGAACACCTGATGGCCCCTCATCAATCTTGGGCTGCTTGCCTCTCTCTGGTACCTGTGCTGCTGTCGGAGATGAGGCCCCTTCCACCTGGTGTGGAGATAGCACTCGTGGTGCTGATGAAGAAGGTGAGACCCCTTCCACCTGGTGTGGAGATAATACTCGCCTAGCTGATGCAAATAAGGCCCTATGGCCTCTCTGATATGTGACCAATGGAGGGGAGCTGACATGTCTGGTCTCAGGAATATCATGCTGCTGTGAAGGCCCTCCCTCCTCATGAACAACCTCAGGGGGTGATGATGCTGGTGCTGTGAAAAAATCTCGAGAGATAAAATCCTCCCATGTGATACCCTGCTGAGCCAACTGATGTATGACCACAAGCTAGATCAAACCATAATGATAGACACTCCTGTGTTGCTGTGCTGGGCTCTTTCTCTGCACCAAGGGCACCATCTTCTCAATATTCCGGCACATGAAAAATGGTATGTTCATCATCCGTACCCGTGTGAAATGCATCAACAAGCGAATATGGTACGAATACAAATATGAAAATCTGCCCTCACAGGTGAAATAGCGCATGATGAGCCTCATCAAGGGAGCATACTCATCCCTCAAAAATCTGAAGGGAAACATACCAGTCATGTACCTCATGTAGGCAGGTTTAATGTAGGGCTCATACTGAAATCTGTCCAATAGTTTGCGCTTGTTCCACTCTTCTCCCACATTGGGTATCCCTGTTGCTTGAGCAATAATTTCAGATGACAATATAAAATCCACCCCTGCAAGATTTACATGCCCATCATGCAGTTGAAAAACAAACAAGCGGACCAATTCCCTATGGTGCTGAATTTGAGAAATCCTCTCGCAAAATTCATAACATGAGAGGTAGCGGAAACATGTGACTGCAAGTGGACAAGCCTGCAAATAGGTCAAAGAGGTGGGCTCCTCTCTCACATGGTGACCACTCTTACCACCCCTATGAGGCCTCCTTTGTACCTCAACTTCTGGTGTTGACTCACGATCATCACTTTGCTCATAGTCGGTTTCGGTTTCTGACATGGTTTCAAGAGCAAAGTGGCTGAAATGTACTGCTGCTTCTGCTCAAATGACTTGTTGTTTTTCCCTGTTTGAAATGCTGCTTCAAGGGGACAAATAACACAAGGGAGATGTTAGGGAAGGGAGACTTCTAAGGGGAATTAGGGAAAATACATGAAAAAGGGAATTAAGGGAAGGAATCATGACATATACAACATCATACCATTATCATTTGCAAAGATTTTATGGGAAGTAGGGTTTAATGTTATATTATTGGATTTTAGGGATATGGGTAGGGTGTTGGGCCTTTGATATTTTTTGGTAGGGAGATTAGGTAAAAATGATAAGGGAGATGGTTGGGATGTGAGGGAAAAAATGGGAGTGCAAGGGATGACCTTGAGAGCAGCAAAACAAAACCCTATCTCTACTTGCATTTTGACATTTTTAAAGCAAATATACATGAACTTCTCATTTCAACTTGATGGCATTAAAACACATTTCCCATGCTCATTTTTCTTTATCAAGCAAAATACTTTGATGATCAGAGGCCTACCTGCAATCTTGAAGAATTTTGGGATCGTTTGGCAGTTTACAGGCAATTTTTTGTGGATGAATTCCCAACACGTCGAGAGCTGGTCTTGACAGGTCGCGCGCACCCAACACGTCATGCCAGTGTATTTTCCTAACTGCTAAGACCCCCCTGACACGTCGCGCCTGCCCAACACGTCGCGCGCAGGTCTTAACAGGTCGCGCGCAGGCTCTGTCTACAATTTCACCCAATTTCTCTCCAAATCGTTTTTCACTATTGCTTTGAGGCAAATGATGATCAAATGGAGGGAGAGAGGGGCTTTATAGGCTTGATTCAAATTAATTTCCCCTCAAACCCTCTTTCTAATGTTTTTAACTTGACACTTTTTCAAAATTTAAATGCTGCTGACTTTATGGTTTCCTTTTGTCCTGAAATTGGTTTGAACTGATGCTTTTCCTTGAAATTTTTTTGCAGGGATAGCTACTGAGGAATCTTGGCAAAGGGGACCAGGGCTACATGTTGACTTTCGAAGAATTTTTAATTTTTACAACTTTTACAAAAATGAAAAAATGACCTTGTCTTTAAAAACAGGGTTTTTAAATCCAAGGTAAAAATTAGCTGTACAAGATGAAATCTTTTGAAGAAAAACTTTGATAGTCATCCCTCTAGCCTGCTGGGCATTTATTGACTTTTAAAGACATGACCTCAAAGACAAATTGGACCTAAACCCTAGACCTAGGACTTTTGACCTCAAGACAAGACAAGTAACCTTGAAAGAGTTTATTGACTGAAACAACTTGATCCAGCAGTGCCAAGAGGGGAATAAAGACACCAGCTCCTCCATCAGGGTTATGGCACGCCTAATGGAATGCAATGAGATGACACTGATGAAACACCTACTTTATGCAAATGCAAAGAGCTTTGATCGCTGATGAAGGGCTACTAGACCGACTCTAACATTGGCTCCAATGGGGATGGTAGCTCCTTGGAGGTACCAAGAACCTTAGACCTCTGGGAGAGCAGACCAGTGCTTTTCAATCATTGGGCAATGGAGTCATTATTTACATATGTGACCCAAACCGGGACAGCTTTATTGACTTTAACAACTGACTGAAAATTGGACTAACTTTGACCCAAACTAACTCAACTTTTGGACAGAAAATGGACTGCTAAAAACAACATAAAAAACTCACACCAACTAATCCCCATCTTCAGAATTATTGCCTTCACCGTGGGCCCCAGACTAAAGATGAAAGATTAGTTCACACTTGCAGTGAAATAAAAGTAAAATGGTAATTACAATGATAATGGCTAGAGCAGAAAATGCTCAGACATGAGACCTTTTAAGCAGCCGGCCATTGACCGACCCTCCAAGACAATCATCACCATTCATTTCTTTGAGAAGAAAGGCATTTGGACCACGGTATGCTGCAATTTTGTAAGGACCTTTCCATAAGTTATCAAACTTTCCATGTTTCCCTTTGTCTTCATTTCGGGCATCCCACCTCAAAACAACATCATCTATCTGGAAGTCATCCGGCTTTGCTTTTCTATCATAGATTTTCTTTATGCGCTCTTACAACTTAAGAGTATTTTGAAGAACCTCCTCCCGAGTCTGCTGTAAATGAATCATTTGACTAATCCGCCTTTGCATTGGATCCTCCTCGCCACTAGTTTCCTGAAGCAACTTTGCTACCGGAATACTAAGTGAAGTAGGAAACACCGCATCTATCCCGTAAACTAGTTCAAAGGGTGACATACCAATTGACTTTTTCTGACTTACATGATCAGCCCATAATGCATTTACTAATTGTTTGTGCCAGCTCTTCTTATTGTTTTCCAGCAGTTTCTTTATGATGTTTACCAAAGATTTATTCGAAGATTCAGCCAGCCCATTTCCTTGCGGATGATAAGCGGTTGAATGCCCCAAGTTGATGTTATATTTGTAGCAAAAGTCAACCATCTTCTTTGATTTAAACGCTGCTGCATTATCTGTAATCAACTTATGTGGACAGCCGAAACGTGACAATATGTTATTTTCAAGGAAAGAAATAATTACCAAGTCCGTGGCCTGCCGGGTGGGAATGGCTTCAATCCATTTCGTGAAGTAATCGGTGGCTGTCAATATCCATCGATGCTGCCCGGAAGATGCTGGATGAATTTCGCCGATGAAATCTAAGCCCCACTGCTGAAACGGTGCGCTGACTTCAATGGGCTTGAGAGGCAAGGGCTGTAATTTTTGCTTTCCTTGAAAAATTTGAAATTCATGACAACTCTTGACTGCTTTATATACATCTGAAAACAACGAAGGCCAATAGAAACCTGCCCTTAGGATCTTGTTTGCCGTGGTCTTCCAAAACAAGTGACCCCCGTAGTCACCTTTGTGAAAATCCTCTACAGCTCTCTTAGCTTCCTCCCCGACCAAACAATTCAGCAATATGTCACCGGGGTCTTTCCAATATAGTGCAGATTTGATGATGCAAAATTTGGCAGCCTTTAACTTCAATGTCCTAGCTTTGTTTCGAGGCATCCCGGGAGGTGAAGACAAATTTTGAAGCACATATACAATATCAACATACCAAGGAGAGGAAATAAAGATATCAGATACCTGTAGTGCTGAATTTTCTTCATCTTCGTCGGACAAGGCAGAAATCAAATTAATGTCTAGGACATGGAGATTTGTTTCAGCCATCAATTTAGCGAGACCTTGGCCCTTGATCAGCTTGGTAGGCTTGATTTCCACATCATACTCCAATAGTGCAGCAATCCACTTACCCCGTTTTCCTTGCGGTTCCGCTTGTACCAAAACATCTTTAACAGCTGCGTTAGGAACATATGCCAAAATGTGGGAATTCAGTATGTACACTCGGAAATCTTTCAAGGCTTTTACCAGCGCCAATGCTTGTTTTTCAATGATAGTATACTTCAGCGCTCCGTCCCTTATAATACGACTGAAAAAAGCAATGGGCTTCTCAACTCCATCTCTCTTTTGCATCAGCACAGCTGCCAATGTATGCTCAGAAGCAAATGAAAATAAAATAAAATCTTGTGTATAATCCGGGTTGATTAGAGTTGGGGCTGAAGATAAAATTAACTTTACCAAATTGAAAGACTTTACCGCCTCTTCGGTCCATTTGAGCTGGCTGTCCTTTTTAAGCATGTTAGTGATTTCTCTAAGGTGTTCGGCAAGATTCGGATTAAAGCGACGCAGAAAATTCAACTTGCCATCAAAGGACTGCATCTCTTTCTTGTTTCGGGGTTGCTCTAATTGCTGAATGGCTTCCACACGTGCAGGATCTATACAAATGCCATCTTTGGAAATGATGTGGCCCAACAACTTGCCTTAACTCATGGCGAAAAGACTCTTCTTTGGATTCAATGAGATACCATATTTTCTGCACTTTTGAAACACCATTGTTAAATGATACAAATGTTCTTCATCAGATTTAGAAAACACAGTTAAATCATCAAGATAAACGACCAAAAAGACATCCTTCTCATTAGCAAATGCCATGTCCATCGCTCGCTGAAAAGTGGCACCTACTTTTTTCAATCCAAATGGCATCTTGGCATAATGAAACATTCCCCATGGAGTAGTGAATGCAGTCTTGTCGCAGTCATCCTCATGCACCAAAATCTGATTGTACCCTGAATAACCATCAAGTAGTGACATCCTTGATGCCCCAACTACCCGCTGCAATATATGGTCCATCTTGGGCAGCGGATAATTGTCATTTAGCGAAACCTTATTCAGATTTCTAAAGTCTATACACAAGCGGATCTCACCGGTCTTCTTTCTCACGGGCACCAAGTTGGAAATCCAATCGGAAAATCTGATTGGCACTATAATTCCAGACTTGTACAACCTGTTAACTTCCTTCTCGATCAATGCCAGCAACTTAGGATTAATTCTTCTTAACTTTTGTCGGAAAGGCTTTTGATTTGGCTTTATGGGAATGGTATGCTAAATGATACTTGTGCCATAAGTTTTCAAATCTGAATAATCCCATGCAAAAACATTAGAAAATGAAGACAACAATCTGATATATTCTTTCTTTACCTTTGGCAACAATGCTTTCGATAATTTCACCATCTTTGGATTTTCAGCTGTTCCAAGATTCACTTCTTCAACACCTTCTTCCGTTGGCCTCAAGGTTGGTTTTCGAGCCACATCATCTTGATCGAACATCTCTTCCAAAGGAATTAATCCTTTAGGAATGAAATTGTCCTTAAGCTGCAATACATCCATTTGATTTACTTCCTCAGGTTCTGTGTCTATGGAGATGTCTTTGAACTCACCTTCAACTTGCAGAAAATCCTTGATTTCTTCATCATCTTGGAAAACTTGCCAACATCTTTGATTGTCTGGGACTGTAGGACGGTGCTTCACATAAATCTCAAACTTATTGCTGGAATTCATGGGGATTTTTAGATTACTTGCTGCCTTAGCCAATGCATCCGCAACACCATTTTGGATACGGGGCACACATGTCAAAGTATGTTTAGAAAACAGCTTTAAGATATCTAGGACAGCATTTCGATATGCTCGCATATGAGGATGCTTGGCCTGAAACTCACCTTTCACTTGCTTTATAAACAGCTCGGAGTCGCCATATACTGCTATCTTTTTTGCCTTCAATTTCCGAAGGATTTTTAGGCCAGCAATGAGAGCCTCATATTCCGCCTCATTGTTTGAACAATCAAATGCCAATTTGTAAGAGCATACTCATACCTTGCTTGGGACTTTGTTTCGGACAGAAAACGGACTTTGAATCCACACACTTATACCAGCACCATCGCTGCCCACAGCGCCATCAAAATCCATGGTCCAAAGACCATCCTCATCATCTTCTAAATGCTGAAATTGTGATGTCTCTGCATTTTCTGTTTGCTGCCCATTCATTTCAGCTGTTGGCTTCATGACAGCGGACCTTTCTTCACTTTCTTTTCTCAAAATTTCTCTAAAATTTTCTGTAATGTCTGGTATATCTTCTGCTTGAACCAAATGACTATCTATCTCATTAAAATTATCAGCAAACAAAACAAACGATTCCAAATCTGTATGTACATAATTTACAGGATGATTCACTGGCTTTTCCTTACTAGTGATCATGTATTTCATCTTTTGCTCCCTATATAACTTCCTCATCTGACCAAAGACCGGGATTGTAGCATAAGAAAAATCAAGCTGAAGTGTACCTTTGAGCTTGGCTCCCCAAGATCTCGAAAGCAACAAGCCGAACCGCGGAGGAATATCTGCCACCACCACATCCATCAAAACATTCTTTGCTGGGATTTGATCTAGGCTCACCACCAAGTCCTTGATCAAGCCAATACATTTTATCCGACTGGAATCAAATGAATACAAATCATGATATTTCCTTGTGATGTCTAGTCCCAGCTTTTCCATAATTGCTTTCGGCGTCAAATTATGCGAAGCTCCCGAGTCAAACATGGCATTATGTAAAACATACTCATGCAATCGTAAACTGATATAGAATGGAGGAACATCACTTTCGGGAGACTCGCCATTTAAAGCAGGCCCAAAAATCAATTCCGGCTGATCATCTTCTACATTCACCGTGTCTAGCATTGGATCAAAATTCAACATCTTGGAGATTTGGCCTCGGTAAGTGTTGTTCTTCATGATTTCCGTCAAAGGAATGGACACTTTCAACTTTGAAATTTCATTTTCCAAACTGAAAGTTGTAACCTTCTCACCTTCTTTAGCCGGAACTTCTCTTTTTTCAACTTTATCTCTCGGTGTGCTTGATGGCTGATCTATCTTGCTTGCTGATGATGATTGACTTGCCGAAGGATCAATTATGTCTTTTCCTTTTGTCTGTGGGGAAGCTGAATCATTCTTTGATGAAGTATCTTTCCTTTTCTGAATGGGATTTATGGGAACAGCTCGGTTTCTTAATTGCCTCTGCTGAGTGGACAAAGCATTGAGATATCCTCTTTGGTATTCCTCTGATTCTTCCGCAAGTACTACCTCATTTGATAAGATATAATGCTCATCTTGATGTATGACTGAATTTCTCACAAATTCTTCTTCTTCTGTAATATAGGTAGGCAGATCATCAGGAGTGAAAAAGTGATTTTCCTCTCCCACCGTATCACCTTCATCCTCGGATTCTTGGCTAACAAAATTCTGCTGAAAAGGAGGTTTAATTTGCTACTGAACTGCTGCCTCTTGTGCTCTTGTTTCACGCTGTTTGATTCTATATTGCGGCTGCTGCGGACCTCGGAAATTAGGAATACAGATCTGCGGTTCCGACTTGCTGAGATGAGTATGTTCAAGTGCCCTTTCGATCTTTTCAACTTTGCGGAGGAGCTGATCTGATGTAGAAGCTTCTTCTTTGATTTTGACTCGCTTTTCCGCCTTCATCCTTGCTCTTTTATCATTCAAATTCGCTTCAACACTAACAGCAATTTTCTGCATATCCTCCAAGGTAGGCGGATCTCTATCTCGCAATGAATAAGCCATCTCCGGATCAAAGCCATCCGGGAATTTGAGAAGCGCTGATTTTCTTGACGGTCTCAAATCATCGGGAATAGCATTGTACACTATATTAAATCGGATTATGTAGTCTTGAACGGACTCACCATGATTACGCTTGAGGTTGTTGTATTCAGCATTAATCTGAAGCGGATCCTCTATGATTTCCCATCGATCTAGAAACTGCCTCTGAAGTGCCTCTAAGGTAGCAATGCTCTGGGCTGTCAAACCTCTGAACCACTTTCTTACTTCGCCATCAAATGTTTGTACAAACAAACGCATAGTTACATCCTCTTCATCTATCTCATATAGATCAAAGAAAGTCGTCATTTTGTCTATATGTTGCTGAGAAGAAATACTCTGTGGAGTGCCATCAAACATGGGAATTTTACTCTGATAATCTGCTGGCATATCATGCAGATTTTGGGGAAGAGCAAGAGGAGCAAATCGGACAGCCATTGCTTTAGATAGATTGGGTCTAGGAGTAGCAGGTGGAGTGAGTGTAGCTATAGTATGAGGAGAATGAGGGGGAGAAGTGGTATGGGATGTAGAGGGCGAACCAACTGTAGATTCTGGATAAGTGATTATAGGAGAAACAGAAATAAAAGGAGGATTGGACTGCTCATGCGCCATGATAGTGGATCCGATATGAACAGATATAGTTTCAACGAACTCAGCAAGATTTTTAGCGTGAATATCTGACTGAAGAGATCTTAGGATGAAATTGTCAACCAATTTATTGTGTCTCTCAATTTCAAGGGCAGCTACAAAATCAGGGTTGGGAACTAGAGAATCAAGTGCACTTTCAGATTTAGTTTTGAACAAGGACAACTCAAAACTCTCGTCAAAATCAATGTCTTCAAGATACTCAAAAACAGCTGGACATGAATGAGATTTGAATATATGACCAGAATCTGAAGCCATTTTGGATATCAAGGAACAAATAGCCAATCATCCTGTGAAAACTCTTAACCAATCATCCAAAATTTTAGAGTTTACAAATATACTGGGGTGAAATACAATCGAGGTGGCTGTATTCACAAGCTCACGGAGATTGACTGAAGCAGCGTTTATCTACTTCCGCTAATGCAAAGCAAAAGCGTTTCGAAGGCTACCTGGCATAACTTTAGGCTCCGTCTAAGACTTATGAAACAAACACATCAATCAAAAAACAAGTTTGTTCTTCCCAGTATGGTCGCCAATATGTTAGCGCTTGAAATTTCACCTCAGGCTGAAAAAGGTAAACTCCAAGGCAACATCAAACCACTTAGCCTCGTAGCTAGCCCTACGGGGCAGGAGAGGGCTCTCTCCGGTCTATCTCGGTAAATATCTTCAAAGGGAGAGATAACCAATAAGGAAACACTTATTTTAGGCTAGTAAACTAATAAAAAGGTTTGGTTTGCGATTTTTAGGGTTTTGGTGGAAAGTTGGGGAAAGGCAATTCTGGGTGCGGGGATTGGACACAGTTTTTGCAGGGGGTTCTTTGGGGCAAGGTAGGAGACTGTATTGATACCTTTGAATTAAGTGAATGGATAGGAATGACCGGTGAGAAGCTAAAGAGAGCAAGAAACCTTCAAGAGTTCTCTTTAGACGGATGAAAACATAAATATTAATTAAACTTAAAAGCAGAGCATGGCAATCATGAATTCTACTTTAACACTTCATTTTCCTAATTTGCAGAAGGAAAAGTAAGAGGATGAATCACACAAAAAACTTAAAATTACAAAGAGAAACACACCATCAATACATGTAACCACAGGAATCCCAAAAAGGACTGCAAAACCCTGGTCTTTCTTCCTTTGCCAAAATTGCAGAGATACAATGAGTAATACAATAGAAGCTTTCTCCCTCAAGAGTCCAACCATGAAAATGACCAAGAAAGTACATAATATAGGCAATCTAAAATCTTTCCTTGCCTCTAGGGATCGAGCTCACTATCCTAGGAGCTGTTTCAACCAATTCTAAACTGAGCACTGAAAACTAGGCAGTCAAAACAACTTGCCTCTATAAGCTAGGAAACCAATTCATTCATTAAATTTTTGCCTATCTCATGAATGAATCTTCTAGAAGAGATAAATAAGTGTCAAAATATCATAAAATTACATCATTTACAACAAGGAGGATCAAAATCTACTCCAAAAAGTCAAATCCAGTCAAAACTGCGTTTTGCTGAGCTGTAGGTGAATTTCTGTGAAAACTGCCCAACACGTCGCGCCCTGATCCTGAACACGTCGCGCGCCTTTGGAGCTGCTTTTGGGGCACTTCCAGGTGTCCAAATGAGGCAAACGTGGGCTTGTTGGAAAGGTCTGGATGTCTACTTTCCAACCCAAGTGGAATTTCTGAATTTGGTGTCTATTTTCCCCTCCAAAATTGCAATCTCCCAAGACTTCTTCCTGTGTGTCAAAAAGGTGGCAGAAAGTCATTGTTTGCTTGTTTTTTGACCTTCTGGAGGCTCAAAATTTGATGAAATCTCTTGGTAATTTTTGAGCATGTGTATCTTTGCATGAAAAATCCAAAAATGCTGAGTTTTCCCGAAATGGAGTTGCCCATCGAAAAGGTCGCGCGCGGCACGCGACGTGTTGTTGAAGAAAACCTGTTTTTTGCCCAAAAATTCACAAGTGACCAAAAATGCTCAAAATTTTTTGAAATTTGTGCTGAAGTTAAGTCTTTTAGTATCATGCTCCTTCAAGGAAGCCTCAGCCAAGATGTGGAGGGGATCAGGCCTTTTCCGTCGTTTTAGTGCTTTGGCCAACCTTCTTTGGAGCACCTTCATTCTTGCTTTGCATACGTGCATTCGGGCCCAATAGTGGTTCTTCATGTTCTGGAGCAGGTCCTTATCTTTGTTGGCCTTGGCCAGCAACCTCGCCAAATGAGCATTGACCTGGAGAAGCATAGCCTCTCGCTCAACGGGTACCAAATCACCGGGTCTCTTACGACCCAAGTTGCGGTCTTCATGGATCCTCCGCAACTCATCAAGAGTGTGCTCCTCCTCAAGTTACTTGTTGCGCTGCTCTAAGTAGGTGATTGTCCAATTTTCCATTTCCAATATTTGCTGCAATGAGTCCTTTTCAGCCCTTAGGTGCTGAATGATCTCCTTTGACTCTAGGCTAGGAGAACTGATATCAAGGTCAACAACCTCTATGCCTGGAACACCTGATGGCCCCTCATCAATCTTGGGCTGCTTGCCTCTCTCTGGTACCTGTGCTGCTATCGGAGATGAGGCCCCTTCCACCTGGTGTGGAGATAACACTCGTGGTGCTGATGAAGAAGGTGAGACCCCTTCCACCTGGTGTGGAGATAATACTCGCCTAGCTGATGCAAATAAGGCCCTATGGCCTCTCTGATATGTGACCAATGGAGGGGAGCTGACATGTCTGGTCTCAGGAATATCATGCTAATGTGAAGGCCCTCCCTCCTCATGAACAACCTCAGGGGGTGATGATGCTGGTGCTGTGAAAAAATCTCGAGAGATATAAATCCTCCCATGTGATACCCTGCTGAGCCAACTAATGTATGACCACAAGCTGGATCAAACCATAATGATAGACACTCCTGTGTTGCTATGCTGGGCTCTTTCTCTGCACCAAGGGCACCATCTTCTCAATATTCCGGCACATGAAAAATGGTATGTTCATCATCCGTACCCGTGTGAAATGCATCAACAAGCGAATATGGTACGAATACAAATATGAAAATCTGCCCTCACAGGTGTAATAGCACATGATAAGCCTCATCAAGGGAGCATACTCATCCCTCAAAAATTTGAAGGGAAACATACCAGTCATGTACCTCATGTAGGCAGGTTTAATGTAGGGCTCATACTGAAATCTGTCCAGTAGTTTGCGCTTGTTCCACTCTTCTCCCACATTGGATATCCCTGTTGCTTGAGAAATAATTTCAGATGACAATATAGAATCCACCCCTGCAAGATTTACATGCCCATCATGCAGATGCAAAAGAAACAAGCGGACCAATTCCCTATGGTGCTGAATTTGAGAAATCCTCTCGCAAAATTCATAACATGAGAGGTAGCGGAAACATGTGACTGCAAGTGGACAAGCCTGCAAATAGGTCAAAGACGTGGGCTCCTCCCTCACATGGCGACCACTCTTACCACCCCCATGAGGCCTCCTTTGTACCTCAACTTCTAGTGTTGACTCACGATCATCACTTTGCTCATAGTCGGTTTCGGTTTCTGACATGGTTTCAAGAGCAAAGTGGCTGAAATGTACTGCTGCTTCTGCTCAAATGACTTGCTGTTTTTCCCTGTTTGAAATGCTGCTTCAAGGGGACAAATAACACAAGGGAGATGTTAGGGAAGGGAGACTTCTAAGGGGAATTAGGGAAAATACATGAAAAAGGGAATTAAGGGAAGGAATCATGACATATACAACATCATACCATTATCATTTGCAAAGATTTTATGGGAAGTAGGGTTTAAGGTTATATTATTGGATTTTAGGGATATGGGTAGGGTGTTGGGCCTTTGATATTTTTTGGTAGGGAGATTAGGTAAAAATGATAAGGGAGATGGTTGGGATGTGGGGGAAAAAATGGGAGTGCAAGGGATGACCTTGAGAGCAGCAAAACAAAACCCTATCTCTACTTGCATTTTGACATTTTTAAAGCAAATATACATGAACTTCTCATTTCAACTTGATGGCATTAAAACACATTTCCCATGCTCATTTTTCTTTATCAAGCAAAATACTTTGATGATCAGAGACCTACCTGCAATCTTGAAGAATTTTGGGATCGTTTGGCAGTTTACAGGCAATTTTTTGTGGATGAATTCCCAACACGTCACGAGCTGGTCTTGACAGGTCGCGCGCACCCAACACGTCGCGCCAGTGTATTTTCCTAACTGCTAAGACCCCCCTGACACGTCGCGCCTGCCCAACACGTCGCGCGCAGGTCTTGACAGGTCGCGCGCGGGCTCTGTCTACAATTTCACCCAATTTCTCTCCAAATCGTTTTTCACTATTGCTTTGAGGCAAATGATGATCAAATGGAGGGAGAGAGGGGCTTTATAGGCTTGATTCAAATTAATTTCCCCTCAAACCCTCTTTCTAATGTTTTTAACTTGACACTTTTTCAAAATTTAAATGCTGCTGACTTTATGGTTTCCTTTTGTCCTGAAATTGGTTTGAACTGATGCTTTTCCTTGAAAATTTTTGCAGGGATAGCTTCTGAGGAATCTTGGCAAAGGGGACCAGGGCTGCATGCTGACTTTCGAAGAATTTTGAATTTTTACAACTTTTACAAAAATGAAAAAATGACCTTGTCTTTAAAAACAGGGTTTTTAAATCCAAGGAAAAAATCAGTTGTACAAGATGAAATATTTTGAAGAAAAACTTTGATAGTCATCCCTCTGGCCTGCTGGGCATTTATTGACTTTTAAAGACATGACCTCAAATACAAATTGGACCTAAACCCTAGACCTAGGACTTTTGACCTCAAGACAAGACAAGTAACCTTCAAAGAGTTTATTGACTGAAACAACTTGATCCAGCAGTGCCAAGAGGGGAATAAAGACACCAGCTCCTCCATCAGGGTTATGGCATGCCTAATGGAATGCAATGAGATGACACTGATGAAACACCTACTTTATGCAAATGCAAAGAGCTTTGATCGCTGATGGAGGGCTACTAGACTGACTCTAACACTATGCAAGTGCAAAGTAGATCAATGTTGCTTCAGTCAATCTCCGGGTTTTGTTTATGAATTAAAAAATTGATTTACAAGCTCTCTAATTGCCCTTGTGGTGGCTCTAGTAACCCCCTTAGATCTACCCCTGTGATTGATTTACTGATTACCACTTGCTCGGCCAAAATCCCTGAACTGAACTGCAAAATGTGACCCGGAACCCAATCAAAGTCTCGTCCCTGGTCCAGCGCCCTATCTGTTCTATGAAACTCAAATTCAGTGCACTTCCCAAGTGTAGTAGTTGCGTTGCATTTCAGTTTCACTGTGTTACAAGTGCGCTGATCAAACAAGGCCGTGTTCCTAAATTTTGGTTTTTGTGTTCACTCTTTTCAGATATATTCAGGAGTTTTGCTACCTGTAGTCAGTACACCTCTGTTTTAAACCCCTTTCCTTGCTGATATTCCGCCTCCATCGTGCAAAGAACTGTAAATGTTTTTATGTATTTTTTGAGTCATTTTCAGTTCTCCTTTACAAAGAAGTAGCGTAATTGTACTGTCGTTTCTTGATTTGAAAGTGTCGCAAGTGTCGTTTTCAGTCATAGAGGAGAATCTGATTATTCTTGATAGTCGATTACCCTATTACTCTTGTATTTGATCTGAATTAGTAGTTTTTCTAGTGTCGAAAGCAAGTTTTCAATTCCGAATCACAAAGTGTTGTCATTGTCCTCATTTTGTTTTAAAAAGGAACTTGTTAGTAATTGTCGCTTTGAAAAATAATTCAGATTTGCGCATTAGCTTTCTTTTTATCATTTACACATTAAGAAAGTTGAAAACAAATACATGCATGTGCATTTGCATTTATACTGTTTGTTGGTTTGATTTAGGACAGTGCATATAATGTGTGCTCTATGCTCTTTGTTGAAAGAATGCCATCTCTCTTTCCTTAGTAGCTAGGATTTTCATTGCACAAAGAAGATAAAGCAATTGTTTGTCATCTTAGATTGCATTTTAGGAATAGTACATCTACATCACACGGTGAACCTGAAAGGAAAATTTCTTAAGCAAGATCAACCATAAAATAAATTTAATGAATCTAACAATGCTTTGGAACCTAACACACAACATCTAGAAGTCTAGGCTAGAGACGTATTCTGGCATCGTAAAGCCTGGCAACTGTTGTTTTCACTGTTGGTTGAGTGATTCCTCCACTTTGAGACGATAAGTGCCAGTATGGACTTGTGCTCCCACGTACCGTCGAGTATATTTTGGGAGACCACACTAGGCTTAATCCTTTATCCATAGGAAGCCGTGTATGCCGCCCTATCGAATGCAATGCACTAAACACAGCATTCAGGAAGATTCAATGCCATACCATAAAAAGTATTCTGCAGTTTTTCGATTGGTTTGGTAATCCCTTTGTCTAGATTTCCATAGCAGTCCCTTTCGTTCCTTTTCAGACTCCTTAACAGAAAAGGTCCATCTGAGCACTTGTCACTTCAGGCTCATTAGAAATCGAAGGCGACTAGAGTCATCTTTTGCTTTTTCTCGACTCTTAAAAATTGAAAAAACAAGTTGTGTCAAAGCATCTAAAATTCATCTAATTCAGAAACATACTTCCCTTTTATTTTTAGTTGATCGAGTAATCCGCAATCGTGGAAGAAAGTCAATTGAAACCTCGTCGTTCGCAGAGGCTTACGAGTCAACCATCTTTGTCTCCGGAATCGAAACTATTACGGACAAAGCGAACTCGTTTAACCGGTTCCAAATCCCCTGGTAAAGTTAGAACAAGTGTTCCGACACCATCAGAGACTCCGGTTGCTCCAAACATTTATGGTATCCCTGCCTTTACAGAAGAAGTTCAGCAACCACCGAAGGACAGTAGCATTGATCCTAGTCTGAGGGTAAACACTTGTATTACTAAACCAGTTCCATCTATAGCTGATTCAAAAGGTGTCATTCCCCAAACATCTGTCGCTGCAGATTCTATATCTTCTTTGGCACCAGAAATATTTTACGGACCCGATGGTCTACCTCTTCCACCTGGTCTGATTGCTATAGAAGAGATTGTAGAGGATCCTCCATCTAGTACTCCATCGAAATTTGGAGTCGGGATCACTCTGTATCCTTCTTCTTCAGAAATTAGTCTACCGCCATCGGAAGCTCCTGTATAATCGCTAGGCAATCTTTTGGATAAACTAGAAATTTCTGAACAACTGTCAACATCTAGGACTGTGTCATCTGACACAGTGATGGCAGAACTTCCTGTTGTCACTCCAACGATGTTCGCTGGTATACCATCTGTCCCAACTAGCTCTCAATCGCTAGAAGGGGCCCACTCAGGGGCTATTTCGACAGTATGGTCCGTTCCTGTTTGTTCATCCGGAATAGTATCCAGAAACTCTTATGTTGAGTCTCAACAAATTGATCCTTCAAGGTGTCAATTTGGGTAGTCCGGTCCTCAAGGGAAAAAAATTCCTTTAAGTACCAGATTACCGCCGTATGGGGGGCAATATACCCTTTCATTGTCTCCTCCGAGAGGACAACCATACGGGAGTTCACAACAAAATTCAGGTTATGCTGGAATTACATCTAGCGGTTGGGTGCCGATACTGCCTCAACAACCAAGAGTTGTATATTCAATGCAACAATGTTTACCTATGTCAAATATACCAACTACGCCAGCTATTGTGACGGTGTCACAAGTACAAGCGCTGCCTGTTGTATGCCAACCTCAGGTTTCTCAGGTTGTAATGCAACAGCCTCTTGACCCTGCGACTCAACCACAATCGCCGACTGGTGGAATGACACAGGCCCAAACAGGTACAATTACCCCTCATCTTGGTCAAACAGTTAGTATCGGGCAATAGCACATGGCTTCACAACCATGGCTGGTGCAATACCAACAACCGCAATTCCAACAGGTATATCAAGGATCTGAGCAACAAATCTTTACCAATAGTGGGCAACCGTATATTCAAAACGATCAAAATAAACCATTCTACAATGGTTATACCCATCAGCCTTACCAAAGTTACCAGCATCAAATGCATTATGCTGGTATGCAGAGACCAACTTCTCAGGCGATTCCATCTTATCCTGTGTATGCTTCGCCTAACCTGAATCAACAGTTACCCTTCGTGGCGACTTTAGAGTTACTGGATCTAAATCGGTTAACAAATGATCCAATCGCCTACGCCCCTTGGTGGCCATCGATTCCGCATAAACTTCCGTCAGATATTCCTAAATTTAATGGAAATCAGGGTGAAGATCCGTCGAATCATGTGATGACCTTTCATCTGTGGTGTTCATCAAACACCCTAAATGATGATTCGATTAGGCTTTGCCTTTTTCAGAGGACGTTAACTGGTCCGGCAGCAAAATGGTATATTGAATTGTCCAGAGCTTCATTTAACAACTTGAGTACTCTAGCCACAACCTTTTTAACCCATTTTTAGTTACCGATAAGGTATGAAACGGGAACAGAACTTCTTACCAATTTCAAGCAAACAACGGCCACTCACATATCTGATCATATTCATGAGTGGCGACGTCGTCGTAGAATGGTAAAAACGTATGTTCCTGATCAGCTTTTAGCTGAATGGTTTATTAAGTCTTTGTTACCTTACATCACGGAAGATGTGGCAAAAGGAGGAGTTGTCACCGAAGAGCAAGTTATCGCTCGTGCGCAATATTTGGACTTGATTTACACTCATTCTGGCACGCTCTACGATAAAATACCTGACGCTCCCAGACCGTAATTTTCGGTCCCTCCTCCTCCTAAATCAAACAATGACTCTCATGCCGGCGATGGCGTGATTGGTGCGACAGACACGAAATCGACAAAGGCTACATCTAAAAAAGCCCGTAAGATTTCCAGTCAAAATGCAAAAGAAGAACTTCTTGCCTCGGAAGTAAATGTCGTCTTGACTGATAAAGGCAAAGAAACCAAGCAACCAGGAGGCAAGAAGAAAAACAAAGCGAAGAGGAAGAAACAAGATGAATCATCACCTGAAAAATATTCTGCAAACCCTACTGGAAATAGGAAACCAAAGAATCCATGCTTTATATGCGATGAGGATCATTGGACATCAGATTGTCCACACAGAGCTGAGCTTAGAAAATTCTTCAAGGATTCAAAAACCTCGGCAGTATTAATTGATCCGTTTCTGAATCCAGGAACAAATCTGGTAAACAGTGGAAATGCTTCCCCGTTTCAAGTGTTGATGTTGTCGGTTTCCAAACAGCAAAATGATGCTTTGATATCGACAAGGAACAAAGATTACGGGAATCCACAGCTGTCGAACAACAAGGATAAAGATCAACCTAGTAGTTCGACAACGACTTCGACAGAATTTGCGCCACCCATCATTCCTGAACTAACAATAAAACCACCAAAGGGAGTAGTACATAAGTTGACATTTAATCCTCGTGCCAGAGCAGCACAGCATTATAATATAGTGGAAGATCTGGCCCAATGGAAATCCGCTATGTCGACACTTGAGGTACTGCAAAATTGCCCATCCCAAAAGCAGGCTTTATTATCAGCTATCGATGGGATAGACCCAAAGGATTCTAATCTTGTGTCCTTTAACCATAAAGGATACGATCCTCAGTTACTAGCTCAACTAGCTTTCCTCATTCAAGTGAAAGCCCTCGACAAAACTGTTCATCGGACAATTATTGAAGAGGGGGCATCTACATGTATTATGTCGATCAGTTGCTGGAAAAATTTAGGATCTCCAACCTTGTCGCGATCTTTGACAACATTAAAAGCATTCGACGGACGAACATATACCCCGTATGGTATTCTAAGTAACTTGCAAGTTGAACTAGGGGGGAAAACAGTAGAAATAGATGTCAAAGTAATCGACGGAAACCTCAATTACAACATCCTACTGGGAAGACCATGGATATATGCTATGGCTGTTGTTGTGTCGACCTATTTTAGGAAGATTGCATTTCCCTTTCAAGGAGGGATTACAATCATCGATCAACAAACTTTCCTCCCCAATGGTTCCCAAGTTACAGGAAGCATTCTGATGATCCATGGAAGCCCCCATTCGCTTCAAAATATCAGAGTAGGCCTACTAAAAGACCCTATATTAATGGGGACTTTTTCCCTTCCACCTCCAATCAATCTGGCGGAAGTAGCATCAGTAGGAACCTACAATATGATATCTTCGATTGAAAAGATCTCAGAAAACGATATAAACATGGATCATGCGCAGGTATTGCCTCCAAGCCCAATAGAAATATTGTCGCAATAAATGTTTCTAGCATGGGAGGCAAACCCAAATCAACGCCCATCAAGCGTTTGGATAGATAGGTCTAAGGAAAGTGGCACCCCTTCAGATCCTTGGTCGCAAGTGCATTTCACTAACGAAGGAATTGTTCAATCAATGGTAATTGAAGGGGCGCCATTGGAAGATTACCACCACCGTTCCCATCTTCCGGATTGTAAAGAAGATACTCCTAATGACCTACATCATCCTTCAGTTTTTTATTTCCTATCAAATACTGTAAACACGGTGGATTCTGAGCGAAACTTGTCTAATATTGAAGAGACTATCGCCATAAATATCTCGACCAAAACAGATGTTGTAGAGAATATTTATGTTGGCAAATGTTGTTCTCCTTCATAACTGGAAATATATAACGCTCTTTTTTGCGAATCCAGAGATGTCTTTGCTTGGTCATATGATGAAATGCCAGGCATTGACTCGAGTATAGTCGAACACGAAATCAAGATGTATCCAGATGTCAAACCAGTACAACAACAGCTACGGCAGGTGCACCCCAAGAAAGCCGCTGCCATCAAGGCAGAAGTTGAAAAGCTTCTCCATGCTGGTTTCATTTACCCGGTTCCTCTAACCAATTGGGTATCGAACATTGTTCCTGTTATGAAAAAACAAGGAACGATTAGAGTGTGCGTCGATTATAGGGATGTAAATAAAGCTTGTCCAAAAGACAACTACCCTACACCCTTTATTGACCAGATAATTGATGAATGCGCCGGATGTCAAATCTTTTCATCTATGGATGGATTCTCCGGGTATAATCAAATAAATATCCGCCCACAGGACCAGTCAAATACTGCATTTATTTGTTCGTGGGGCACATTCACGTACCGCAAATTACCCTTTGGTTTAAAGAACGCAGGGGCAACATTTCAGAGGGCAATGAATTATGCCTTCCATGACATCAAAAACATCGTTCAACCATATCTCGACGACCTTCCGGCTCATTCGCGAAACCGGACTGATCATCCGCAGCATTTAAGAGCGATATTTCTACGTTGCCGACACTACAAGATAAGACTCAATCCACACAAATGTGTGTTCTGTGTCAGTTCTGGTCATTTACTTGGCTTTGTAGTCTCAAAAGACGGGATTCGTCTCGACCCATGTAAGGTTCAGGCAATCATAAATTTGCCTCCACCTTCGAATTTGCTTCAGATTCAGAAACTCCAAGGGAAAGCGAACTTTCTGAGGAGGTTCATTCCAAATTATGCCAAACTTGCTAAAGGTTATACACGTCTATTGAAAAAGGAAGTGCCCTTCGTTTGGGACCAAGTCGCGCAAGCTTCCTTTGATTCTTTAAAAGACTCCCTAATGAAAGCATCATTAATGTACGCTCCTGATTATTAAAATGACTTTAACTTGTATCTGGCTGAAGCGGATACAACCATCGCAATGGTTTTAGTTCAAGAAGACAACCGAATTGAACATCCTATATATTATTTAAGTAAGAACTTAAATGATAAAGAAATCAAATATTCTTATGTTGAAAAGCTAGCGCTCGCAGCTGTTCAAGCGATACAGAGATTTCGACATTATGTCCTCTTCCGAAAAACTACCATTCTGTCATATTGCAACCCCGTGACTTATATATTGTCGCGACAGTTGCTGGGGGGCAAATATTCAAAATGGATAGCAATTCTACAAGAGTTTGATCTGGAATTTGTAAAATCCAAGTCAAAGAAAGCCCTGGTTTTCGCAGAATTATTATGCGATCTCCCATCGTCGTCCAATGATGAAACATCCGAAGAAACAATCGTGGATGAATCCTTGTTTCTGATATCTTCAAGCAATCTGTGGTATGGAGATATAATCGTCTATCTCCAAACCCAAAAATATAGGCCTAACACCTCCTACTCCGAACAAAAACGTATTCGATACCAATCAAAAGACTACATGATCGTCGTGACACGCGTTACCGTCGTGGTGTCGATATAGTTCTAAGGAGGTGCCTCACCCATGAGGAAGCCGAAAAGGTCCTGAATTATTGTCATTCAGGCGCATGTGGGGGGCATTAATCCGGTTACGCTACGGCGCAAAAAAAATTACGATCAGGATACTTCTGGCCAACAATGTTCAAAGATTGCATAACCGCAGTCAGAAGTTGCCATGCCTATCCAATTTTCAACAGCAAAACCAGAAAACCACCCGCACCTCTACAGCCAATAGTTGCTGTTGGGCCATTCGCCAAATGGGGCATCGATTTCATGACATGTAACCCCACCTCGACCGGGGGGCATGGGTATATCATAGTCGCAGTGGACTATTTTACCAAATGGACCGAGGCGATGCCTACATTAGATAACACTAGTGAAACATATGCCCTTTTCTTTTTCAATCATGTAGTCGCCAGATTCGGCGTTCCACAGGCTATAGTCACAAATCATGGATCGCATTTTCGAAATCACATGATGGCCGAATTAGTTGCCAAATTAGGGTTGTCTCACGACAGCTCTACTCCATACTACCCGTAGGCCAATGGACAAGTTGAAGCAATCAAAAAAGTCTTGAAACGCATGTTGCAAAGGATGATTGGAGTCCACAAAAGGAGTTGGAACCTGATCCTGTACTCGGCCTTGTGGGCATACCGAACATCGATAAGGAATGCAACCGGGTTTACAGCTTTCCAACTGGTGTATGGCCTAGAATCAATCTTACCAATTCAGTGTGAAATCTCGTCCCTCAAACTCGCAATCGACCTTCTCCCCGGAACTTCAAAAGAGGAGGCTCGTTTCTTGGAACTAATCCAATTGGATGAAACCCGTCGTGATGCTGCTTTGGCTAACGAAGCCCATAAGAAATGAGTCAAGGCGCAGTTCGACAAGAATGTCAAACCCCGTGTCCTCTCAGAAGGTGACTTGGTCTTGCTTTATGACCAAGAATCCAATAAATTGGGAGCAGGTAAGTTCAAGTCTTTATGGATGGGCCCCTATATTGTTAAGTGAGTGTTAGCAAAAGGAGCCTACGAGTTAATGGATTATGACAGGATTCCACTGGCACAACCTCGTAACGGGTTGTACCTTAAGCGTTACTATGCATGATTCAGTGTGGTAACCTAGATGCTTTTGTTACATTTTTGTTTTCGCTAAGGGTAATCGTTTTGGTCAAGTAAATCCACTGTTTACATTTGTCGCAGATGTCGAACCTATTGGAATCTTTTGTTGGATATGCCGACGGAGCAAATCGTAGTTTGTGGAACCTATCTTCTGTGGCCTGGGCCATTTTTGATCCAAGCGGCGAGTTAGTAAGTTTCAGAGGGGTATGTATTAGTCGATCAAAAAATAACATCGTTGAATATAGCGCGTTGATAGAACTTCTCTCTAATTCCATCACACATGGCATACGCCGAATGGTCGTCAGGCTAGACTCACAGCTCGTCATACTACAGCTCACTGGTATCTACTCCGTTCGAAATCCAGCTATCTATCGCATGTTCCTAAGGGTCAAGATTTTGGAAAGGAAATTTGATTTTATTCAATATCAGCATATTTTCAGAAACTTAAACACATTAACTGACTCATTGGCAAATTATGTGTTAGATAGACATTTGCAAAATTTATAAAAAGAAGAATTTCATCAATATTTGCGTTCGGATCATGTAACTTAACCAAAATAAAACTCCGAAAATAAAAAATATATATATAACTGTTTATGGTTTACACACAATGTTCTGTAACCAAGACAAAATTGGTCAAATGACCCAAAACTCAAAATGCTAGGGGGCACCCTAGTCTAATGATGTTGGTGATAACAAGTCACCGCCTGTGCAATCATGTGTAAAAGCCTAGTCCATCGACTTGGCACGCTAGTAGTATGTCGTTGCAACCTCAAGGGCAGCTCGTCGGTCCTCACATCTGGAATACCGAGAGTGAGGCCCTCGACCTGATCCTGTAATGCTAAAAGAGTCTCGGCCACATCAAGGTCGCGAAGGATAGCCCTTCCCACAGCCTCTCCTGCTAGAAAGCAGCTGGCACTCTCAGGCGTACTACTGGCCGAACAGGACCAATATCTGCATGAGCACATGAGTTCTGATTAGTCTTGATAGAATAAAGAACAAGGACATTATAAAGAGAAACGATAAACATGAAAATGGTCAAAGAATTTACTAATGTCACCCCACTGCTCGCCAGCCGGTAGTACCAAATCCGGGTCACCCCGTAAATCCATACCAGCATATGGATACTCGGAATAAACCATCTCCTGACAAACGAACCACCCAAAGAAGGTATCAAAAAAATAAATCTGAGACTGACCAGCATGTATGGACATATGGTCGACCCATCTCTGCATCCGTGGTTCAGTCGGTGGAGGTAAACCAAGTGCAATATATTGCGGTTGAATCAGTGGTATCCTTTCCAAGGCGAAGGTGGTAAAAATAGAACCATATCTAAAGTTATTCAATCTCCCATTTTTCACCTTTGTCAACTGTTCTTTCATCACAAGGAGTACTGCATCACACCAGTTGAACACCTTCGGTTCGAGACATTCCAAGGCATACTGCATATAAGACCGGTTGGCCACATGAAGAGCCGCACCACCAGCCATCCTACCAAAGGTGAACAGAATGGTCCTTAGAGACCTGTCAGTGACATCTCGGATGATGATCTTGTTGTCCTTACTCGGCTGAGATCCCTCTCTGCAATACCTGCGAACGTAATCTCTCACAGATTCGCCTCCATGGGCTGAACCTGATAAAGAGATAGGGGCACCCTGCCTCGACAAGCCAGTCAAGAAATAGATGTCTACAATAGTCAAGGGGATGGATTTGCCCCTAATCTGGAATACCTGGCTGGTGGGGTCCCAAGCATCGAGCAAATACTGCAGTAAGTTGATTTGTTGCCTCATGCTAGAGACGCAGAAAAACTTCAGCAGGCCACACTTTCGCAGTGCATTTACTGTAGCCAGATCATGTAAAGAAAACATGTCCTCTTCTTCATGCTCACGTTCTCGCCATGTAATGGTCATTTTGCTCCAATAAATCTCTGAAAACAAACAAGAGAAGAGTTAGATCTTGATTTGGTAAGAAACAGGTAAAAATTTCCATTAAAAAACTATGCACAAATTTCCCTCCTTGCGCCCATCGCACCTCCAACTTTGTCCTGGGTGCGTTGCATGCCAACTGTCCATTGAATAGGCCAACGTGAAATGCACCTTTCAATGCAGAAAGAGTGCGCTGGAGCCAGGGTGAGTTTTTCAAACCCCAGAGGCTCAGAAAAACCAGAAATCAAGCTCAGAATGCAAAATGGAAAATATGAAATAAAAGAGCTCAAGTTTAGCTCCTACCTGGTCCAAACGGCGCCAAAAATCGTCCACAGAATCTCCCGAAATTAGTTGGTGAAAATCAAAGGGGGAAAGCACCTCCAAAGCTCTAACAAGTCAAAGTTCAAATGAAATGGTAAAATGAGAGGTAAAAGCACTTTTAAATTACTTTTTACATAATTCAAGTAAAATATTAGTGTCTTAACTCATTTTTGAAATGTATATTGTTCATTTCTAACTAGTTTGATGAAGCAATTGAGCATGCAGTGCAATCTTTGAAGGAACAAAGCTATTAATGGTAAAGTCAAGAAATTACCGTTATATCGAGCAGTTTTAACGCGGACTTCATGCTCGTTAAAAAATAAACATACGCAATGAGCAAATGTTTCCCCCAGAGTTTAAGCTCATTAAAAAATGAGCCAATTTCCGTAAATAACCATCGTGAATGTAGTACTTCAGCCTTTGAAGCCTTGGTCGTGTTCTCATCATCAACTCCACTCTGTATTGGTCGATCATTCACCTCCACTTGATTGTTTACCCCTTTTGAGGAACATCTGCGAAGAGTGATCCTATTAGCCATCCTTGTAACACTGCGTGATTGGGAAATTCCAAACCTTACCTAGAATCAGCTGTTACCCGAATTTATCACTCGTTCCTCAAAAACGAGTCTCCTTTAAGCTCTTTTCAACTGACTCGTAAAATATGAAAATATTGTCAAGCCATTGGCCTCTCCAGCTCATTAAAGTGATCGGAAGTGTTATCCCTCCTTTAGATTTTAATCTTTTTGAACCTGAGGGATTATTACACAAAAAGATCGAGCGCTTGTTTTATTTGGCTCGTTAAAAGTACCAAAAATTCATCCCTTCTGTATTGTTTTATACTTTTTCGGACTTAAGGGATTAGATGACGAAAAGGATTTTTGGAGTTTCCTTTACGTCCATTTTAAGACTCTCTAAAATTGAAAAGGACCGAGTTATCTTTGTCGTTAAACTCGTTAAAACCTAATAGAGACAAACTTGTCCATAACAGACAAGAACGAGTTTCACTATCGCTAGGCTTGTTAAAACATAGCGATGGGTTTGCCCGAAGGGCAAATTATAGAACAAGCATATGTTATCCTCCTCAAGCTTGACAAAAATAAAGAGGTACTGGTCAGCAATGACTGGGGAAAAATTGGGAAGAAAACTTGAAGGAACTTTGTTGGTAGCAAGTCGCTCTTGAACATGACACTTTCACTCCGCATCCTAGTCGGGTTGGGTTGTTCCATTCACCGGTCACATCACCATGGTTCCATCACATCATCCACATTTGGGGTTAACACTACCAATCCATCATGTCAGTGTCGCCGATATGTTCAAGAGAAGTCACTCAGAGAATTCACCTGTGTCTCACCCACTATAATACATTTTCGCTTCATTCTTTCATGACCGCCACCTTGAACCATATATCACCAAATCGTTTTCACCTCCATTAAAATCATTTTCTCCGTTCCGTGTCATTGATGTGGGATTCATTAAGGCCCTCCTATGACGGATCGCTTCTTGTCGACATCAGCTCTTTATCCAAGAAGTCGATCTAGGAACACCCCTTCCAATACTTTGAAGCTTGCATGCCTCAATGGCAAGTTTCTCACTTCCGGCGACAGGTTTACATCAATAGCCTTCGACCGAAAGATTTTGCGTGGTGTTCGACGCCAAGTCCCTTATTCACACCATGTGAATTGTACTGCAGTACCTTGATGATCAATATCATTATCAGTGATTCCTCTCGCGCCTGTTAACAACTTACATCATTGGCTGGTAATCAGGCGATGTCTTTCCATGTTCGACCCCAGAACATCTCTCACATGGATCAACTTGTACTCTGAGTGAATATCAAACGAGATTGAAGACCCTGGATCTAGTTTCATCCATCCGAGCTGCGATATATATTCAGGAAAATAAAAAAAATCAAATGTACATCATTGTTGCACAGATAATCATCCAATCCAAGGGATGATGGCTCTACCAGAATCATCAGTCTACACTCAGACGATTGCCTGTCCTATGTACATGAAAATGAATTTATAAAGCTGAGCATGGGAATGCCCGCCTCAGCTAGATCTATGAAATATTATGAAGATAATGTATTGTATTGTATCTTATTATAGGTCTCCTTCCAGGTTGAAAGAACTTCGAATCCTCATGATAAAGCATTTCACCCGACATCAAAAAGATTAACAACCTCATGATTTAGGGGGAAACTGTTATAGACATTTTTGGGCACTGCGACCCCAAGCATAAATGTCCATAAACTAAGGACTCATAAGTCCCTAAAGGTGTTGTTCCAACCCCTAAAAGGAAAAGGTCAACTAATTACAGCTTCTCCCAGAAGTTCTCCATGAAAAACCACTCAAAACTGGTCAAAACTGGACCGTTTCACCTGCTCCATAGGCAAAGTGCATTGCATCCCACCTAAATACACACAGTAGGTGCATTTCATTTCAAAAATCCCTTCTATGGGGTGCGATGGGCGAGAAGGGACAAATGACAGGGTCAATTTTCGAGGTGGAGAAGCATGGAATCTTCCAGAAACTTCTCCTGTGACACTTGCCTCTCTGAATTCGACCAGGGATGAGTAAGAGATCATCAATCTCCAAGTGGAATCAAGAACTATCAGAGGGGAGACACTAATTAAATCTCAAAAGCTGACTCATCTCCCTTGCAGACATCTATATATGGATCCCTCATCCCAGAGGTCCAGAGGCTGGAATTTTGCATCTTGTAAGGAATTGTTGTTGGTTTATTGAGGTAACATCATAGTGTTGGGTGATCTAAGCTTTTCATGAGGTGAAGAAGGGCTTACTTGCTGAGAGGATGATGCTGGGTCAGAACGATTGTTTGTAACTCTCTTGGCTCTTTCTTGATTATCAATAAATCTATTCAAGTTTTCCTCCATACTCTTGTGTGATTCATGTTTTATGCATTTGTATGGTCAATTTACATCTGATCCTAGATTGTTTATGATAATAGATCTATGTTCTCGTATAGTGTTATGCTGCTTTGATTCTACAGGTACTCAGTGAAGCTGGGCATACAATAAAGCAAGTAGCAAAGGACTATCGGAAGAGAGAGGAATCGAGCAAGGAACCAAGCGCAAGACATAGGTTGGTCTCCTTTATTCTTCTCTCATCTATTTCTCATAAAGGAAAACGAAAGTAGTTTTACTTTGTTTGTTTCTAAGGTAGCTACCAGCCTTAGTGGGATTAGTAGTTCTGCATAGACACTATTCCCAGTAACAGTTACTTTGTATTCAAAGTATGGGAATGCCTACCTCAGAGATGATCATATGATGATTCTTTATTGTAATATTTTGATTGTTGACTTACAGGTTTCCAACTAGTTGATCCTTGATTCGAACCTTTGCATAATGAATCACTTCATTCAGTATCCCTTTTATGACTTTGTACTTTAAGGGATAATTTGTTACACATTAATTTGTTGCATTTGTTAGCACTCTATAAATTTCTCCAAGCTAAAGAGAGAAATCCCAAAGGTAACCACAAACCTCTTTTAGTTAGAACACTCGCCTTTTCTACAAATCCCAACCCTTTTCTGTTATTTTCTTCATTTTAAATACATTAGGCATATTTAACAATAAAATAAGATAGAAAGTATCTTTCATCCACTTGAGAGGATCGAATCATCTTCAATTTAGAAACATCAATCTTTAAAAGCAAAAAACTAAGATAAAGCTAAAAATAAAAGTGAAACATTTTTTTGATAAAATTAGCTTTATCTCATCTAATCCTTTGCTCCCTATCCATTCCTTTCTATACATATCACCAACATCATTCTGGATATCTAGACATTTAGCAACACACTGGTAGAAATCCAACTTCTCTACCTTGGTCTAACTCTGTGCACAAGGTCTAGTTTCGTAGGAAGTATTGATTCATTGTGGGAGTTACTCTGGCTTCACCACTTAACTCGGTTATAGATGTATTCCCCTTCATCTATTTCTTGGTTGAAAACATTCATAAGGAAAATCATATCACAACATTTTGATTTAGGAGAAGGCTAATGTAATTCGCAAGCTTAAGATATTCAAAGTATGAGTTTCATCTCTAGTGTTTCTTCACTCCTAGCAGGCCTAAACAATACCCCTACGGAGTCACTATAGGAACAAAAGAATTTCTTCATTGCCAGTGAGCCTAGACAATACCCTAGAAAATTTAATTGCTTCACCTCCCTACATAGGAAGCCTTTCTCTTCTTTCACCCTTTATTTATTTTATATATTTATAGGACCGTACTTCGACACTTATTTATCTCATGGGGTGGAAGAGGGATCTTGACTTATTGAGAGAAGAAGAGGTTTTTCCTTCAGAGAAGCATATATAAAACCTTTTATATGAATTTTCTTGTTAAGATTTTCCCCTCGTCCTTCTCTACTTGATTGGATAAGTGTGGAAAACATGAAAACATAAAGAAGCGAGCATAGAAACGAGGCTCCTATAATAGATACAGGTGTCATGGTTTCACACAAAGATATCCTTATGCAAGGATCATTTTCCATCAAAACATCATCAACCAAAAGGTATGAACCAAGACGAAGAAGAAGGACTAAAGGTTGCCCAAATGTTGCAATGTCACAAGGCCCTTGTCTATTTTGCCACATTGTCTTTCGAGCCCAAGGGAACATCCTTCATGAAAAATCTTATTAAACAAAATACAAAATAATAGACAATACACAAAAAAATAAAAAGGAAAAAGCAAATGGAGACTAAACCAAACATAGGGTGCGAGACAAAATTAAGAAATCATAAGAAAAACTACATAGAGTAAGTGTAGGATGAGTGTGCAAGGGGAGACTAGTATGCAACTAGACCTACTCCTAACCTAACCAACTAGAAGGTCAGGGTCAAGTATAATGAAATTTCCAATGTAGCCACCATAACTGCTCCTGACTAGCATACATAAAGATACAAGTAATTAAAATAGATATAAAATAATGTGCAATAGAAAAGATAAGAGCTTGAATAAATTGCACAACAAATTGAAGGTCTTTCCTATCAGCAGAAAGATATGTCATAGCCACTACTTCTAACCAGCTTTCATTCTTACCTTTTTGATGAAAACCATAATCAAACAAACCTCAAAAGCTTCTTGTGAATGTATCTTCATCTTTATTTCCCTCCTTAGAAATCACGAGAAAATATTGAAACTTGTTATTTGCAATGAAGCTTGCTAGGTAAGATTGATCCAATCATTCAGTGATTGGATCATGAAATTTGAAACAATCCTCTTCAGAACCCTGAGATCCTTGAAAATATGATTTTTCAATTAAAGGTATGGGATCATGATGAGAATATTGTGAGGGAAAATGAATATGATCATGTTCAAAGGGCTTGCCAAGATAGTGAGGGCCTAACATAACCATCAACGAGAGTTGAAGTGCCTCAACTGCCTGACAAGTATCCAAATAGTGAGATGATAAACCATAAAGATCAAAACATATAGGACAACTGTCATCAGATAGGCTGGTGAAAAAATGATAAGTTGAATGATAGTCATCAAGATCATAATTATGATCAGAAGGACCAATTAAACCAAAAGATTATCGATTATAAGACAATAAGGATAGGTCAGCCTGAATAATCTCACAAATGATCTAAATAATAGAAACATCTTCCTCGCTTGATGAAGGTAACAAACCATTTCCTTGTAACAAGTTACACACAACACTAGCATCATAATCATCGAAATAAGTGAAGAGGAATGCCAGTATAGCAAACACATGAGACTTGCCATGATACAATGAGAGGAGAAGAATTTGATTTTCCAAAAAAATCATGCATTCATTAGTACTCAAGAGGATTTCAGGTGCGATGAAGAAAAATATTAGCAATATAACATTCAATGGAAAAATGAGGAGTTGACTATTCTGAAATGCATCTGATAGATATGATTCCTTTAGCCAATGATAGTGTTTGAAATTATCATCTTTGTAGTTCCATGCTTCTATGAGATACATACTCCAAACCTAAGTTAAGTACAAGAGTTTTGCATGGAGATGAAACAACTGAAATAGAATCTTGAATCTGATCAGAAATCTAATGTTGAAACTTTGAAAGACTACAAATACCCAACATATTTCAAGAAAGAATTTTCATCTATTGAAACCATGCAAAGAAAATAATTTTTCAAGAAAAACCAAATCTTACTTAGTTCAGGGATCTTACCAAAGTCGCAAGATCATGACATAACTATCAATGAAAATTAAAGTGCCTCAACTTCTTGACAAGTCTCAAAATTTTCAAGGATTGTAAAATCACATTTTGAAGATTGAATCAGATCATACCTGGTGTGCATATAGTTTCTACCACTAATTTCAATATGACAACTACTAACTGGATGGAAACTATCTCTATCACTGATTTGACTAGATTTTACAACTTCAACAACTAGATTACTTAATTCTAAATATTCTTCTACATGCACATGTAAGGATGAATATACTGGAAAAAATTCATGATTAACCTTGAAAAAAGAATTTTCTTCATGCAAAACTAGAAATGACAATGAGTAGAGTGGATACTCAATGATTTGGTTGTTCCCTTTTTCATCAAGGATAACCTCACTACGTTGTCAATTAAGTTAACTCATCATATGAATAACTTGAAGAACATGGAGTATCTTCATCACAAGTAGATGCATCACAAACAGTAGATCACAATGGATAGTGAGATGAAGAGGAAGTTTCCATAAGGACATCTTCTTTGATCGGATCAGATTCTAGATCTAATTATTTCAAATCAAAATCTTCTTGAGAAACAAAAAGATAAGTGAGTGCACTTGGGAATTCATCATCGCATACATAAATGAAGTCATTAATAATAGAATAATGGTTGCCCAAAGTATATATTGATTAATTAACTTCATTTGATTGACTACCAAGATTAGTAGATTGAAAATCATCCAAGATTGAAGGAAAAACATATTGACGCAAAGGGTTTTGAAAGGGGGAAGAGAGATCAAAAGTCCCTTCACTTTCCTGCTCCTCTACCTATGTAATGTTACTGCCTTGTACTTGATCACAATTTGAACCAACAACTTGAAAATTAAGAGAGTGTGAAGAACTAGTTGGTGGAGCGGATTGATCAAGAAGATCATGATACAAATAGTCATTGCATGTAGATGATAGAGGATAAAAAATGTCCATTGAAGAAGTAGTATTTTCAGTGGAACCAGATTCAAGATTGAGGTTAAGAATGATAGTGTTATATTGAGGAGTGGAAGGATTAATATTCACCCTAGTCTCCATGAACCATTCCAAGGTTTCCTCCATCATATTTGGATCATGAGAAATTGATGAAGGTTGAAGAGATGAATCAACCATTTGATTTTCAGATTTCCCAACTTCGACATCATTGCAAGGAGGCAGCCACATCGAAACTAAAAAACAAGGAGGAACATGAACAAAAGGAATAGTAGGTTCCTTCTCTGAAATTAGAGGTATCTTATGATTTACAAAAATTGGGGAAGCAAAAATATCAGGGGTTTCATATTCATAAAACTTTTGTTTAAAGAAAACCCAATCCATATCTTCTTCAGGAAATTCATAACATAGGTGAAGGAATTGATTAGAGAAATCATCAATTAATTCATTAAGCTTCATTCTTAGTTGATTAATTCTTTTAAGGACATCCTAGTAATCATACCCATCAAATGCTAAATGAAGCTCCTTGATAAGGTGTGCAAAAGAATTAATGGAAGCGGGTGGTAGGGTATGACACCATTGTTTAACTCGACCTTTAAGTGTAAGGCAAAAAAGAATACAAGACAAAATATTTGCAGTCAATTTCATAATGTTCACAGAACTTAAGAAAATGAGATGCATGCTCGGTAATCGATGTATCACCCTCACTATCAAACTTAAATTAAGACAAGTCATTAAGTTGTTCTGCGGAGATGAAAAGTTTGCCAAGGGATAGTTAGAGAGTGACAATGACTATAAGTTCGACTTATTCAAACTAAAAATTAAAAAAAAAATGAAGATATTTTAAAAATGAAAATTATTGGCCCTAATATTGGCTCCAATGGGGATGGCAGTCACCCAGTGAGGTGCCAAGAACAAAAAACGCATACTAGTAGCTTGTCCATTGTGAAACAGAGTCAACTGATAAACTGAAAATATGACCGAAAGTATGATTAACAGACTGAAAAATGACTACTGATTGACTCAAAAACATTGTACAGAATAAAAATATTCAAAGGACATATACATATTAGGTGACAGTTCAAAGGACATATCCTTGGACTTCAAACTTCAATGAGAGTTTTTCACACCTTCTAGAAATATACATATTAGGTGATTTCCTCTCTTCAATGTAACTAGTCAAGCAAAAGGATATTTGACTGAAAGTTTCTTATAATTCCCTTGAGCAGGCAGAAGAAAAAAGAGAGTGGAAACTCACAATTTAACTGATGTTGAGAACCAGAATCCATAAATAGCACAAATTTCCATAGATCTTGCAACAAACTGGCCATGGGAAGACAAACCTCTTCTTTCAATGATTCCAAGAGGTCAGCAAAAGGATCTTCAAAAACATAATTGGTTACCTTCACATGAGCACTTTGTTCATCAATTTTTCTCTCTTCAATTGAGGCAACCACCTGATCCACAGTGTTGATGTCTTCATCTAGGAAAACTTGCTCTTCTTCAACAAACTCTTCATTTTCAAAACCTGGAGGTAGATCTTCCTGAACAAAATCTTCATGTGCAAGAGGATTTAGAAAAACCCCTTCTCTTTCACTGCTCTCCTTTTCTTGATTTGGCTCGCTCTACTGAATACATTCATCAGATTCAAGAAGACAAACCTGCTACATTTCTTCATCGACCTCCATCTGATCAATTTCATCTGCAACTGCAGAAATTGTTACATGTTGGGAATCTTTATGAATATCCAGACAACAGACCTCTTATGTTTCTTCTTGAGGAAAAGACAACTCAAGCAAGGCTTCTTCAATTTCATCAGTCATTACATCCTGATCATAGATGTCAATTCTCATGAGTTGAAATAGATCATCTAATTTTCCACAAAATCTTTCTATCAACACTATAGAAGGATAAGTTTGTTTAAAATTTGTACAAAATGTTGAATAGAAATCTGTCAAAGAACAAATACTTGCAGCTGGAAAACCTTCATACCATGATATGGCTTTATCCTCTAAGGCTGACATAAACATTTTCATCAATGGATACTCATGAAAATTAACTTCAAGTCTACGTACATGCATGTGGAATTTAATTAAATGCAAAGCAACATATTCTCATTTTCCATCTCTGAATATTGGGAGATAGGTTGACCAATTAACAGGAGGCATATGATTCGGAAAACCAAGAATACGAGATCTATCCATAGGAGCATACCTGGCATTCGTTCTTGTAGAACCCATTTTGAAAACAATCACCAATCATTCTGAAAAAAAAAAAAAAAAAAAAAAAAAAAAAAAAAAAAAAAAAAAAAAAAAACTGACCTTTAACCAATGAAGTCATTGTGAACGTTTGATCTTCTGGATTCTTTGAATTTCGGAGTCGCCAGTTGAATGGTTCAGCCTCTCTATGTTTTTTTGTTGTTCACTGTCAACAACCAGATTTTCAAATTTAATAATATTTCCCAAGGAAATCAAAACTTTCGTTTGGTCCCTGGCAATGGCACCACTATGTTAGCACTTTGTAAATGCCTCCAGCTTGAAGAGAGAAACCCTAGAGGTAACCACAAACCTCTTTTGGTTAGAACATTGGCCTTCTCTACAAATCCCAACCATTTTCTCTTATTTTGTTCAATTTAAATACATTAGGCATATTTAACAATCAAAATAAGATACAATGTATCTTTCATCCACTTGAGAGGATCAAATCATCTTCAATTTAGAAACATCAATCTTTGAAAGCAAAAAACTAAGATAAAGCTAAAAATAAAATTGAAACATATTTTTTGATAAAATTAGCTTTATCTTATCTAATTCTCTAATCCCTATCCATTCCTTTCTATCCATATCACCAACATCATTTTGGATATCTATACATTTCCACATTTTCAAACCAAAATCCAAAAATTTCATCATTCTGTCAACAAAAACTGTGAAAATGGGCCACCAAGTGACACGTGTAGATCCCAAATGGTAGAACCTGTGTAAAACTTGAATGAGGTTATTGTATATGAACTTGTCTTGGAGATAAGCCTCTCTAATTTTCTTCAAATTATATCCCATCTCCTCACAAAATCCTCTGCAAAAAAATTACTAAAACAAGCAATTTGCATAGTCTGAAAAATATGCTTTGAAGATGCATTCGAATATCCCAATACATGACACCTGTGCAAAAAATGGAAGAGGTTATAGTTATTTGGCCCATCCTTGAGAAAAAAATATTTCAATTTCCTAAAATTCGCCTCCATGTGATCAGAAGCAACGTTTCAAATTGACTACTAAAACAGGGTATTTTGTGCAGCATTGTGCAAGAGATATGGCGGTCTTCTTTGGAGGAGCAGGTGATGTTGACTTCACGTTCCACTATTGGGGCTAGTGGCCCGTCAATGGTATATGTATGAATGGAAATTTCACTTAATAAAGGCTCGGATCTGACACGTTTTCATGAATATGTTGTAAATATAGTAGGACTATTCTTGTTATGTTTCCAATGTATGTTATTTAACTTACACTTATTCTTATGAACTATTTCATTTGCATTGGTAAAGAGTAATAGTACTAATCTAGTAAAGACATACACACATATACATATGAATGAATCATTGATCAACTAGTGAATTAGTTCACATAGAAGCAACGATCGTTAAAACAAATACAACACACCTTCAATAAGATAAGTACCTTAGCCACCAAAACAGTTATGAGTGTTTGATCATGTTCATCTTTTGTCCTTATTCACTTTGACCTCATTGATCCCACACTTAGCCAATTTCTGAAAAAGTTCCTTCCTGAGAAACATGACTTCACTCAACCCTCTGGAACTGCACACTGCGCAGTCTTAACCTTAAGCTCAGCCCTTGCCTCTTGGAACTACACATTGTGTAGTACTTGCCTCCTATAACTGCGCATTTTGTAGTCTTAGTGTTGAACCCCAACCCCTTGAGTTCCAAAACTTTGCAGCCTTTCATCCCAATCAGCTTCTTTTTTACATTACACAGTCTCAAGCCTTAAGCTTCTAGCGTAACTCCTTGAGCTACACAACTGCACAAGCCCTATGCCTCTTTCCCTCGATAACTGCGTAGTGGGAAACCCCAAGCCTCAAGCCTCAAGCCTACCTCCTTAAGCCCCTCAACTGTGTAGTCACTCTATCCTGGACTTCTTGAAATGTGCATTGTGCAGTCTCAAGCTTCAGTCTTGGCCCCTGACCTCTTGATTTGTGCAATTGCGCAATCCTTGAGCTAGTCTCTCAATGCAACACCCAGTTCTAGATCAGTCAGTGATTTTCATGAAGCATGATAGACTAGGTATTTTAAGAATAATGTCATCTTGTCATGAGTGGATTTTAGTTCTAGGTATTATATCTCTCTATGATAGGATGATGATGAAGGAGATGAAGAAGGATATCCTGCTAGAATACACCTTTGTAGTTGTAAAGACAAAGTTGATCATTGAACAAGAAGAAAAATGGACACCAGTTTGCGAAAGAAGATGGAGATCAAGATCCTAGTGAATACTCCTTACCTTCAAGCCTTATGGAGGAGGAAGAAGAATAACATGTATCATATTTTAAGAAGACATGAAAATAGTAGCAGAAAGAATGGCTTGACACTTCCTATCATCATACAGTCCATGTCATCAATGCCATCTCATGTCTTGTCAAGGTGTCATGTCACTATGATATATGAGATCATTTGTGGATATGATTATGTAATTTTCCATATACGAGAAATGTAATGTAAAGTGGAATTCCAAGGCTCATCCATAGAATGTGAAAATGCATAAAGGAGTCAAAAGGTCATATGGAATTCAAATAGTCATGAGGGTAGTCCAAGAGTCACAAGAGAGGTGAGGAGTCACCCCATTTGTTATATATACACCCTCATAGCTCATGCAAAGGAATTTAACCTTGGATTCTCCTACCAGGCATTATAGAGGAAGATAGTTCTTTTGGAGGAGCAAGTGGTTGCTCTAACACTCCACTATTGAAGTTAGTGGTGTTCATTGTATTGATGTATCTTGGAACTTTTTCTTAATACTTGAAGCTCACTGAGCTAGCACACTTTCATGCGTATGTCATAAATATTGTAAGATTACCCTTTGAATGTTTGTGATGTATGTTGTTTTCATATGTACTAAGGGAATTAAATTCAGTTTATTTGGTACTTATCTTGTTGAAAATGTGTTGTATATGTTTTAGCAATCATTGCTTCTATTTGAACTACTTCACTAGTTGATCAATGATTCATTCATATGTATATGCTCACATGTCTTTACTAGATTAGTACTATTACTCTTCGTTTAAAGTATCACTCTTATTTCCCCTTCGGTTGAAGAACCTTGATACATTTTGCACCTGAACATTCCATAAGGCATACTCACTTGTTCAT
Source organism: Pinus tabuliformis (assembly GCA_031772625.1). Taxonomy (NCBI): domain Eukaryota; kingdom Viridiplantae; phylum Streptophyta; class Pinopsida; order Pinales; family Pinaceae; genus Pinus; species Pinus tabuliformis. The sequence continues at coordinate 1,933,474,019 of CM062819.1, forward strand.
CTGAAAGTACATTTGCATTACTCTCTTGTGCTAACCATTGTATCCAAGGCATATCTCTAAGAATGTATGGCAGTTGGGCCTTATTTCTGGAAGGGTTACCACACCAAAAGGTGTGAAGTCTAATTGGGACGTTTCATGGGGGAAACCCCCTTGGTTGACGGATTTCCAGCACCATCAATAAATTAGTTGTTTGTTAGTGATATTGTAGGTTTTGGCTTTGAGGAACAAAGTCAGAACAAGAACTACAAAAAACAAAGAATAAGTGAGGAAAAACTTAAAATTACCAAGTATGTCCATATTCATGTTTTCAACAGTATTATAGGGAAATTTTGTATATTTTTGCCTGTGTTTTGTTCCAATGTTTGGTTTCTGAACCTAGGGATATCACTTTTATCTGCAATAGATATTTTTCCACCAAACAAGTGCTCTTTTATCCCTTTGAATTCTTGTACTTATACTTTTTATGGGTATATACCATGGTTTACAAAATCCACAGGTGAATACCATGGGTGAAGATCACAAATTATGATGATAAAAATGAAATCATCATGTGATTCAAATACCATTGGTAAATACCATGGTTTACAAAATCCATGGGTGAATATGATGGTAAAAACTAAATCACCATGTGATTAGATTCTCACTTCACTATTATGATTTATTTTGTTATTTATCATGCATATTATAAATACAATCCATGGTTTTACAAAAATTGGTAGAAAAATAATTATTAATTATGGCAATTATCATCCACCTGGATCAATCTTCCCCGCATAAGAAGTAATGGTCCCCATTGAATCAAGTTTCCTCATTATATGGGGAAACTTTTTCGTGAACTTGGTTCCTGGTAAACCACTTGCCTTGGTGAAGAATCTTCCTTGCATTAACCAATTGATAGAGTTGGATGTTCTATTGGTGAGTACTCGTCATCTTGGTGTCCATAATCCCATCAATTGAAGCCTGAAATTTATACAGAACTTGGTGTTGGTCATGTCATTGTTTGTACTTGGCATTGGATTTTGGTAGGGAATCATGAACCTATTTTTGGAAGTGTTGAAATCGTTCAACAAATTTGGTTTCTCGATGGGAGGACTTTGTTGGTGAAGATACAATCTAAAAAGTCACATCCATGGGGATTGTTGACTGAAACCTTGAACATGTTTGAAAATATTTAATACAGTTGTAAAGAGCTTTATTATATCCATGTTGAACGCATGGAAGGTTGTCATCCTATGTAAGTGGATGTGTGACTTGGAAGTGTATAAGTGCCTTATAGTGAGATGAATATATCTCTGGGTCAACCTTCTACAATTTTGTCCACCTACTTGTGTTCTGTAGAAAGAGATTGTATTAAATTTGTGGTGGTTACAGTGACTTGTTGTTCACCTTTTGATTGAACTATGGAGAGGAAAAACTTGGAAGTATGAGAGACTACCTTCTTGCACTTTTTTTTTGAGATCAATGAAATCACAATAGTCGCAACTACCTCTGGTATCTTGTAGAATTGATCCCTCGAAGTAACAACGACACTATGAGGTTGTTGATTGTGTTGGACCCCCCAACATTTAGGGGATCTCCCTGATACGAAGTCCCAATTAAACCTCACATCGTTTTGTGTAGGAGTCCCATCTGGAATACGGTCCGGTTGTCGATGTGGTGAGTTTTAGTGATATGCCTTGGATACAATAACACATAGAGTGATGTATGATAACTTTAGAGAAAACAAGTGTGTGACCCTGCAGAAAGCCAAGTACAATGCATGAAAGTTCTAACATGCATAAGGGAAAATGGGTGAGCCCCTTAGAATTTTGTAATAGTACATAGCTTGAAAGGAACACACGAGCATAAATGACATCACAAGCTAATATGTGAAATAGTTCACAAGTCAATAGTGATGAATTAAACAACAACAGGCATTCAACATGTAGGTTTTAACCCTGTATAGAAATTACCTACATACGAATTCTAAAAATAAAAAATAAACAATGGCGAGAACATGAAACATAAAATAGATATACACTTAGATTTTCCCCTAGATCCCAAAACTGGGACTACCAGACTAATTTGCCATTATGTTCCTTTCAATGTTACAATACATATATATACATGCTGAAGCATCCATTAACCCTGGATTAGAACATAATCGTAGTTCCATTGAGCAGATCTACAAAATACCATGGACATAAAACCATCATGCCCAAAACCATGTGTGAAATCCATGCACAAAAATTCGCCCACATAATATAGGGTCCAAAAAAATTTCTCGGGGCACTACCCTAGACCCCGTGCAAGGAGCGTTACCACAACCCTTGTGACCCCCAGGCAGCATCCAACACAACGTACAAGGGGGGGCTACCTCCCCCCCGCGTGTGGGGTGGTCGTGGAAAGAATGTAACACAACCCAACACAACAAGATTTGTGCCAATGCAAACGAAATAGTTCATAAGCATAAGTGTAAGTTAAATAACATACATTGTAAAGGTTAATACAATAATTAGTTTAGGGCTAATTATTGTATTAACCTTAACCTGTTTATGATACTATTGGGCATTTATAATTAGATTTGATTTTTTCCATAAATTCATTAATTATACATTGATAATTATTTCTATTATAACCTTAGAATTGAGTTTCCCTTTAACCAATGTCCAAAAAAAACCCCCTTTTTAAACCTTATAAATAATAAAATATTTACCTTATGACATAGTTAACTTTAATCATTTTTGAATAAATAAATATTGAATAAATATCGATTATTAATAGAAATTTGACCATTAGGTTTAAAGGATAAATTATGATAGACCAATAATTTTAGTTATACTATTAGTAATAAACATTCAACCCTATAGGTAATAATTTATTTACCTAAGGACTTAGTTACCTCTATTATTTTTATTGGAATAAAAAATATTGAACTAATATTGATTATTTGACCATTAAGTTTAAAGGATAAATTATGATATACCAATATTATTAGTTATACTATTATTAATAAACTTGGACTTTACCCTTAATTATGGTATTTACCTAAGATAACTAAATTCTAGGAATAATAATGTTTTAACAATTTGTTTGGGATTATAAATTATTAAGTAGATATAGAGTATTTAATAAACATATATTATTTTATATAACTTATTATTTTAATGGACCATTCTATTTAAATATTAAATATGATATATTTTAAAGAACTAAATAGTGAAGATCTATCTTACCAATGGACCATTAAATAATTATTACATAATTACCTAATATAACTAAATTATAAAAATAATAGTGATTTATTACCATTCACTTGATTGGAATAATAATAAATATAGATTAATTAATATATATTATGAGATATAATGACCATTATAATTAAAATATTAATATTATACTATGGATTCTCTTAATATTTGAGATAATAATAATAATAATAATATATCTATTTATTTTTAAATTAACAAATGAATTCCTTTATTTACCTATTTTAACTATTTCTAGAAATATTAATTAACTATTTTAGTAGTTTGACCAGGATCATTAGGTCAAAATTAGCCGTTAGCATTATAGCTGTTGGAGTCTCTGCACACTCTATTTAACCGAGCTAAGTCGGATTCGTTCTTCAACTTGTCCTGACGATGAACCACACTGGTTGGTTCGAAACGCGTCGACAAAAGATTGGTTATGTGATTTTGCCGAAGATTATCTAAACAATAACAAAAATAGTCCTACTATATTTACAACATATGCATGAAATTGTGTTGGTTCTAAGCTTTTATTAAGTGAAAGTTTCATTCATATATATCCTATTGATGGACCACTAGGCCCAATAGTGGAACATGAAGTCAACATCACCTTCTCCTACAAAGAAATATACTTTCTCTATGCTACAGAGAAGCCAAGGCTCTCACAAACTCCCAAGCCTCTAATTCTAAGCCTAAGCCTAGCCAAAATCTTGGTTCCCAAAAGCCCTTTACATGAGTTATGAGGTTATATTTATAACATGAGGGGGTGACTCTTCAACTCCCCTTTGTGACTCTTGGATTTCCCTCATGAATCTTCAACTTCTTTACAAAATGACTTATTACATTACATCATGATTCTTCACATTTGAATATTGACACTTGGAATTCCACTTACAAATTACAAAATAATATTACAATTTACACTCGTGATGACATAAGAAAAAATTGGTTAGAGACAAATCGATAAGCTAATAGGACAAAACACTACCATGCTTGAGTTTGTGGAAACTCAAGCTCAACAACTTCCACTTGATGTCTTTCAGTCACGTTTCGGTGCCAAGCTTGGTACTATGTGATAACATCCCCAAATTATGCGATGGTTTCTGGCTGGAAGCATACTCTAGCGTCCATGGCATCCGGGTACAATGATTTGAAACTAGTTTGAACTTCCCTCTAGAGCATGAGCAACATTGTTCTCACCTGGACAGGGCCACCAATGTAGTTCTGCATATTCTATTTATTCACCTCCAAATATTCCTTAGTGGAAATCTATCTATGCTACTCCAGTTATTCATTTATCTCCTGCCTGACCTGGTTCCTAGGTTTGCCTTAAGTGAATAAGCCAACTAATGGGATCCTGTGGGACTTCACCAAGAAATCCATACTGTTGTATAATCGTGCATAAGAGGCCTGAATGATACCAATGAATGAGGTGAGTTGTTTATTGTTTTGGATCAACATCTAACCTCTTTCTTTCTCCAGGTCTACTTGTCACTTCATTTTCTTTCTCAAGTCAAGTGGTGCCCCTTTGTATCACATTGAATATTCATGCACGACAGCAATGGAAACTTGTACATTCTTGAGAGTTTTGACAAAACATTTTCATTGTTGTTGCAAGCCATACAAGTGGACAACTAACTTACACACGATAACAATATCCTCATAAAGATTCTACATGGTCTCTCCAAGTGTCAAGACTTCACCAAGTATTGTTGCCTTCATATCCTCTAGATGGACTTGTGAGGAAGCTGGGTTTTGAGCTACTGCGTTGAGTTTTTCAACCTCTTTCCTGGAAGTCTGCAATTTCTTTTCCAATTACTTGTTCTCGAGCATCAAATACTCAGTGTTTGACTTTGTTTCACCTGCGAAGGCCAAGTTGGTTGTGGGAATGGCATTGGGATTCTTCTTGGTGTCCACCATGATCACCCTTTCTCTAGTAAATGCAGGAGATGTGAGGTCACCCATAAAATGCTTCTTACATGCTTGTACAGTATTCTTCTAGAGTTTATCGTATGGCATATTGTATGTGTTCATAACCATATCATCATCAAGAGGAACAACTTCCCCTTCCTCCCCTGGAGCTGACTCTGCTGCTAGAGGTGGTGGAGACTGAATAACGACCTGATGTGTGTTAGGAATCATGTTGACATCTTGATTCTATGGCACTAGTTCATCCTCCATGTCTATGATCTCTATCAACTCTTCAACCTGCTGAGAAAGCTCCTGGTCCTACATCTTTCTACTCTCCTCCTCTTCTGGTTGTCGGTTATGTTCTTGTTCTTCAACTTGTTTTCGCTTTGTTTCTTCTTCTATTTCTCTTTTCCTTTCTTCTTCCTCCCTCTTCTACTTCTCTTCTTGTTATTGCTTCTTCTTTTCTTCCTCCAATCTCCTCTTCTCTTCCATTTTCCTCCCTTCTTCTCTTTGCCTTTGTTTCCTCTTTCCCTTTGCTTCTAAAGTCACTTTCATAATAGTTGGATCTGCTTTCATCTTATGGCTTCGTTCTCCTCCTAGACTATAAGCAACCTTTCTCTTTCCCTTATCCTGCGCAGCGTTGATCCATTCTATTGGTGTTGCTTCGAGAGTAGCTTCCTTCTGTGGAGTCACCTATGAAGTTCCAACAAAATTGACTGACTCGCGGAACTTGGAGGCATTGTAACAATTCTTCCATGGATCCTCCTCTGGTCAATGAAATGTCTCGTTGAGCCACTGGAAGTGAATTCTCACACAGTGGTATTTGCAAATACCACAGGGAACATATATATTAAAGTCAAGAGTATCGAATGCAAACTTCTTTACCTCTTTTCCTTTGGTATCCCTAACTTTTAGGTTCTTGATCTCATACAATCCAACTTCCATAGGAAGAGTTGGCGAAGGTGCTTTCTTATTCCTATGAAAAGGTTCTAACCACTCTATTGAGAAATGATATGAAACTTCTTGCATGAAAAGCTTGTTGGTGGCATATTTTGGCAAAATATGCGGTGACTTCTAAGCATCAAACACTCTAAGGAAGGTGCCATCCAGTGAGGCAAACCAATCTTCGATCTTCGATACTGCTTCCATTGCCCCACGTGACATGCAAGGTGGTTCTTCCTCAAAGATCATCTTATATAGCGAAATGAGGAAGTGGTTAGTTAACTTCTCCATAACTCCTCTATGGCTACAATCCAAGAGAAATCTGTAGTGAGGTTTCCAAGTCCATTTCATGCCAAGGAATGCATTATGTGCACAAATTGCATCTAGTAAATATCTAGACATGTAAAATATTGCTTGCGCACCCTTGGGAGGATTATGGGTGTTCGCTACATGGATACTTAATTGTCGATCCAACAAGTTTGGCCATTTGAACGACTTCCCCTCGTTCACAACCTGGTTCAATAATATTTCCCACCCTTTAAGAAATGTTTTCATGCTCTGCTAATTGTAGATTTTGTAAGCTAAGATGATCAACAACTAATAGGCCCTCCTGAGGGATTTTTTCTTGTAAGTATTGGTGGGTATCTGTTGAAACTTTGATGGCTCTTTCACCCATCCTTTAACAACATCTTTCATGCCCACAAAATTCTTGGTGGCATAGAAGTATGTATCCATGAGTGTTTCTCTCTCGAGAAAATGGTACATAATATGTTAATCTACTTCTGCAAAAGTAGCAAGATTTTATCCACTGACATTGTTCAAAGTCATATTCTTCACATCAATATGTGAAACAATCTAGTTGATAACATCTGCACATGGGAAGGCTGGATATTTCCATGCAACTCTGTGTAGCCCTAATTTCTAGACATTAATGTATACTTGTTGGTCCTCTAGATCTTCTTGGAAGCTTTTTGTTGAAAACGCTTCATTCACTTTCTTCAATGTAAGATCTGGTTCATTTTCCACCAACAATTGAGTGACTAAACATACTGGAAATTTTACTGGCATACTCTCAACCGCTTCCCTAGTACTTCTCTTTATGGTATCTTTTGAAGCAACTCCCTTGGGTGCCATGATAATAGTGACTGCTAGAGAGAATTTCTCAACAACTGTGATACCTGCAGGGGGAATGCACTCATGGCAAGATTACATTAGCTTTCACAAATCAACTTTCAAAGCAAGATCAGGCAGCAAACCAGTGAGAGAGATTGCGCAAATTTCATGGTCAAGTGAGAGAGACTGGTTGAGGGAACTATGAATTGTGTAGTCTGAACAACCAGTGATGCATCTTGAGGTTTGAGACTGCACAATGCGCAGTTCAGTCTAGGCTGTGATAGGGAGAGACTACGCATTGCATAGTCTTAGTGGCCAAGGTGGCAGGATTGAGCCAGGGGACTATGTAACGCACAGTTGAGCTAGCTTGTACTACAAATTATGTAGTCTCAGAGGCCAAGTTCTCAGCTTGAGCCTTGGACTTGCGCAATTCCTAGTTGGGCAAGGCAGTGCATGGCCAAGTGAAGTGCAGATATGCCCGATGAGGGTGTAGGAAACAAGCATATCTAAGTGATAATGCAATTTAAAGTGAATATTTGACTAATTATGGATAAATCAATGTGAATCAAGTGAAAAAACCTAACAAACAGAAGGATAAATACATATGCAAGGAGAGTCGCCGAAACAATGATCACAGGTGTTCAAAAACAAGAAAATTGATGCAACACTTATGAAAGGTGAATGACAAACTAAATCAACACTTCTACAAGCTAATATGAGTTAAAATTCCAGCAACAATGAAGAGAACAAGCAAGATAGAACTCACATAAGTGAAAATACAAAAAGCGACAAAAGACGACAAAAGCAAAACTCCCCTAGAAAAGAAATGAAAACTCCACCGAAGGCTCCTTTATCTCCTTGGGAATTATAGAGCTCAAAGATCGAATTTACAAATGATATTTAGAGGCATCAATTAAATAAATTTGGGTGGATTAAGGTTTATGACGCACATGCCTAAATCAAGGAAAAAGTGACACTTGGTGGAAATTTCTAAAAATAACATATGTGCCACCTTCGGGAAACTAATGATGAATCCCTATTTTCTAGGGATGTTTTTTCACCCTTTTTTTTCTTTTTGCTTTTTTTCTTTTTTGGGAAACTTTCCATGCACACTTCCAAGGAATATTGCACAATTTCGGGGAACTGTGTAACTTCCCGGCTCAGTGCATTGCGCAATTTATGAGCACAATGGATGGATTTTGCAGTGTCTAAGCTTAGTGTTGGGATTCCATCCATGACTATGAAATTTTCAAGCTCAAGGTTGAGATGCCACTCTGGATTACATAGTCTCCATCATCAAGGTTGGTTTTCCTTCTAAGATTGTGCAGTTTCTGGAGGCAAGCCCAAGACTACTGCAAGGTCAAGTTAGAAGGTTAACCTGTGACTCAAAAAGATCAAATAATTATGAAAATAAGCAAACACAAGCACAACTAAAAAGAATAAATCTTAATCAAATCATGAATACTTGGTGATAGTAAAATATAAGTTACTGTGGATAGAAGGGAAGGCTCCACAATCAAAGCATAGGAAAAATTTTGGAGGGTGGTTGTAGAAGCTACAACACTTGGCGACAAACTGGTAGAACTCCAGCTCTCTGTATGGGTCTTTTCTCATGCAAAATAGGTCTAACTCTTCAGGAACTATTATTTAGTTCTTTGATTATCGTAGCTTCATCACTTAGCTTGCGTTAAATATATAGTCCTTACCATTCTCTTCATCGGCGACATGCTTAACCAAGCCAAGTCAAACTAAGTTGTTTCGATTGGGGATGAGGAGTATATATATACACAAGTGAAAAGAATTGTCAGCGTCTTAGTTTTCATCTCTGGTGTTGCTCCATTGCAAGCAGGCCTAGATAGTACCCTAACAAAGTCACTTCAAGAACACAAACATTGCTCCACTCCTAGCAAGCCTGGACAATACCCCGACATAGTTGCTTGCTTCACCTCTTTGCATAGCTCTTCTTTCGCCTTTATTTTATTTTTTTCATTTTGTTCAAAGAACTGTGCATAGAAACTTATTTATTTCATGGGGTGAAAGAGGGATCCCAACTTATTGATAGTAGAAGATGTTGTCCCTTCAGAGAAGGATATTTATATATACCTTTGACACACTTGTTAAGGATTTCCTCCCCTCCTTACTCTACTTGATTTAGTTGACAAGGAACCGAAAATAAAAGACCGATTAGAGTAGGCAGTACTAGTTATAGGTTCAAGCATCATGATTCCACTACGATTTTCTCTGAAAGACCGATTAGAGTAGGCAGTACTAGTTATAGGTTCAAGCATCGTGATTCCACTATGATTTTCTCTTTAAAAAGGACGTATTTTCCATCAGAGTATCATCGACTAAAATAATGCAAGATTCATGCTAAGAGATGGAATAAATAGATAACTAAGCATTGATAGCAACAAAACTTCCTCTGGGACTTTACCATGCTTGCTTCGGAAACCAAACATGGTCTCATGTGGAAGTTATTCTACGACTGAAAGAAAAAATAAAAAAGAAAAAGACAGAAAAGGAGCAAGATAGAAAGTAAATCAAAGAAAAACAAAACAATGATAACAAACAAACTACTCCTACTCCTAACCTAACGAGCAATAGGACAGACTTACGTAAAATGAAACTTCCAGTGTAACCACTAACGCATTAGTTGGCCTATGTAAGCAAGGGAATGCATATCAATAAATATATTCAAGAATGACAACAAACAAGAAAGGTAAGACAATACATACCAAGACGTTTGAAGTTTGAAAATGCACACAGAAAAGTATGAAAGAAAAGTGCATGCAAAGCATTCTGCGGATGCATTATGGTGTTCAGACACATTGCAACTCAAAGACATGCAAAAACAAACTTTCAAACTTCGAAACTGGGTGAACATGAAGAAAGAAGAAAACTTGTGTTTTGCAACAGTGCTCGCCAGGTATGACTCCTCCAATGATTGAGTGATAGGATTGTGCAATACAGATGGAGGATACGAAAATTGTGAGACAGATTGATTTTCAATTTGTGCAGAGGAGTGATGAGGAGCCTTGAAAAATACATCATTGTTCTAATTAGAATTGGAACTGGCCTCAAGACTATAAGAACCTGACATAACCATCAACTCGGGTTGAAGTTCCTCGACAACTTGCGGAAGTTCCAAATCATCAGAAGATATATCATCAAAGACTGGTGGATAAGATGTTCGGTCCCTATACTACTAGTGTAACCCCTTATTGTTATTAGTGCAACCCCCTTATTATATTGTTGTGCCCATGTAGTCCCCATATTATTATTATTGTGCCCCATAGAAGCCCACTATTGTTATTGTTGTGCCCTTACATTATTATTGTTATGTCAGCTTTGATTATATTATGACCCCTTAGACTTATATATATAAATGAGGTCTTGTCATTTGTATCATCCAAGAATTTTTCATTTGTGTAATGTAAAGGAGGTTGCCCCCTCGAAGAGGCTGATTTCTAAGGCGTTGATCTTTCTTTTCTATCTTTTTGTGAGCTGGTTTCATAACATTTGGTATCAGACCATATCAAGAAGAAAAAGGTTCAGGAAGTGAAAGATCACATCGAGCACCAAGAAATGAATCCAACCATATCTTGTAATGTATTGGCAGGAATTACCACTCCTCAAACTCTCAAGATAGAAGGACATATCAAGAAGAAAAAGGTTCAAGCAGTGAAAGATCACATCGAGCATCAACAACAAGTTCTCCAACTTTTAAAGGATAACCCCACTTTGGTGCAGAATCAAATAAAACAACAGGCAGATCAACATCGCAGTGAAGTTTTGATGTAGGCGATTGGGTATTTTTACGGCTACAACCATACAAACAAATGTCCCTCAAGAAAGCTAAGAAGGATAATAAATTATCACCAAATTACTATGGTCCTTACAAGGTGATGCAAAAGATTGGTACTATGGCATACAAATTGGAGTTTCATGCAACTTCTCGAGTTCCCCTAGTTGTCCATGTTTCAAGCTTAAAGAAGGTTATAGGTGACAAGCTCCTAGTTCAAACAATATTGTCAAAACTTGACGAGGAAGGAAAAATAATATTGGAACCTGAAGCAATCACAGAAACAAGAACCCGAGAGCTACGAAATAGAACAATTTCAGAGTATATCATCAAGTGGAAGAACTTACCCGCTGAAGATTCCACATGGGAGGACAAGAATTTTATACAGAAGCATCCAGAACTACTCAAGCGTTGAGGACAACACTTTTTGAAGGAGAGGGGCATGTTAGGTCCCTATACTACTAGTGTAACCCCTTATTGTTATTAGTGTAACCACCTTATTATATTGTTGTGCCCATGTAGTCCCCATATTATTATTGTTGTGCCCCATACAAGCCCACTATTGTTATTGTTGTGCCCTTACATTATTATTGTTATGTCGGCTCTGATTATATTATGACCCCTTAGACTCCTATATATAGAAAGGAGGTCTTGTCATTTGTATCATCCAAGAATTGTTCATTTGTATAATGTAAAGGAGGTTTCCCCCCGCCCCCCGAAGAGGCTGATTTCTAAGGCGTTGATCTTTCTTTTCTATATTTTTGTGAGCTAGTTTCATAACATTAGAAAAATCAACAGTGCAAAAAATCAAAGTCGTGACGAGATGAATGGGTCAAAAGATAACAAAATTCATGATCAGAAAGTTCAAGATCAGAAACAAAGGCATCCTCATGATCTGTCAAATCATAAAGAGGGGAATATTGAAAACAAGGAATTTCACCATCTAATTATTCACAATGATCAGATGATGGTTTTGGAAGATCAAAAAGAGAATATTTTTCCTCTCTACATTCAAATGTAAAACTAACATTCCACAAGTTCTGAGAGTGATTGGAAGAAATAATATCATGATAAGGTAATTCTTCACAAGATTCAACAAGAATGATAGAATCACGGAAAATGTTTGGATAATGATGGAGAGGTGTGAAGGAAAAGAATCATCCTTCATCCTAGATTCTTGTTCAGATGTGGACTCCCACATATAGTCATCGTAAATGATATCACAAGTTTGTTTCTCAATACCAACTCCATCTAGAACTTGATCCTCATGAACATCAAAAGAAACATTTGAAACAGGTGAACACAACAACTCACAATCTGAAGGACCAAAGGAACCAAAGGATGGAGGACGAGGAGATAAAACTTCATCGCAAACATCATATTCGCAGTCCAAACTTGCGCTGAAATTCTAAATATGTGGGGTGGGAGAAGATGGTGGTAAATCAATGGATGAATTCTCAATTTATCCCACTCCAACTTACGGAAATGGAGTTGTTTTATGAGTAGAAGACAGAGACTCACTTAGGATAACAACTTCATCCATCATAGATTTAGAAGCTCTAATACTGAGGTATGTTGGGAGGATTTTGAAGATTCATACTCGTCTGAATTCATCAAAATGAGAAGAAATTTGAACTTCTCTTTCAATAAAGGCCAATCAACATCATCTTTACAAAATTCAAAACAAAAATGAATGGTTCGATCGTGAAAATCATCAAGAGATTCATTAGGTGCTTTTCACAATCTTATAATTTTCTTGAACGCAGATTTATAATCATACATATCAAAGGTGTAGTAAAGTTATGTGGCAAGATGTTAGAAAGAGTGTATAGAGGCAACAAGAAATGTGTAACACCATTCCTTTACACGCCCTTCGAACATGAGAATGAACAACCTACAAGCAACATCCTCACAATGAATATTGTGTTTTGTGCAAAATTCGAGAAAACGAGAGGTGTACTCGAAAATGTTGTTTCACCCTCGCCATTGAATTTAATATTTGGAAATTCATCAATGATTCTTGGGGAACTTTTAGATTTTTGGTTCTTGAAAAACATGTAGGGGTTGTGATTTGGGGGAATTCATTAATGAGTGCGGAAATTTCAAACAGACTTCATGGGCTCAACTTGTCGTTTGGCCCTCCTTCTAGCACCAGAAATGTTGTCGTTGTTGGACCTTCCAACATTAGGCACGAAGTTGTTCAACCTCTTGCCTGGAAGCCTACAAGTTATTTGAAAATTTCTTATTCTTGGCCATCAAATACTCAGTGTTTGACTTTGTTGCACATGCGAAGGCCAAGTTGGCTGTGAAAATGGCATTAGGATTCTTCCTGGTGTCTACCATGATCACCCTTTCTCTAATAAATGCAGGAGATGTGAGGTCATCCGGAAAATTCTTCTTACATGCTTATACAATCTTCTTCTGGAGTTCATCGTATGACATATTATATTTGTCCATAACTAGATCATCATCAAGAGGGAAAACTTCCCCTTCCTCGCCTGGAGCTGACTCTGTAGCTAGAGGTGGTGGACATTAAATAGGGACCTGTTGTGTTTTAAGAATCAGATCAACATCTTGATTCTATGACTCTGGTTCCTCCTCCATGTCTATGATCTCTATCAACTCTTCAAGTTGTTGAGCAAGCTCCAGGTCCTGCATCTGTCTTCTCTCTTCCTATATTGGTTGTCATTTCTGTTCTTGCTCTTCAACTTGTTTTTTCACTGTTTCTTCTACTATTTCTCTTTGCCTTTATTCTTCTTCTTGCTTCTGGTTCTATTCTTGTTCTTGATTCTTCTTTTCTTCCTCCAATCTCCTCTGCTCTTCCCTCTTCCTTCATTCTTCTCTCTGCATCCTTTGTTTCCTCTTTGCCTCTACTTCTAAATCTACTTTCATAATAGTCAGATCCACTTTCATCTTGCAACTTTGTTCTCCCCCTAGACTATAAGTAACCTTTGTCTTTCCCTTATCCTGTATGGGGTTTCTCCCTTCTGCTATAACTGATTCTAGAGTAGCTTCCTTCTGTGGATTCACCTATGAATTTCCTACAAAACTGACCGGCTCGCAGTACTTGGAAGAATTATAAAAATTCTTCCATGAATCCTCCTCCAGCTCGTGAAATGTCTTGTTGAGCTATTGGAAGTGAATTCACGAATAGTGGTCTTTGCAAATACCACGGGGATCATATAGATTAAAGTCCATACTAACAAATGAAAACTTCTCTATCACCTTTCCTTCGTTATCTGTAACTTTCAGGTTCTTGATCTCGTACAATCCAACTTGCATAGGAAGAGTTCGCCAAGGTGCTTTCTTCTTCCTGTGCAAACATGCTAACAACCCTGTGGAGAGATGATATGAAACTTCTTACATGGCAAGCTTTCTGGTGGCATACCTTAGCAAAATATGTAATGACTTCTGACTATCGAACACGGGAAGGTGACATTCGGTGAGGTAAACCAATTTGCGATCTTTGATACTAATTCCATTGCCCCACGCGACATGCAAGGTGGTTCTTTCTCATTTTGTTTGATTTGAATTGGCACCTAGTTTTTCATGTAGCATGATGTGATAAGGCACTCCATTTGGGGTGATATGATTATTTGTGCATGGGAATCATTAGAATGCTTGGGTAGATACGTTGCTTAGATAGTGGGGGGAATATATGGGTTATGTCATGTATAATATGTAATCATGGTCTTTTGAGGGAATAGGTTTAGGATGGGATGGGGAAAATAAAAGTCATATGACTAATGAATAGGGGATAGGGAAAGGGATTTATGAATGAACAATGGGAGATTGGGAGATATAGGTTATGGAATTAAGGAAACAAGGGTAGATTAGAAAAGGGAAAAGAAATATGATATTCTGGAAAGACCATTTTGCTTAAGTAGCAAAACTTCGACTGCAATGAACTCAAGGCAACTAATGAATAGGGGATAGGGAAAGGAATTTATGAATGAACAATGGGAGATTGGGAGATATAGGTTATGGAATTAAGGAAACAAGGGTAGATTAGAAAGGGGAAAAGAAATAGGATATTCTGAAAAGACCATTTTGCTTAAGTAGCAAAACTTCGACTGCAATGAACTCAAGGCAACTTTCTAACAAACTCATAACTGACACATACCACATGACTTGACTGTTTAAAATTTTGTAACCATGACTCCCAATGACTCGATATTGTTTCATGCTTTAACTAGACCACTTGATGACTAAACTCATGGTGATATAGAGCGGTGACTTTCGAACTTATGACAATGATAGTGACTATAAGTTCAACTTATTCAAACTGAAAATTAAAAAAATTTGAAGGAATTCGACAAATGAAAACTACTGACCCTCACAAAATCCATGAAAATGATGTCAAATCCAAATAGCTATTATCATCAATCCCTGAGAAATTAGGAAGAAATACCTCTCCATGAAAGATAAGAATCCTAGATTAGATACCTTAAAAACCCTATTTTTGGAGTCAGTCGCATGTACCAACATTACAACATGCAACATTGCACCTTTCATAGTGATCAGGTGCTCAAAATTAGGCTAAAAAATCAAAGCGTCAAAATCTTGATAAACTTAGCTTCAGATCGAAGAGCTTGTCATTCTGATTCCAATGGTGTGAACGACACTCAAATTCAAGCTCATATGCAGAAGTTAGAGAAAGTCAAAGTTCAGGTTTGACTTGGACACATGGCAGGATTGGATGATGTGGCAAGGCCCTTCAGCAAATGGGGAGGTGCCAAGTGGCAGGCCACCATTGGCACCCGCATATCATAAATCTCATGTCGCAGACGGGTCGACGTTAAAAATTGGCCCCATAACAGCCAAGGTGCGATGCAATAAGGCAAGCGGGAAGGCATTAAAGAATCAGCCCCGAGCAGGGAAGGGTTGTGATGCGATGGATCACAGATCGAAATCGCACTTTGCCGAAAAACAGAAGTCCTGATATATGGACCGTCGATACTCTGCCAAATTTCTATTTGTGATTTGCAAAAGGATCCTGGACGCGATACATTTATAAGCTCCAATTAAGAGTTTCGTCTGGTCCACTGAATCGCAATCGCATATCGCCCGACTGGTTCACAGTCCATAAGACCGCAGGACTCTGCCAATTGTGAAAGGATCCTAGACGCGATACAATTATAAGCTCCAATTAAGAATTTCGTCGGGTCCACAAAATCACAATCGCATATCGCCCACCTGTTTCACAGTCCACAAGATCACAGGACTCCGTTGATTGCGATTTATGATGGGAAGTCGGTGCCGATAGATTATGGCCCGTCGGGCGGAAAAATTATCGCTCGGTTTGTGGATTTTTGGAGCGAAATTGTGGGTTCCTGTCGAATGTGGAGAAATTTGTGGAGCGAATATTGGGAGAACTAGGAGAAGTCATAACTTCTTCAGTTTTCCACCAAATTGGATGCAAAAAGAGGCTAGATGGCAATTTTTGGACATTCTGAACTGATGGGAACAGGCTTCAAAAGCATTTAAGCATTGTAAATATATATTTTTACACTTTTGAGCATAATAGAGAGGCCCAGACCATTGGAAGATGGACCAAGGAGATGTAGCCCAAGAGGGGTGAACTCCTTTATCATGTGCTTGTTGTAATGTGTATTTTATGATGTTTTGTATATGTTTATGTTGTTGTTTAGTTTCTGATTTATGTTAAATTTCTCATAAAATTAACATAAAAATTCTTCATTTCACTTGCAAAAATTCATGAATTCTTAAGCACAATGAAAGCATTTTTGTTTATAATCTTAGGAGGATCTTAACACTGCAATCTAATACTCTAAATCAGATCAATTTGGTATCAGAACACTAGGTTTTATTTGTGAAAGAAGGATTCTATTGTTTGCAAGTTTATGTCATGCTTACAAGGTTAAAACTTAAAAGAGGTGAAGGAAAGTTGGTTGGAAGCCCTAAAGTTGGGTTAAGGGGAAGAAGAGAAAGGTTGCCACAATCTCCAACACCAATTCAGCCTCAAGTTGCAGTTGAGACTCCAGAGATCATGTCTCATGATGGAGAACCTAAAAACATGACAGATGATGAGAAGACTTTCAAAAAGGCTTTCTTTGATATGACAGAGATGGTGAAAGTCCTCTATGAAGAGAGGAATACCAAGTTGCAAGGGGAAAGTTACAAACCTCCCAAAGGAGAAAGTTATTCAGAAGGAGGTAATGGAAATGGAGACAAACCTCCACCCTCTCCACCATATTCTTCATCTTCTTCTTCACAAGCATCCTCACCCTATTCCACTAACACAACCCTTACTCATACCCATCATCATTCTTCAAAAGGAACTGGTAAATCACATTTTTTTAAACTTGATGTTAAATTTGAGTTGGTGAAGTGAATGCAGAGAAGCTTGATAATTGGATTCATCAGTTGGAGGTCTATTGCAGGATTCAAAACCTTCAAGAGGATGACAGAAAGATTCAATTAGCTTCATTGAGAATGGAGGGTGAAACACTAATATGGTGGGAATCAAAGACTCAAGAGGAAATTAAAAAACATGGTGAGATCTCAATTTCTTGGAATGATTTCATTGTTGCAATCAAAATACAATTCTACCCTCTAGCTTATATGCAGAAAGCCATCATGAGTTAGCAGAACTTTAGACATCTTAAAGGTCTTTGATGTTAGGTGTAGATTTGCAATCACTGGACACATTGATGAAGTACATAGGGGGTTTACACAGATACCTTAGGCATACTATCTTAATGTTTAATCCCAGTAATCTAGATGATGTGTGTGTGTAAGCCACTCATCTTGAAGCAATATGGAAAAACATCTCAGAAGAAGGTAGTAAAAAGTCGTTTAAGGGTAAAGAGAAAGAAAAGGGTTTCAAGGGAAAGAAAAATGCATCCATTAAAAAGGAAGGAGAGAAAACAATATGTAAACATTGTTCCAGAGAGGGTCACGATGAAGCTCATTGTTGGAAGCTTCATCCCAAAATGAAACCAAAGAAATTCAACAACAAAGGAAAAGAAAAGACAACTGCAATCACTCAAGAAGAGGATTTGGGATCCGAATCGGGTGATGAAACAAAAATCACAGCCATGGGGTTTCAAGGAAAGGAATCCATTTCCAGCACTAGTTCTTCAAACTCACATAATGAAACTCCAAATGAAAAGAGGAGAATATAATTGTTTCACATAAGGGTGATATCGAAACATAACAAGATTGATACGTTGTTTGATAGCAGCTCTCAAGCCAATCTTATCTCAGAAAACATTGTCAAGAGTTTAAATCTGGAAACTGTTCCACATCATAAACCATATCCGCTTGGATGGGTGTGTGACAATGCACAATTGCAGGTTATGAGAAAGTGTAAGTTGAGATTCGCCATCACTGCAAAATTCATAGATGAAGTGGAGCTTGACATTGTGCTATTAGATATCTGTGGCATCGTTTTGGGAAGCCCGTACCTTTATGACAGAAAAGCTATTTTCCATCGACATGAAAACAAATATCACATATTCAAAAATGGAGTAGAATATATTGTGAGAACTCACAGCAAGAAAACAAATCTTTCACTTGTTAATGCAAGGAAGATGAAAAGAATGGTGAATTCGAGCAAGAATCTTGTGCTTCTCATGATCAAACCCAAGATTGATATTGATTATGAAGCGTTTGATGATTGTAATTCGAATTTGAAAACTGATTTGGTTGACGTTGTTAACCAATCTGATGAAATGTTTCAGGAATCAAAGGGATTACTTCCCAAGAGGGGAATCTAACCTGAGTTACAGTTGCAGCAAAGTGTCTTCTTCCTAACATTGGCATGTACACGATGTCAATGATGGAAAGTGCAGAAATTAAGACGTAAATCCAAGGATTGTTGAATAAAAGGATCATTCAGCCTAATCCTTTACTGTGTGGTGCACCTCTTGTTTTTTTGCCCAAGAAGAATGGTAAGCATTTCCTTGAAAGGAATTCAAGAAGTGGTTTTCATCAAAGTAGAGTTTTTGAAGGAGATATATGGAAGACGACATTCAAAACTAGGCAAGGATTGTTTGAATGGCTTGTTATGCTTTTCGGTCTTTTCTGTGCTCCTACTACTTTTACGCATATGAAGAAATATGTGTTGAAGCCATTTCTAGACAGGATAGTCTATTTGGATGACATTTTCATTCTCAAAAAAATCATTATGAACATGTCATGTGTGAGAAAAAAATACTTGATGTTGTATCTCAAGAACATTTGTTTCTAAAGATGTCAAAGTATATGTTGGATAAAACTTCTTTGATATACTTAAGCCGTGAAATTAGTTCTTCCAAGAGTGTTCAGGTTCCCAAACGCTTTTTTTAAGTCTGCATGGGATGTGGAGAAGGTGAGCTGAAGTTAGACCTCTCCAAGGTTGATGTCGTAATAGTCTGTGGTGGTATTGACTCCATTCCTACAGACACAGGTGAAAGAATCATACATCCCCATGAAGTCGCAGATGCCTTTGCTCTGCTCATAATTTACGTAGGTAAGCTCAAGATAGTCATTTGGATAATAGGTTTCTTGGGAGAAGCCCAATGTTGGAGGAGAAATTTTGTTAATTTGTCTTCTATTGTAGTTCTTTGCATTCGTTGGCAGTTGTGTAAAAGGTCTTCCAATGGGGAGGCAAACAACGAGAGGCATTTGATGCTTTAAAACAAAAGATCAATACAACTCCAGTACTTGCTTTTCCAGACTTGAGACATTCATTTAAGTTTCAAGTTGTTGTATGCAACTATGCCATGGGCACAGTATTTTTGCAATGTGGTAAGCCCATTTATTTTAATTCAAAAAAATTCAATGATAAAGTGTTTAAGTTGCAGCGACAAAGGCACTTCCATTGGATGGGTTTTCTTCTACTATTCCACTCAGTCAAAAGGTATAAGAAAGGTATAAGTGACAAGTTTGTTGATGTAATTTCTAGGCCTATAGTTTGTATAACTACTTTCCTCAAGCATCATTTTGTTTTACATGAAAGTTATGATAAAAAAAATACATGCTTTCAAGACATATATTCAAGCTTGAGTCAAAGGAATCAAGTGGAGGAATTTATTTATCATTTGCATCATAATGTATTGCATCATCTTGGTAAGAATGATGTTGCTACTGATAGTAACATGGACAAAGCCGAAGAGTTCATTGAATGACTCCAAATGGTACATCAAATAGTGCAAGAACAACTTGAAAAGGACAAAGGCAAGTACACAACAAGGCACGAAAAGCATCGTACAGATCATGAGTTCCAATTCAGTGATCAATGGATCAAGATTGTAAAGGTGAGGGAATTGTACCCTCACCTACTGGTCAATTGAAAGTGATATTTTGGGGTCCAAAAGACTTCCAGTGGGGAAGAGTGATCAAGTCCTCAAAATTAGGCTAAAAAATCAAAGTGTCAAAATCTTGATAAGCTTAGCTTCAAATCGAAGAGCTCATCATTCAGATTCCAACGGTGTGAACAACACTCAAATATGAGCTCATATGAAAAAGTTAGAGCAAGTCAAAGTTCCGGTTTGACTTGGACACATGGCAGGATTGGATGATGTGGCAAGACCCTTCAGCGAATGGGGAGGCACCAAGTGGTAGACCACCATTGCCCCCACATATCGTAAATCGCATGTCGCAGATGGGTCGACGTTAAAAATTAGCCCCTGAACAGTCAAGGTGTGATGCGATAAGGCAGGCGGGAAGGCATTAAAGAATTAGCCCCAAGCAGGGAAGTGTTGCGATGAGATGGATCACAAATCGCAATCGTACTTCACATAAAAACAAAAGTCCCACATATATGGACCATCGATACTCTGTTGAATTGTGATTTGTGAAAGGATCCCAGACGCGATACATTTATAAGCTCCAGTTAAGAGTTCTATTGGGTCCCTCGAATCGCAATCGCATATCACCCGCCTAGTTCACAGTTCATAAGACCGTGGGACTCCGCCGATTGCGAAAGGATCCCAGACACAATACAATTATAAGTTCCAGTTAAGAATTTTGTCGGGTCCACCAAATCACAATCGCATATCACCCGCTTGGTTCACAGTCCATAAGACCGTAGGACTCCGTCGATCGCGATTTGCGATGGGAAGTCGATGCCGCAGGACTTCGTCGATTGTGGGTTCCTGTCGGATGTGGAGAAATTTGTGGAGTGAATATTGGGAGAACTAGGAGAAGTCATAACATCTTCATTTTTCCACCAAATTAGATGCAAAAAGAGGCTAGATGGCCATTTTTGGACATTCTGAACTAATGGGAGCAGGTTTAAGAAGCATTTGAGCATTGTAAACACAAATTTTTACACTTTTGAGCATAATAGAGAGGCCCAAGCCACTGGAAGCTGGACCAAGGAGACATAGCCTAAGAGGGGTGAACTCCTTTATCATGTGCTTGTTGTAATGTGTTTTTGATGATATTCTGTATATGTTTATTTTGTTGTTCAATTTCTGATTTATTTTAAATTTTTCATAAAATTAACATAAAAACTCTTCATTTCACTTGCAAAAATTCATGAATCCTTAAGCACAATGAAAATTTTTTGTTTATAATATGAGGAGGATCTTAGCACTGCAATCTAATATTCTAAATCAGATCACATAGCTAACATCTTGCGGAGTTGCCACAACTTTCTTTCATAAAAAGTGTGTGAGTCTTTTTACATGGGTAAAAAATAAAAAATGTTACAAAGCTTCCATTCTAGAAGGCTTGAGAAGGTATATTTCCAATCGGTGAGGATATGGGCTCGAATTCTTGCTATAGTGAATCTCATTCCTACCATATTGGATCCCATCCCCTTCATTGTGGATTTAACTTCTACTTATGTATTTTAATGTGATATGTATATTATGATTTTTTTTTTTAAATATAAAAAGTTATTCTTAATTTTATTAATAAAAACAAAATTAGAATATAACAAATTGAGTTTTTTTATTTTAACTTTTTTTATGGACACTACAACATCTTCCCCATACTAGGCTCTATATTTTGTTTTGATAAGTAAACGTATTTACATTATATTAACATAGAAAAAATGGACATAGTTTACAACCATGAGAGCATCCTCTGCCTCTAAGTGAGGAAACCATAGATAAGGGATGAAAGACTTTGGGAAGGCAAACTAGAGTTTAAAATGTTTGCACATAAACTAATAATTGACAAAATATGAAACATGAAACCTTGTAGCTCTGTATCTGGCATTTGTGAAAAAAAACTGATAAAGAACCAAAAATCCATCCATGAGCCTTGTGGCTTTATGCCGAATACTCGCAAACCCAACCAAAATTGCAACTATGTGGTGGACACCAATGAGCCAAATCGGATTGAAGATTACCAACCTATGGGTCTCCATGGAACTCGGAAATTAGCGCTTGCCACAATGAAACTGCATTATCACCATGTTGTAGCCATACTGAACCTGAGTGTTGTTGTGGACTTGCACTTTGCCCGAGTCCTCATGAATTTATTCCGAGATGTAGTAGCCATAGGGACTGGGATAGGCAGGGGAGTGTCAACTACTGGGAGGATGGGAATATGCATGGATGGTTGTTATGAATATAATACATATAAAAATAATAAATATAATAATAATAACTAGTTAACTAATGGTTAGTTAGTTAGCACTAAAGAGGCATGTCTTAGAGACATGACCATTCATGAAAGGACACCTGCCTAGGGTATATAAGCATGCCCTCATTCTCATTTGTAATCATCCCATTTCTCACTTATATTCAAATATTCTTATATATAAATACTTGTCCTACAATGGATGCCCTTTTCTTCGAACTATTTTGAAGATTTCCGCAGCATATACGACCTTTGTTCGTTACATTGGTATTAGAGCCATGTTGGCAGATCCCGACCTTTGACCATCAGGTTGTCATTGCAACTAAAGAATTTCACTAGACGAATTGGAGTTTATCCATTTTTGGTTAATCCCTAGGCTACTTCAAAAAAACAAGAAAAAAATTGGAAAAAAGATTATAAAAAAGAGTTAAAAAAATAATAAAATAAAATAATATATTTATTGAGATTTCAGAGTATCCATGGTATTCATTTTTAATTTGACGTTTCGAGTCAAAACCATGACTCATCATGAGGAAAAACCTACAAAGAAGATAAGCGAACGGATGAGATAAATATAAAAGAAAGGAAGGGAAAGAGGAAAAGAGCTGACCAACAGACTTACAAATATAATTTTAATTTTTAAATCCAATTATTATTATTTTTAATTGCTATGTGCATTCCACTTATCATTTTAATGTGAATACTATGAAGGTTATTTAATACTATAAATAGATTAAGTTAATGTATTAATTTATGTATGTATCAAGGAATGGAATTATACAATAGGGTGATTAGATATATTATATTTCATTTTAATTAGCACTTTTTATTATTATAATTTTAAAAACAATAATAATTAATTAATATATAAACAATAAATAATTAATTATTATTGTTTTGATAATTATTATTCGTTCGCTTATCTTCTTTGTAGGTTTTTCCTGATGATGAGTCATGGTTTTGACTCGAAACGTCGAATTAAAAATGAATATTGTGGATACTCTGAAATCTCAACATCAAAATCCTCACCACAGAAACCTACAAACTCTAAATAATATATTTAATTAAATAATAATCATAAGGTCTTTGGCCATTGATATTTCAATTATTCTAGTAAAAAAAATAGTCTCATATAAATTTTGAAGGAGAACATTCATATATAAAAAGGTTCTACATTATTGATAAAAAGTGCATGATAAAGTCAAAAGGGAATCTTTCCAAATATCTTTAAAACTATACATAAGCCAAGCAAGAGTAGATAAGGTTATCTTGATTCTCCATTAAGTAGTTTACAAGTTCATTATTTTAGCAACCCATGGTAATTGCCCATGGTATTTTCAAGGTAAAAAAAGAACAAAATGAATGCAAAATCTCTTTATGTGAATGGTAAGTTTTACTTTTACATGGAGAAAATTAACCGAGTCAAAGTCACAAAAGTGGACATATATTTTATATTATACCCCAAAGAGGTGAATAGCCGTGTTTCACTAGGGTTGTAACTTTTCAAAAAAAAAAAGAATTATAAATATATATAGAAAAAAAAAGCCAAAAACAAAAAAAACAAAGTTATATATATATATTAAAAAAGGAAGATAGTTTTAGGAAAAGAAAAACCATTATTGAGAATACAAAAATAATATATATATATATATATATATAGATATATATATATATATATATATACTAAGGAAGGTTATCAAGTAAAAAAAATGGAGCCTAATTCAAAAATAATGAAGGAAGAAGTCAAGATGAGTCCCACACAAAAATCACTATTTTGGACTAAATATCCAAGTTGTCTAGACAAAATTGGATATACATATATTAAAAAAAAAAAGTACAATATATATATATATATATATACTAAGGAAGGTTATCAAGTAAAAAAAATGGAGCCTAATTCAAAAATAATGAAGGAAGAAGTCAAGATGAGTCCCACACAAAAATCACTATTTTGGACTAAATATCCAAGTTGTCTAGACAAAATTGGATATACATATATTAAAAAAAAAAAGTACAATTTACGTTGTCCAAGGTGTGAAAGATTATTTAGTACAAAAGAACATCAAGACAATGAGCAGATGCAAATAAAATGATTAAATGAAGAAATCACAAAACTTCAACGAAATAACAAAGCATCAAGAAGAAATATAAAGATCTCGAAGATCGGTTTCATGAAAAATCAATAGAAAGCAATGAAGAAATTTGGCGTCTAAGGGACCACAATGAGAAATTATTTTCATAGATAAAAAAGTCTAAGGTTAAGAAACAAAGACTAAAACAAGAAAAGGAAAGTTTTGATAAGGAACTAAAGGAGAATCTATCTAAATCACAAGAGCATACTTTCCAATCAATTTATGTACCAGTGTCACTCAGAACATAAATGACAAATTTATGTTCCCAAGGATACTGAAGTTTGGAGAATCCAATCCTACAATAACTATTCATCACAAATTTCCAGAGATCAGAAGATTCTATAGAATATTAATCTAGGATGGTCCAATCCATTCTCAGTATGACAATTTTGTCTATCACTCAAAGCATCATGTTGTATCTCCCAGAGACAACCTTGGATTGCTTCAAGACCAGTGTCTGGGCACATCTAAAATGGTGTGTCTCAAATGTTTTACAGGAAACTAGAGACAATACTTATGATCTATAGATACATATGTACATAGGAAATAGGTAGGTTCATTAATCCAAAGAAATGAAACATAGATTTTTGATACTTCTTCACTAGTTCAAATCTCAGAAATAAGACCAAAAATAGTGGAGGCCAAGAGCTTCAAGGTTTTACAACTTAATAATCTTTTGTAGAGTGGGTGAGTGAGGATAAGAGAGAAGAGTAACCCATCACATAGAGCATAAGGCTTCAAGACTTCTATATTCAACACACAGAGATTGGGGCAGTAAGGATTTCTATGCTTATTTGGGTTACAAGAAGAAATAATGAATGAAGGGGAACTGAAAGCTATGATTCATGTGCTGCAGATTTAAAGATCTAATCTCAATAGTCCTCACAGGAATATACATAAACAATGTTCAGACAAATGAATCTATGAAATAGTTGCAGGCATTTGCATTAACATATAGATACTAATGAATATGTGAGGGAGCTTGAAACACATCTAGTAATAATAATTACATGAATTCGGGGAAGAAGCATGAACATAAAATGAGTTAGACAAAGGGGAACACATACTATAATCCTTTGAAGAGGGAATCACCACTGTTTCCTTGATATTCTGAAAAGATTTGTATTGCAAAGGAAATACAGTTTGAAATTATAAAATGCAGTGTTTTCTCTAGAATTTATGAACCTCCATTAAGTCTTGCTTTCCCCTATTTATCAAAGGGGAGCAAGGATCTTCATTACAACAAAAATATCTATGGTCTGGATCAGCTATCAGGTCAACTGGTTGTATCAGTTGTGAATGGCTCTATGGCCCAAAAAGATATTATAGAAATTAAATGCCTCATTGAAAGGGAGGCACGTTTCAAGACAAAAAGAATGAATATCAATCAAAGAGAAAATTATTTTCCTTCATGCCCATCCCGATCATAGCCACTGTTATAGATTGCAGTTGGCTTGCGGTATGACCTTTCGTGTTGCTTGGTCGGCTCCCATGACTTATGCTTTTACTGTGAGGGTGCCTTGTTCCGTGAAATGGGGGGTTGGGTCACCTGTAAGTGCTTGTTGTTGCAGTCTTGTGTTGTGTAGAGGTACAGGCTCCATACTGATCCATTAACCTTCTTGAGTCCTCTGTACCTCTCTATTGCTTCGCCATGCGCCATTAAAGTCCTAAATTGCTTGCTCATCTACCTATTAAAACTTTGTATTGCACTTTCAGTGCATTGATGTGGTAGGTGAGATGCATTCTATGGAAACGGCACAGTCACATAGTCGCGGGTTTTTTTCTCTAAAGCAAGTGAAAACAGACATTTTTTGAATTTCCCCTTTAGCCCCCCTTATCGTAGCCCTTTGTGTGACTTCCCTCATATGACTGAGACCAGGGGCTGAGCCCTTAGGCACTAAGGCCTTCAGAACCGTGTCTAGAGGCCTTTTCCTTTGTTATTGGTTTCTCCCACATATTAGCGTTGAATTCACTTTTCATTCAGATTTCCCCCTGGACAACTGTGATCACCGGTACACGGGATTGGGCCCACCAAACGATATCACAATCGCAACAGTGGAGGGGGGGACTCTTTGCCTTTTTTTTGGAGCAGGCCGATAGTCCAGACGTGAGATCCTTATAGACCACGACATAATATTTTATCGCGTCTGGGGGGGTTCCCGCATATTGCAGTCGCTGGATCCCTCATCTTTAGCTTTTCCCCTCAACTGTTGTGATCGCCAATCTATGTCATGACGTCATTGTTGCCATGTGTCACCCTGTGAGTGGTGACATGTGGAACCCAGAAATGGTCCCATGTCGCCCCTGAAATCACTGAAACTAGGTGACACGTGTCCTCTACCACGTCATCAACCATACTACCACATCACTGCTAACGTCAGCTGCCCTGTCAGCTCTGAAGACCAATCGCATGTCGCCACGTGTCCCCCTAGAGGAGAGAAAAAAAGGCATGTCCAACCATGTTTTGCAAGCCATTCCTTTGTTAATGAATTTTGGCCTTCCACGATGATACAAAACTTTAACGCAAATCGACCCCCGCAAGGTCTTTGGATTTCAGAACACCGCCAATCCTCCGATCGTCGAATGCTAATACCACTGTACTATCGTACTGCCACGTGGAGGAGAGAGAAGGGGGGAACCTACTCCTGTTTTGCTCTGGTTTCTTTTGTATTTGGTTTTCTCATCCCCCCAGCGATGTACCACTTTATCGCACAATCGACATTTTGTAGGTCTTTTTAAATTGAAACCCTGTTGACCCACCGATCATCGATGCCATGTGGAGGAGAGAGAAGGAGGGTGAGCCGCCTTGGTTTTGTAGGCATTTCCTTCGTTAAATTGTTTTAACCCTCCTCTCAGGATTCTGGTCTCTCTGTCTCTCGTCCTCCTCTCGGGATTCTCTCTGACTGACTAACTTTTCTTTTTTCTTTTTTTTCTCCGTGTATTCTGTCTCTGTTCATGGCTTTGAAGCCATTCATTCCCATGCCCGTTCGGTTCCTCTTCCGCCTCCATCGATTCACCTTCTGCAGCTACGCTTGGAGTTCCCTGGCTCGGCGTCATCATCAGCTCGCAGGGAGTGGCCACATGTCCTCCTGTAACTGGCGCTAGCCTGCTTCGTCAATTCATTTCTTCGGTTACATCATGGATGAAGTCTTCCTCCACCGTGGCGGTCAAAACAGACTTCAAATCCTTCTAAATCGCAGCTCATTCCTTCATCGATTTCGCTTCCCCCCATCGGGTGCAATCTCAGCCATTAGATCTGGGGCCTCCAGATCCGACGCCATACGCACGTTTCGCACGGTTGACTTGCTTGACCTTTAACACGCGATCAACAGTGGTTTTCTCTCACCTCCGCTTGCCACGCGTCGATCGTTGAGTGGGATCGCTCCGCTTCCATCCAAAACCGCTTACCGTTTGAGGGCACCCCGATCAATACTGCCGGTTTCCAGAGCGTGGGTCATGCCTTGTCTTTTAGCGCTTTTTCGCTTTTCGCCTGTGGTTCTTCGGCTCCCCACATGATCGAGTGCTCGGGGTTTCTCCATTTTGGCCCTGTTCGCCCAACGCGAATCGCGCATCAAAAATCACCTCCATTTCCCGATCCGGGCCTCCTAAGGGCTACTTTTAGCTCCCGTGCAATCTCCATGGGGCTCGGTCAGCGCACTTTGATTGAGGTCCTCGTCGTTCCATGCTGGCTGCCATTGCCACTAGTTTGGGGTGTTTTTGATCATTGTTTTGAATTCTTAGAAGTTTGTCCCAACCTGATACAGTCATGGTTCTTTGACAGTTCTTTATGGATCCAATTCGGATCACGGCCTTCCCACTGAAAAAGCTTTTGGACCACCAAAAGTTGGTTTTCAAGCATTGACTAAGTGAGGGTATTATTTTCTCACTTGCCCAATCTCAATCCACTTTGCACTGCTTGGCTTTGAACCTTTGAGCCCAATCCTGAGGTACTCAACATCTCCCCTGCACGTCGTCCTCACCTTCTTGTCCAGCACTGTGTCTTCCTACAATTCATTAAGATATTCAGGTAGCAGGTCATCAATAGAAGGCAATTGACTTTGCTCTTCAGGGTCCTCAATCATTGAAGGTTCAAACAATCTCAAGCAATCTGCATTTATGACTGAGTAGATGTGCATGTAAGCTGGTAGATCAAGGCGAAAAGCATTTTCACCAATCTTCTCAAGTATCCTAAAGGGTCCATACCTGATAGGCTTTAGCTTTTTACCTTCACCTTGCATCTTGTCCTTGCTGATATGCAGCCAAACTTGGTCTCCAACTTGAAAAATATGCTCCATCTTATGCTTATCATGCCTAACCTTGTACTTGGCTTAGCTCTTTTCCAGCTATTCCTGTACTGCCTGGTGGATCTCCTGGATTTGTTCAATGAACCTAGTTGCCTTGTCCACATCACTGTGCCCATCAACCATGGTATCTTTACCAAAGACAAAATCCAAAGGAGACCTTGGTGTGAAACCAAAATAGGTCTCAAAAGGAGATCTCCGTGTAGAAGAATGTTTTTCTCTGTTGTAAGCATGTTGCATAAAACACAAGTGTTCATCCCAAAGCTTAGGATGTTTGCTGCAATAACCTCTCAGTAACTGGATCACTATCCTGTTTACTACTTCTGTCTGGCCATCTGTTTGTGGATGAAAAGCTGTGCTTTTCTTCAATTTAGTGTCCATCAGTTCCCACAGACTGGACCAAAACTTCCTCACAAATCAGGTGTCTCGATCAGATACAATGGAAGTGGGTAATCCAAAATGAACCCATACATGTTCAAAGAATAATTTTGTATTCTGTTCAATTGTAATCTATTTACTACAAGGTATCAAAATACACATTTTGTTGAACCTATCCACAACAACATATAGATAATCATGACCTTTCCTAGATTTAGGCAGTCCTCCAACAAAATCCATGGAAACACTTTCCCAAGGGTGAGAAGGAACTGGAAATGGAGTGTACAAGCCTAGTTTTTTGTTGTTGGGCTTGCTTTTAGCACACATAGCACACCCTCTTACATATCTAGAAACTGTCTCATTCATTTTCGGCCAATAGCAGAACCTTTGCAGTTGTGCAACTGTTTTACTTACCCCAAAGTGACCTGATATCAGAGAAGTGTGTGCTTCCCTAATTATCTTTACTCTCTTAGTTTGTGGAATGCAGAGTTTCCCACAATGGTATAAGAGTCGGTCCTTCACATGATAGTCTAATTCTTCTACTCTTTTGCCTTGACTCAAAGTTGCATATACATCTTTAAAGTCCATATCCTTAGCATATTGTTCAATGTAGCTTTCATGTAGCACAGAATTATGCTTAAGTATGGTATATGCATTTATAATGGGTCTAGATAACATGTCTGCAACCTTGTTATGTATGTCCCTTTTATATTTGATGACTAAATGAAATTGTTGTAGAAAACCTATCCATTTGTAATGTCTTGATTGCTACAACTTAGTTTGGGAGTGTAGATATTGAAGTGGTTGATGATCAGTATGTATTACTGTCTCTTTGCCCATTAAGTAATGTTTCCACTTTTTCACACACTGAACTAATGCATACAATTCTTTATCATATGTAGGATATTTAACTACTGCAGGATTAAAAGTCTCAGAATGATAACATATGGGTTTACCGTGTTGTGTCAACACTGCTACCATGGCATAGTCACTGGCATCAGTTTGGATCTCAAATGGTCTTTGTAGATCTGGCAGTGCTAGTACAGGTGTTCTACTGATCTTTTCTTTCAAGGTGTCGAAGGCTTTTTGATGTTTGCCTCCCCACTGAAACACCTTATTCAATCCTGTTAAAGCATGTAAGGGAGCTGCAATTGAGGAAAAGTTAGAAATGAACTTCCTCCAATATTGTGCTGCTCCTAAGAAGCTCCTCACTTCTGTAGTAGACCTGGGTTTAGGCTAGTTCACAATGACTGCCACTTTAGAGGGATCTATTTTCAATTCACCTCCCCCTACAAAATGACCCAAGTAGCTTAGAGATGTTTTTCCAAATTCACATTTTCAGAGTTTAAAATAAATTTTTTCTCTTTTCAAAACATCTAATGTCTTCCTAACATGCTTTAAATGTTCTTCCCATGTTTTACTAAAAATCAGAATGTCATCCAAATACACAATAACAAAATCATCAAGAAAAGGTCTGAGTACATCATTCATTAATCTCATGAAAGTAGCAGGAGCATTAGTTAAGCCAAAAGGCATAACCAGCCATTCATACAATCCCTGCTTTGTTTTGAAAGCAGTCTTCCATGCATCTTGCTCTGCAACTCTGACCTGATGGTATCCACTGTGCAAATCTAGCTTGGTGAAATAAACAGCTTCCTTTAATTGATCTAAAAGATCATCTATGTGAGGAAGGGGATAACGATTTTTTATTGTTATCTTATTCAGTGCTCGGTAATCAATGCACATTCTCCACGAGCCATCTTTCTTTCTCACCAAAATGATTGGTGACCCACATGGTGATGTGCTAGGCCTGATGAACCCTTTCTCGAGCAACTCCTACACCTGCTTCTTGATTTCAACATTCTCTAAAGAAGACAACCTGTACATCCCAATGTTAAGCAATGGAACATCTTGCTGCAAAATAATATCATGTACTATTCCCTTTTTGGGTGGCAGACCTTTAGGGTCTTGAAACAAGACATCATACTCTGAAACAACCTTTGCTATATCAGCTTGTTGTTCAGCATTACAGCCCTCAAATACATTGGTTTTATCAGGTTTCTTTTCCTTTACAACCATCAGTAAGAATTGTTTGCATGAATTTATCATTCTTTTCATCTGCCTTGAGTTTATGAGATTATAATTATTCTTGAGCTTATGAGCTCTTACAAAGTATTCAATTCCATCTTTAACATGCAGATACTTGTTCTCAGCTCTATAGAAAATAGTCTTTCTATCATACAAGTAAGGACTTCCTAAAACAATTCCACATATATCCAAAGGAATTATGTCTAACTCAACCTCATCTACAAATGCTGACCCAAAAGAAAACTTGAGTTTGCACTGTCTAGTCACTTGTAGTTGTGCTTTATCATTCAACCATCCTAATGGGTATGGTTTCTTGTGAGGTGTAGTTGTTAATCCCAATTTCTTTACAATTGCTTCAGAAATTAGATTTACTTGTGAGCCACTATCAAACAAAGTATCAATCTTTTGATTTTTGGAAATAACTCAAATATGGAAAAGCTCATGCCTTTTTCTCTCATTTTCTTCATTAATAACAGATTGAGCAAAATTACTAGTAGATGCTTCAGAATTCTTACCTTTTATACCGGTGGCTGCTATAGTTGTTTCATCTCCTGAGTCTAACCCCAATTATTTATAAATAGTTGCAACAGTCTTCTTCTTCTTGCCCTCGGACTTCTTAGGTCTCAGCTCTGGATGCAGAATCCAGAAATGCTCATCATCGTGCCCATCCTTCTTACAGTGAGTGCATGAAGCTTTGCTTTTCTGTGCAGTGTTAGCCTTCCTTGCTTTCCACTTCTACTTTCTTTTCTCCTTGCTCTTGCTTACAGTGGGTTGGGATGGTCCCCCAACTTCTGGATTTCCATTCTTTCCTCTAGCTTCTAAATGAGTAGCTTGTACAGATACCTCATCTATACTAGTGGGATTAAACATGAGGATGGTATGCCTCATGTAGTTGTGTATACCACCAATGTAATTCAAATGAGTCTCTGGTGAGTCTAATGAGATACCCAACATCAATGCTCTCTTTCTGAATTCTTGAGTATACCCTTGCACACTTTTCCCTTTCAACTGTCAAAGAGTTTGCCAACTCATCATGGCTTGTTGCATGTAGGCCAATGGATAGAACTGCTTTTTTATTGCAGCAACAAATTCACTCCAGACAGAGATGGTCTTACCATGTCTTTTCATATCAGCTTGGGTTCTGCCTTCCCACCAAACCAAGGCAATGCCTCCTAGGCGTAGGCTTGCCAGCTGAATCTTACTCTTGTCTGAGTCTATGTTTTGTACCCTGCAATACACATCAATTTGTTTAATCCAATTGTCCAACTTTTTAGCATTTAGCTCTCCATCATATATAGGCAAATCAAATTTAACATCTAGCTTGACCAATGATGCTTTCTTATTATGCATAGGGTTGTTAGGAGGTGTGAGAAAGCTTTCCTCTTTCCCTTTTCCTTTGGAGTGGTCATGGAAGTGAGACTCATCTTCTTCTTTATCTTGTTTAGAACCTGAGGAGTCTTCAGTCTTATGCTTTCTAAAGTCCCTATACATTTCTTCTACCATAGACTTTATAGCTAGGAAAATTTCAATGAATTGAGGGTCTGGCCCCACAGAACCTTCCTCTGACATTGTCTTCCGAGGATAGACTCTCCCAATTTCAGGATTAGTTTCCACCAACTCTCCTTCTCCTAATTTGAGCTTTGATCTAGTGAGCATTCAACAACTAACCAACACAAGCTTGTCTAACCTTACAGCCTAAAGCTCTGATACCACTTGATCTAATAATCACCCTATGAGTGGCCTCAGTTAAAGATTTATTAAATAAAGGTATTACAGACTCATGTGATGGTGTGTGTGTCCATGTTATTTAAGCAACAGATTGATCAGGTTACCAATACACAGATAATTAAATGGAAAGATAGCAGAGAAATACAGTAAGCAAATACAAGAACATAAGAAATTAATAAGGATTTCACCCTATTCTCCAGGGCTACATCTCCGGTCCAACTTTCAGTGGTGGCCTTGTTTTATTGTGTCTTTAAGCAGAGAATTACAATGCATGAGCTCAATATGAGTCACCTGAAGCAGATTTTCTTGGCGGGTGGTTCTTGGATTCCCCAAGCCACTGGAGTGCACAAACTCTGTTTGCCTACCAGCTCTGTGACCTTCTAGTCCACAATGGAAAGAGCCCAATGTGGTGCTCAGCCCTGACAGATCCTCTCTGGGATGGCTTGAATCCCTTAAGCTCTCTGGTGCTCGACTCTACCTTTGGTTAGCTCGGCCCTCTGTCCTCTTCTGCTTTTGCTCCACTATCTTTTTCTCTGTGTGTTCCATCCTCCTCTCGAGATTCTGGTCTCTCTGTCTCTCGTCCTCCTCTCAGTATTCTCTCTGACTGATTGACTTTTATTTTTTCTTTTTTTCTCCATGTGTTCTGTCTCTGTTCATGGCTTTGAAGCCATTCGTTCCCATGCCTATTCGGTTCCTCTTCCGCCTCCGTCGATTCACCTTCTGCAGCTACGCTTGGAGTTCCCTGGCTCGGTGTCATCATCAGCTCGCAGGGAGTGGCCACATGTCCTCCTGTAACTCGCGCCAGCCTATTTCGGTTCGTTTCTTCGATTACATCATGGATGAAGTCTTCCTCCACTGTGGCGGTCAAAACAGACTTCAAATCCTTCTAAATCACGGCTCATTCCTTCGTCGTTCCGCTTCCCCCCGTCGGGCGCAATCTCATCCATTAGATCTAAGGCCTCTATATCTGATGCCATATGCACATTTCGCACAGTTGACTTGCTCGACCTTTAACACGCGATCAACGGTGGTTTTCTCTCACCTTCGCTTGTTATTGAGTCCCAAACCTGCACTTCCCTATATACCCTTTCAGCCTTCTTTTTCCATCTACTTCATCCACCAAGCTCTCAAATCATTGCATATTATTCTAAAAAGAGCTTATGAAATGGTTTCCTAACTATGTTTATGATTGTTGTTTGATTTAGATTTTTGTTCAAACAGCTGTAGAAACTTGTCACTTTCCGCAGCCAGCCCAAGTTTCCGCAGCCATTTTGTTAAAGGCTATGTTACAGGTGTCCAATGGAGAAACCGGCCACATGGGCAAGCTGCAAGTGACGTGTACATGGAGTGTGTCCCCTCAGTTCAGCCAAATCACTCATAAACGGTCGTGGTCAACGACGGTCAAAGGAAGGGCCAAACGAGGAGTTTTGCAGTGGCATGGCTCTGTTTTTCCCACGTAAAGGTTTGCGTGGCACGATCCTTAGTTTCCGGAGGTACTGGCACACCTGTAGAGCATCCCGTGAACTGAATCGAGCAACCACCAATCCATGGATTCAACTGTCATGATGACCATAACGCTAGATCTCAGGCCAAGGGGATTTACGTGCCTCTTGGCAGCATAAAATCTAGGAATTAGTTGCATCACTTTTACTTATAAATAATGCGTTGATATACGCTGGATAGTTAGTTTTTGAGATGTTGATTGTTGTTATCAGCCCACTATACTGTGCTTTACTTTGTTTGATTACTGCACTTTAAATATATGAGAAGACAACATTTTTGAATTCGATTTGTGACTAAGTGATTGACTGGCCGAAGTTGCAGAGGGCCCCTGTACACCAAAGCTTTGTATAGTTTCTTACTTGCTTTCATTTACTGTTTTTATAATCATTGCTTGTGTATATATTGTGCTGTTCTGATGTTCATTGCTTTCCATATTTCCTTTATGTTTTCTTTTATAACTGTTAGCTAATCATTGCTTCTTTTACAGGTTTTTGTAGACAGCCCGGGAAAATTTACATATTTTTGATAACTACTGACATGAGATCATCTTGTCCTTTCTGCTAATTTTCATTTCCTGAGTTTAATTCCAGCATTGTCATTTCTTTCAAGTTTTGCTTTGCTTATTTACTTTTCTGCTACTTAGACATCATATTACTCATCTGTTTATGATTTCCTTTTATAGCCAAGCGACTCAATTAGTAAGGAATCAGAATATTACTTGTTGTAGTATGATTTAGTTTGCTTTCCTGCAAGTTAGAGATTGAATTACTTATGTCATTTTCAAGAGTTGAAATATGAGTGAGTAGTTAAATCTTAGTTTCCGTTTATGCAATTTAATTTCCTGCAATTTATATATCATATTACTCAGCTTGTTTATGATTACTTCCTATAGCCAGAGTGAGTCGAAAGGTGAAGGGTCAGAATGTGAGTTGAAGTAGTGTGATTTAGTTTGCTTTGCTTTCAATCTTTGAGTTTATTTAAGTTCAGTTTTTATTTTCTTTTTCATACAGCAGTAAGGATACTGGGCCATTGTCACTAGTTCACTGTTTTGGTACATTTACTTCCTTTTGAGAATTGATTTCATTACAGCCAGTTTGAAACTTTCTTTTTGAGAAATTTTAAGTTTGGAAAATCACTGTAGAAATCACCATTACCATCCATACTTAACTTTCAATTTCGCCATCACACACTAGGGCATCCACAGAAGATAAACCCAAAAACAAACTAAAAAAAAACTCAAAAACGACAAAAGACTAAGAAAACGGTTACCTTGCACATATAGTGCACTTCACTTCATCAGTTTACGAATCCCATATTGACATTTTAAATAGCAATTTAGGACACACTAAATTGACCAAACATTTTGGCGTCGTTGCCGGGGAAGTGAAACTAGGTAGCCAATTTCTTAAAAAAAAAAAAAAAAATTCAAGGAAGGAAAATTGATAACCTCTCAAAGTATGCTCTCCTCTTGCACTTAGTGTGACCTGGAGGATCAAAAAAGAGAAAGTTATTGGTTTAATAGTTTCTTGAGTATGCTCTCTTCTTGCACCTAGAGTGACCTGGAAGATCAGAAAGAGAATTATTAGCCTGACTTGAAGAAAAATAAAAATGACATGCATAGAGCAAGAGATTCTAGGGGAAGGTTTTTAGCTAGAGCCAAGAGTTCGATTTTCACAACTCCATCTACTTCAAGGAATAGACAAGAGACACCTCCATCATCTCCAACCCACACTCCTAGCCTTAGGGTTCATAGAATTCAAGAGGCAGTAGTTGAATTAGGAGACTCTCCCACACCATCCATCGAATCTGAATTAGGAAAAGATCCTTTCTTTCCTTCTACAGGGAGACACATTGTAATTGAAGAAGTAGAATCACCTGAGAAAGAAGAGGGAGAAATTCCTCCTCGTTCGCCATTAGTAGAGGAACCAGAGGACTCTGAAATCTCTGAGGAAGCTATCATGGCAGAAGAGGTAGTTAACGGATTTGGTAGAGGTAGAGGTAGAGGAGGGGGAGGAGGAAACAATGGAGGAGGTAGAGGTAACAATGGGGGAAATAGGGATGGAGATAGCTCATTCGGATTTCCTATAATCGATGAGGATTCTCGAGCAACAACGAAAAATATTTCACCATCTGTCCTCCCAAACTTTCATGGGTTAAGAAATGAGGATCCTGAAACATTTCTATTTGAGTTTGAGGCCGTGTGTCGAACTTATGATTATCTGGAAGACTCTCAAAAACTCAAACTGTTTCCTTCAACATTGAAAGGAGCTGCTTTGAAATGGTTCATGGGATTACTCACTCAATCCATTAGGACTTGGAATGATATGAAACAAACATTTTTGGATAGATACCTGGACTATTGTATGCCCACCAATCACAAGGATGAAGTATTCAAAATGGTGCAAAGAGAAGATGAAAACTTGGAGGATTTACTTGAAAGATTCCAATACAACCTGAAAAGAGCAAAAATGAGTAACTTAGATGAGGAAACCCCGAAAGCCCTTCTATTAAAAGCCATTAGAGATGAATGGATAGATATTTTGAACATGATGGGAAAAGGAGATATATCTCAACTTCCACTTCATGACATAGCAGAGATATGTGTCCATTTCACAAGGGGAAAATCTAAAACTGGAAAAGGGCCTAGAGATCCTTCTCTCATCAGAGCAAACAAATCTGCAACTGGATCAGTAAGTAGGGCTGAGATTGGCAATATGCTTGATGAATTCAAAACTGATATCTTAGGGAGTCTTAGTGAGCAACTAGACACTCTTAAGATACACAATAAGCAAAAAGCAGAAGCTGAAGCTTTGGCCATCTTTTGCCCAAAATGTAGAAAGAAACATGCTCTAAGGGAATGTCCCTTGGATGAAAAAGTTGTAGAACCGTGTGTGATTTGTTCAGAGAATCATGAGACCAAGGATTGTCCTTCAATTCTTGGGCTCAAAGCTATCTTTCAAGAAGATCCAAATACAATTGAGTCTCTCTGTTTTGTTGCAAGGAGACCTTGGCAGGGGCAACAAAACCAAGGGTTTAACAACTCTATGAACTTTCAAACCCCACTAAATTGGAACCCTTGGCAACAACCTTGGTCCCAACCTCAAAATCCTTTTCAATCATGGGTACAAGGCATGCAAAATCCTTATGGGAGATTTGCTCAATTTTATCAATATCCTCCATATTTTCAAAACCAACAAGCTCCACAACTTCCAAATCAAAATCCACAGCTATCATTGCCATTTCCACAACAACAACAACCTTCTCAACAGAATCCAAATTCTCAACTCTTGCTTCCATTCCAACAGAAGTCAAATCAACTTCCTTCCCAGCCATTGCCAAACCCCAACAATAAAAACTCTCAAAATGCTTACATGGTAGAAGGTCAACAATTTTATACCTATATGATTGTTCCTCTCAATGATATACAACTCAGATCTGGTAGAGTTTTAGATAAACCTTCTATAGATGCCCAAAAGCAAAGCATTTCTGAGGAAGATTCTCTTGAAGCCAATAAAGGTTCTGAAGCATCTCTTCAAAACCCAAGCACTCAGAAAGAAAAAGAAAAAGAGTTAACCCCCACATCTCCTATAGTTGAGAAACCTGCATCTTCATCCACACCTCCTTTTCCTGAAAGATTACAAATTGACAAAGGGGTGGAAAAACAAATCTTGTTGCCTGACTATGATTTTCTAGATGAATTGAAGAATGTTTGTATCAAGATTCCCTTGTTACAGGCCATTAGAGAGATTCCTATTCTAGCAAAAACAATAAAGGAGTTGAGTCTTAAAAGACCAGGAAGGAAACCTAGAGATACAAGAAGAATCCACCTGGAAGGAAAAATTGCAGATATCATGATGGGAAAAATTACTCTGCAGAAGTATGTAGATCCCGGTAGTCCAATTGTCAAAATCCATATCAATGGGGTAGAAATTCCAAATACTTTGATTGATTTAGGGGCTGCTATCAACATTATGAGTAGACAGACTATGGAACATCTGAAACTTCCTAATCTTCTTTTTACATCTACTTTATTGCAACTTGCAGATCGATCAATTATCAAACCAGATGGTGTATTAGAAGACATTTCGGTCTCCTTAGACTCTTGGGAATATCCAGTACATTTCATGATTTTAACTCCCAAGAGTAATTTAGGAGGACACCCTCTCATCTTAGGAAGACCTTTGCTAGCCACAGCTAATGCTTTCATCAATTGTAGGTCAGGGGATATGTATATTTATGATGGTAATTCGACAAATAAATTCAATCTGTATCCTCCAGCAAAAGCAATTACAGAAATAGGAGATAATGAGTGGGTTGATGATGAGGATACTATACAACCTGTCTTTACCATTTCTGAAGTCAGTGAAGATAGTCAAATTTTGAACACATTAGAAAACTTTGAAACATCTTCAGAATATGACCACACACAATTTCAGTTAGATTCTGACATTGAGTATCTATCATCTAGACAAATGTCTCTTTTCTCTATGGAAGAGTTTGGTAGTTCCGCCATTGAGATCTTTCCAAGTAAAACATTGAATATCAACAAAAACTTGGAAAGATCACAATAGGAAGAGCTAACCAAAATATTGCAAAAACATTCTACTGCATTTGCATGGGAGTATACGGATATGAAAGGTATTGACCCTAAGACTTGCATTCATCACATCTACATCGAGGAAAACAGTAGACCAATCAGACAACCTCAGAGAAGGATGAATCCAAACCTTAGGGAGATAGTGAAGAAGAGCTCCAAAAACTACTCAATGTAAACTTCATTTATCCAATTTCAGATAGCCGATGGGTTTCTCCTTTGGTTATAGTACCTAAAAAGAATGGTAAATGGAGGGTATGCATTGATTACAGGGAATTGAACAAAGCAACTTTGAAGGATCACTTTCCTTTACCCTTTATTGATCAGGTATTAGATACTTTAGCAGGCAAAAAATATTTTTCATTTTTGGATGGTTTTAGTGGCTATAATCAGATTCAGGTAGCACCTGAAGATCAGGATAAGACCACATTTACCTGTACATGGGGAACTTTTTCTTACCGAGTACTTCCTTTTGGATTATGTAATGCACCCGCAACATTTCAAAGGGCAGTACTAGGAATCTTTTCTGATCTAATCCATGATTGTGTAGAGGTTTATATGGATGATTTTACCGTTTACGGTAATTCGTTTGAAGAGGCATTAGAGAATTTGGAAAAATTCCTTATAAGGTGTAAAGAAACAAACCTATCGTTGAGTCATGAAAAATGATTTATGATGTTTACTGAAGGGATTGTTTTAGGACATCATATTTCAGGGGATGGGATTAAAGTTGATAGATCAAAAGTTGAAGTCATCTCCAAGTTTCCTATTCCAAATTGTCAAAAAGATGTTAGAAGTTTTCTTGGATTTACTGGATACTATAGAATATTTATTGAAAACTTCACCAAAATAGCATCTCCACTCTTCAAATTACTTACAAAAGACTGTGAATTCAAGTGGGATCCTGATTGTCAATCTGCATTTGAAACTTTGAAAACAAGAATATCTGAAGCACCCATTTTGAGAGGGCCAAATTGGAAACTTCCTTTCCATATTTCCACAGATTCTTCAGATACAGCTCTAGGAGCTGTGTTGGGTCAAAAGGATTTAGTTCCTTATGCCATTTACTACACCAGTAAAAATTTGACTCCCATCGAGTTAAATTATACTGTGACTGAAAAAGAGTTCTTAGCTGTTGTTCATGCAATCAATAAGTTTAGACATTATATAACAGGCTATGAAACTTTTGTCCATACTGATCATTCTGCAATTAGATATCTCATGAACAAACCTGTTACTAATGGCAGAGTTACAAAATGGCTCTTACTTTTACAAGAATTCAATATTACTGTGTTGGATAGACCAGGGAAACAAAATACAGTAGCTGATTTCTTATCTAGAATCCAAAATACTAATGAAGATTCTC
Organism: Pinus tabuliformis; assembly: GCA_031772625.1. Taxonomy (NCBI): domain Eukaryota; kingdom Viridiplantae; phylum Streptophyta; class Pinopsida; order Pinales; family Pinaceae; genus Pinus; species Pinus tabuliformis. Next base: position 1,933,514,648 of record CM062819.1, read on the forward strand.
CTGTAGAGGATAAGTTTCCAGATGAGTATTTATTTGCAGTAACTACTAAAACTCCTTGGTATGCAGATATTGCTAACTATTTGGTTACAGGAAAGCTACCTCCACATTTATTTCCTAGTGAAAAAAGAAGAATTATTCAGGAGAGTTCAAATTATTCATGGATTTCTAACGAATTGTTTAAAATAGGGCTAGATTGTGTGATCAGAAGATGTGTTCGAGAAGATGAAATGCCTGACATCCTCAAGGCATTTCATGATGAACCATGCGGTGGACACTTTGCTAACAAAAGGACGGCCTATAAAATCCTTTCTTTAGGATATTATTGGCCTTCCCTTTTCAAAGATGCGAAACAATATGTCAGAAGGTGTGACAGTTGCCAAAGAGTTGGGAGACCGACTCTTTCAAATGAAATGCCATTACAACCACAGGTACTCATCGAACCCTTTGAAAAATGGGCTTTAGATTTCATTGGACCCATTAATCCACCATCTAAACAGAAAAAGTATATATTGGTATGCACTGATTATGTCACTAAATGGGTAGAAGCCAAAGCATTGCCTTCTGCCACTGAAAATTTAGTTGTTCAATTTCTTTTTGAGGATATTTTTACTCGTTTTGTTGTCCCAAGAGAAATTGTGACAGATAAGGGAAGTCAATTTACATCTAACTTTATGGAGAAGCTGATGGAAGAATACAAAACCAAGCACAGAAAATCTACTCCTTACCATCCGCAAGCAATGGCCAAGTGGAGTCTACAAACAAAGTTCTTGAGAGCATCATCACCAAAACTATTCATCTACACAGAAGAGATTGGGCAGAAAGGCTTCCTGAAGCCTTATGGGCCTACAGAACTACATGGAGGAATACAACAGGACATTCGCCCTATGAACTTGTTTATGGGAAAGAAGTCCTGCTCCCCGTTGAGTTTCAAGTCAAGACTTTCTAGATGGCAGTCCAGTTGGGGATGAATCTATCAGAATCCAAAAAGCACAGAATGGAGCAGCTGAATGAGCTAGATGAGATTAGACAAGAAGCAATTTTAAGGACTGATCTAGTTCAACATCAAAGAGCTAAGTGGCATGACAAATATATCAAAGAAAAAAAATTTCAAGAGGGAGATTGGGCGTTACTGTTTGATTCCAAGTTCAAAGACTTCAAAGGTAAATATCAGACCCATTGGCTTGGGCCATATGAAATTGACAAAGTCTTTAACAATGGAGCAGTAAGAATCAAGGCCATTGATGAATTTCAGATTCCTCTTATTGTGAATGGCCACCGATTGAAAATTTATCATAAGCCACTCTCAAAAGAGGATTTGTCAAGATGTTCCAAGAGAATTCTGCAATAAGGCTGGTGGAGAAGAATCCTTCTTCCCCACCAGTCTAACCTTTGTTTCTTTCAGTTAAAAATAATAATAATAATAATTTTGTATAAGTCTGAAAACCAATCATAGATTGGCAGTATTATAAAGAAAATATAGAGTGAAAATCAGGGACACCTGACACTCTATATTTTCCAAAAAAAAAATCTCCTCTCCTTCTTTTTCCATCTTCACTCCACCTCATTTGCCATTTCACTCCATCTCCATCTCATTCACATTTTCGCTTCACTTCACTCCGCTTCATTTTCACTCCATTCCACTCATTTCATTTTCATTTCATCAATAAAAGTTCCTTTCAGGACTATTTTCACTCAGTTAGTTCTTTTCTAACTATCTTTGTTCAGCTAAGTGGGTGTTGTCCCAGTTTCCGCAGCTGGAAGCAGTTTCCGCAGCCAGAAACAGTTTCCGCAGCCAGAAACGATTTCCGCAGCTACCACCACTCTGTTTTTCAAATTCACAGTCAAAATGTTAGTACAAAAATCATGAAAATGCAGGTGTAAGTGAGAAAATGCCATGAAGACATGGAGCATCTCCAAGACATCAAGAAAGAACAGTTGGTTAAAAGCTATGAGCAAGAAATGACAAAGTTTCCAAAGGTATGAGCAATTTTTTTTATCAAATAGCAATTAAAGTCATGATTATGCATAGTTATCAAACCATAAAAAGTTCTACTATGTGCAATGATTCGATATGATAGCTCCATTACCCACTCCTATTCCACGATATTACTCCATACACCATGCATTCATTTCTTAACGGTCTCATGATGGATTTTCGGGTTTAAACTCAAGTTGACTGCACTTTCATTTGCCACTTGCGCTCATAAGATGTGACCAATCCCTTTACGACTCCTCTCCACCGTATTTCCCGCAACCATCTATCAAAACGTGTGATCTCCCGTACGTAGCCGTTAATTCAAAAAAAGATCTCGCCTCCACTCCGTTCACTTACCATTTCATTAAAGATCTTCCTTTTCATATACACACATTTTAATTCGTGAGCTTATTTGCAATTGCTTATCCTCTATTCTGCCTGTAATCTGAAACATTCCCATTACCTGCTACCGATTGCAGCCACTACATTTTACCATAAACCCTGCAACCAAGCTACCTTCCCTCTGCTAAATCCTCATACGCAATTGCATCCTCAGTTGAAATTTAAAACAGAGAAAGGAATGGGAAAACTACTAAGGGCAGAGCCAGAAGGACCGAAATATCTAGAAGGTTACCCTCAAGCCAAGGATTTGCTGAAGAAAGCCAAATGGTTACGCTTCATTCAAAAGTTTAAAGGCTATAACAAAGAAGTAACCAAGGCTTTTGCACGGTCTTTCGATGGTCAAATGGTGGAGATTGGAGATTTGAAGCTCACGGTGACCGAAACAACAGTAGCAGCTACCACAGGCTTACCTCAGGAAGGTGAGCGATGGTTCAAAAACAAAAGCGTGGATGAACAGGCATGGAGAATTATGCTAAGAAACCCAGGTATGGACACCACTGTGTTTACTAAAGGAATTCCTGTTCATGCATTGAAGGAAGAATGGGCCAGTCTGCTGTTAGTTATCCAAAAATTTGTCACTTGTGAAGGACACTTTGGTTCGATGTACATGTACCATGCTAGACTGTTGATGAATTTCTTAGAGAATCAGACTCTTAATTTGCCTTATTTCTTACTGTTTGAAGAAGATGAGTATTACAGTCCAAAAACACATAGGCAATATAGAACCTCATCTATATCATCATGGACTTATAAAATTTTTTATTGAGGATCAACTAAAGAAAAAAAAAGATACCTGGGAACAATTATTGATAAAAAACTACTTCCAAGAGCCATTTGAGGCCTCTAAAAGTAGTACACCAAAGACACCAAGAAAAAGTAGGAGAAGAGAAAAGAGCACCATAGTCCAAGACTCCCCTACTACAGAAACTCAAGAAATTGGTCAAAAAGAAGAAGAAAACAGAACTAAAGACAAGAAACAGAGGAAAGAAAAAGGCAAAAGGACCATCCAAGAAGTCTACCAATCACCTGAGCCATCCATAGAGGAGGATTATCAACCACTGTCAGAAAGATTAGTACATCTTCAGGCTGCTGCTATAGCAAAGAAAAAGGAAAAAGGAAAACAGAGTATACAAGAAAAGAGTACTAGTCCACCATACTTAAGGAGAAGCACCAGGCTAAGAGGAAAGGGGAGTAAAACACAAATAAAATGGCCCCACTTCATCGACTTGGGTGGAGAGACACCTGAGAAAACTCCAGCTGGCCGTAGTCCACCTCGTCCTCAGCCAAGCATTGAAACTAGTCCTCCACATGATGAAAGCCCTTCTCAACCAGAGCTAGAGAGAAGTCCTCCTCCTCCACCAGATTTTGAACTCAGTCCAAGAAAGACACCTGAAGTAGATCCCAATCAATAGGAGGTATATGACTACTTGGGATCATTAGAAAAATCAGCTACAGGTCCGAGTACCACTCTGCCACTAGATGCACAAGTTCAGTCCTTAAAGCAGGAGGTATTTGAATTAGAGGTCCTAAACAAGCATATCAAGCAGGAAAATGAAGCACTCAAAGAGCAGAGCAAAGTAGATAAAATTATTCATGATAACACTATGCTCCATTTGGGACTATGGCAAAAGAAAAACAAGAAACTGAAGAAAAAGTGCAAAAAGTTGAGAAGAGCATTAATCAATCTCAAATTCAGATGTCTAATAAGGAAACCAAGGATGGTGGTAGCACCAAAGAAGAAGAAAATAGGGCTAGATGTCCTAGCAGAAGCATCAGAACATATGGATTAGAGGGGAATGAATAAATTTTGGTTGCATGAGGACATGCAACACCTTCACAGTGGGGGTATGTTGAGTCCCAAACCTGCACTTCCCTATATACCCTTTCAGTCTTCTTTTTCCATTTACTTCATCCACCAAGCTGTCAAATCATTGCATATTAGTCTAAAAAGAGCTTATGAAATGGTTTCCTAACTATGTTTATGACTATTGTTTGATTAAGATTTTTGTTCAAACAGCTGCGGGAACTTGTCACTTTCCGCAACCAGCCCAAGTTTCCGCAGCCATTTTGTTAAAGGTTGTGTTACAGGTGTCCAATGGAGAAACCGGCCACATGGGCAAGCTGCAAGTGACATGTACATGGAGTGTGTCCCCTCAGTTCATCCAAATCACTCATAAACGGTCGTGGTCAACGACGGTCAAAGGAAGGGCCAAACGAGGAGTTTTGCGGTGGCACGGCTCTGTTTTGCCCACGTGAAGGTTTGCGTGGCACGATCCTTAGTTTCCGGAGGTACTGGCACACCTGTAGAGCAGCCTGTGAACTGAATCGAGCAGCCACCACTCCATGGATTCAACTGTCATGATGACCATAACGCTAGATCTCAGGCCAAGGGGATTTACGTGTCTCTTGGCAACATAAAATCTAGGAATTAGTTGCAGCACTTTTACTTATAAATAAGGCGTTGATATACGCTGGATAGTTAGTTTTTGAGATGTAATTTTGACTGTTGTTATTAGCCCACTGTACTGTGCTTTACTTTGTTTTATTACTGCACTTTAAATATATGAGAAGACAACATTCCTGAATTCGATTTGTGACTAAGTGATTGACTGGCCGAGGTTGCAGAGGGCCCCTGTACACCAAAGCTTTATATAGTTTCTTACTTGCTTTCATTTACTATTTTTTTATAATCATTGCTTGTGTATATATTGCGTTGTTCTGATGTTCATTGTTGTCCATATTTCCTTTATGTTTTCTTTTATAACTGTTAGCTGATCAGTGCTTCTTTTACAGGTTTTTTTAGACAGCCCGGGCAAATTTACATATTTTTGATAACTACTAACATGAGATCATCTTGTCCTTTCTGCTGATTTTCATTTCCTGAGTTTAATTCCAGCACTGTCATTTCTTTCAAGTTTTGTTTTGCTTATTTACTTTTCTGCTACTTAGACATCATATTACTCATCTGTTTATGATTTCCTTTCTATAGCCAAGCGACTCAATTAGTAAGGAATCAGAATATTACTTGTTGTAGTATGATTTAGTTTGCTTTCCTGCAAGTTAGAGATTGAATTACTTATGTCATTTTCAAGAGTTGAAATATGAATGAGTAGTTAAATCTTAGTTTCCTTTTATGCAATTTAATTTCCTGCAATTTAGATATCATATTACTCAGCTTGTTTATGATTACTTCCTATAGCCGGAGTGAGTCGAAAGGTGAAGGGTCAGAATGTGGGTTGAAGTAGTGTGATTTAGTTTGCTTTGCTTTCAGTCTTTGAGTTGCTTTAAGTTCAGTTTTTATTTTCTTTTTCATACAGCAGTAAGGATACTGGGCCATTGTCACTAGTTCACTGTTTTGGTACATTTACTTCCTTTTGAGAATTGATTTCATTACAGTCAGTTTGAAACTTTATTTTTGAGAACTTTTAAGTTTGGAAAATCACTGTAGAAATCACCATTACCATCCATACTTAACTTTCAATTTTTCCATCACACACTAGGGCATCCACAGAAGATAAACCCAAAAACAAACTAAAAAAAAACTCAAAAACGACAAAAGACTAAGAAAACGGTTATCTTGCACATATAGTGCACTTCACTTCATCAGTTTACGAATCCTGGATTGACATTCTAAATAGCAATTTAGGACACACTAAATTGACCAAAAACTTGCCACGCATCGATCGCTGAGTGAGATCACTCCGCTTCCATCCAAAACCGCTTACCATTTGAAGGTGTCCCGATCAATACCGCTATTTTCCAGAGCGCGGGTCCCGCCTTGCCCTTTAGCGCTTTTTTGCTTTTGGCCCATGGTTCTCCGGCTCCCCACATGACCGAGTGCTCGGGGCTTCTCCATTTCATCCTTGTTTGCCCAGCGCGAATCGCGCATCAAAACTCACCTCCATTTCCCGCTCTGGGCCTCCCAGGGGCTACTTTGACCTCCTGCGCAGTCTCCATGGGCCTTGATCAGTGCGCTTTGACCGAGGTCCTTGTCGTTCCACGCTGGCTGCCATTGCCACTAGTTCGGGGTGTTTTTGATCGCTGTTTTGAATTCTTAGAAGTTTGTCCGGACCTGATACAGTCATAGTTCTTTGACAGTTCTTTATAGATCCAATTCAAATCACTTGCCTTTGTCCTCTCGCCTAACATCCCATCTAAGCATTAAATCTCCTTACTGAAGAGGTCTGCCCTTAGCCTTCTTATCAAACAGAGATTTCATCCTTTGTTGATAGTTTGACATATTGGTCCCCACCTGCTCTCTGTTCTCGTGAAGCTCCACCAACTTATTTATTCTTTTGGTCAAGGCGCTTGGTTCTTCCTCAGCTTCTTGTAGCAACTTAGCTACTGGCATTTCTAATTAGATATGGAAGACAACAGCCTTGCCATATACTAGCTCAAAGGGTGATTTCCTAGTGGATCTTTTGTGTGTGACGGTTAGCCCATAGGGCAAACTTTAGTTGGGAGTCCCAGTTCCTTTGATTTTCAGTAGAATTCTCACCACAGTTTTATTAGAAGACTCAACCAAGTTGTTCCCCTAAGGGTATTATGTAGTGGAGTGTCCAATAATGATGTTGAATTTGTGGCAAAAGTTGGTGAACTTGGCAGATTTGAAAACCTGTGCATTATCAGTGATGATTTTAAAAGGACACCCGAAACGGGATAGTATGTTCTCCTCCATGAATTTTATCACCACTGAATCAGTAGCATTCCTAGCTAGGATAGCCTCTACCCACTTGGTGAAATAGTCAGTGGTTGTTAAAATCCATTTGTGTTGGCCACTAGAAGGTGGGTTTATTTCTCCAATGAAGTCCAATCCCCACTGTCTAAAAGGCTCCTCTACATGCACAGGAATCAGAGGGAGAGGAGTGAACTTCTGTCTTTCAGCAAACAATTGGCATTTTTGGCATGACCTGACCTGAGAATAAACATCTCCAAACAGCGTGGGCCAGTAAAATCCTGCCTTGAGGATTTTGTGTGTTGTTTCCTTCCAACTGTAGTGTCCTCCACAGACTCCCCCATGGAAATCCTTAATCACTTCATGGGTTTCTCCTTCAACCAAACACAACAGTAATACCCCCATCGGGTCCTTCCAGTAGAGTAGTCTATTGGATATAATGTATTTATGTGCCTGCAATCTCAGACTTTAGTATTTAGATCTGTCCAGTCGCAACGGGAATCTTAGGAATAAGCAGTAATGAACAATGTTCTTATACCTGGGCGATCCCTCATATTTGGAATAGATCTTCTACTCAGCCATTTTGATTCTGCTATGTTCATCCTCTGGGCTGCCCTCCTCTGTGATCAGGCTTATTCCTAGAGCTTGGCAGTTGGACTCGGACAAAATCTTGGCCAACCCCTGGCCTTTGATGAGATTGGTAGGCTTGATTTCCAGCTCATATTCTTGTATTTTGGCTATCCATCTGCCCCTCTTCCCTTCGTTGTCTCCTTGCACCAGAATGTCTTTGACTGCAGTCGTTGGGACAAACGCTGTGATTTCAGATTGCAATACATACATACGAGGGACTTCAGCACCCTGACTAGTGCATAATCCTATTTCTCCAATATATCATACTTCAGCTCAGCGTCCCTTAGTACTTGGCTAAAAAGGGCAATGGTTGCTCGTAACCATCTTTATTTTCTGTAACAATACAACAATAATGGTATGTGGAGAGGCGAAAGAAAAGATGTAAAAGGGAACTGAATAATCAAGGCTGACTAGCACTGGGGCCTTAGCCAAAGCTTCTTTGATCCTAGTGAAATAATCACGAGGGGCAGAGCTCCACTTAACTTTGTTCTCCTTCTTGAGCTAGTTGGGCATGAATCGCCTTAAGAAATTTATCCTCCCCAAAAAGGCTTGGACTTCTTTCTTGTTTTTGGGCAAGGGAATGAGGCTGATGGCTTTGACTCGTTCAGGATCAATCTTTACTCCTTCTTGTGCTACTATGTGCCCAAGCAGCTTCCCCTCACTTAGGGTGAACTAAGACTTCTTCGGATTCAGAGAGAGGTCATACCTTCTGCACTTCTCGAAAACAAGCTTTAAATGGAGGACATGCTCTTCATCAATCTTAGAAAAGACTGTGATGTCATCTAAGTAAACTACCATAAATTTATCCTTCTCACCCACGAAAGCTATGCCCATAGCTCTCTGGAATGTGGCTCTTGCATTTATCAACCCAAATGGCATGCCGCGTACATGAAAGTCACCCACGGGGTGGTGAATAAAGTTTTTTTCTGGTCCTTAGGGTGGACCACCACTTGATTGTATCATGAGAATCCGTCCATCATGGACATCCTGGCTGCACCCACTACCTTCTGCAATATATTATCCATCTTGGGCTGAGGGTAGTTGTCTTTTAGGGATGCCCTGTTTAAATTTCGGAAGTCCATGCACAACCTTATCTCTCTGTTCTTCTTCCGGATAGGGACCAAATTAGCCACCCACTCAGAGTATCTTAGAGGGACTATGATCTTGGCCTACAGCAGCTTCCTTACCTCCTTTTCAATGGAGGGGAGTAAGAATGGGCTTATTTGTCTGAGTTTCTGTTTGCAGGGCTTTATCCCACTCTTTAAAGGAATATTATGTTGAATAATATACATATCAAACTATTTCAAATCATCATAAGACCAAGCAAATACATATTTGTAAGTTATGAATAGATCTAAATACCTTTGTCTGTATTGCAACGGGATTCCTTTGGACAGCCTGATTGTCGGGGGTTCTTCCTCTGATCCGATGTTGCAGTCTTCGACTTGCTCATCCTTCACTAGGGTCATTGGTTTGGATGCTATGTCATCTTTATTGAAAATTATTTCAAGTGGAAAAATTCCACGAGGGATGGTGTTCCCTTTTAGTTGCAATTTTTTTTTCCCAACCACTGTGTCTTTCCACGAAGTGGCTTCTTGTTATGCTTCTTCCTCTTCCCGATCAATGGTGGAGTGAGCAAACTCCCCAATGACTTCTATGAATATTTTTACTTGCTTGTCATCTTCGAATACCTGCCAATATTTGACATTATCATGTATTAAAGGCTTGTGTCTGACTTCTATTTCATATATGAGGAGTGGATTTTGCGGGGCCTGATAGTGCTTGTGGATACCACAAGAGAGTCAGTGATCTTGTTTTCTTCCCTGGGCAGAAACTGAATGTTAAAGTTCAGGAACAAATTTTCGATTATGTCCCACACTTCATTTCGGTACATCCTCAGCCTGGGGTGTTTGGCTTGGCATTGGTCTCAGATCTGCTTCACGACTAGCTCAGAATCTCCATAAACCGATAGGCATTCAATGTTCATATTTCTTGTTGTTTGTAACCCCAGGAGTAATGCTTCGTACTCCGCTACATTGTTGGTTGCCTCAAATTCGAGCTTGAAAGAGAGGGGTATCATGCTACCTTCTGGAGATACCAACAATATTCCAGCTCCATTCCCATATTTTGAGTTTGCTCCATCAACTTCCATACTTCATTTTCATTTAAATGTTGGTAATTTAACTGCCTTGTCAAGTGTATTGATGATTCTTCTAAGAGGTTCTCATCCTCTTCTAATAATAGGCAAGAGATGTCACTGTCTTTCCCATGCACTGGGGAGTTCTCTAAGCCTTTAGCTGGGGTCACAATTTTCACAAATCAGGATTCTCTGTACAACCTTCTTTGCTCACCTCCAAAAGTGGGAATGGTGGCATAAGTAAGGTCTAGCTTGATAGAGCCACCCAGCTTGGAATCCCATGACCAGGTGCTCAATATTTAGCTCAAAAATCAGGAGCTTGTTATGATGTGACTCATAAGATATCTAAAAGGGAGCAAATAGGATTAGGTAGATGGCCTAATGTTATCTTCAATGAAGGCATGAATAAAAGAAAGAAAACATGGATGAGACAAAAAAAGTTCTAAGATTGGCTCAAAAACTGTACAACTATCTCTGTCTCGTCAAAGCGATTGCAACGCAATTTGTTTCACTAAAAACGAAATCCGGATGAAGGAGAAAAGGAATGTTGTTCGTTTTCCTAAACAACTAAAGAAATGTAGAATATGATAGAATGATGACATGGAAATCCAGTCAGCAAGGGGAATCTTCTTCAGTTTTCACTCAATGGCGTTGTGACAAGTGCCACTTCCGGATTCGCCAATTTGGTTATGTGACTATGAAATTGCTTCATTATCCTAAGTTGGAATTTGAATTTATTTTTATTTAAATATTATTATATATTATATATAATTATTTTATAGATATATATATATATATATATATATATATATATATATATATAGATATCTATATATTATATTAAATATTAAATATTTACGCCGTAAGGCGTTACTCTTTGAAATCAACTTCCCTTCTTGCCCACCTGTCATCTATATGCACCCTAAGATTATATGTTAGACGATTGAGAAAAGCTAAATCATTCGATGACTAGAAAATAGTTACGAATTCGTTGGAACCTAGTATTCGATTCACATAGGTAAAAACCCTACAAAATCCAGCAGCAAGCTCTTCAATCTAGTTGTCGAAAAGGGGATACTGAAGGAAGAGGAAGCAAGAAAGTATTTTCAGCAGCTGATTTGCGCGGTCGATTTCTTCCACAGCCAGAGTAGGGGTGTGTGTCACCAAGATTTGAAGCCAGAGAACCTGTTATTAGCGGAGGCATACTGTTCGTGCTCCTGGTGGGCTACCTGCCGTTCCAGGATTTGAATCTGACAGTGATGTATAAGAAGATCTACAAGGGATTTCAAATGCATGTCCTGGTTTTCCTCTGAAGTTCAGCGTCTGGTTATCTAGCTGCTAGACCCTAACCCTCTCTGAGGAGGATCATTGTTCCGCAGCTCAGGGAGGTTTCTTGGTTCTGCTGGGGCTTCAAGCGTACATAGGCCGACAATGATCTTTGGATTCCCCAAGAAGCAAGAAAAATTTGCTCGCATATTAGGGTATTGTGAATCAAATGATATCCACTCTCCAAATGTCACAGTCTTTGAATGACTCGTGTATTCTACATGGCTCCATCTTCCTTGCGAGGTTGACGAGAAAACTAATGGTTGTTCTAAATTTCTCCCCCTTGCATGCAATTCTTCAAACTGAAGATCTTTCTTATTAATGAGACTCTTCAAGCAGCTTTTCTCACATATTTTTGATGTTACAATAAGTGCAGATGTTTGTGACAGAAGTCATGGAGCTCGTAGAGCTCACTCCTCTGAGAGATGCTCTTGTAGGGCTTCCTGGAGTGACAGGTATTTCTACAGAGCAAAGGAAGAGACTTTCCATAGCAGTTGAACTAGTTTCCAACCCTTCTATAATCTTCATGGATGAGCCAAATTCAAGACTAGATGTCGGTGCTGTAGCAATTGTTATGCGTATTATTCGCAACACAGTCAATACAGGTCGAACTGTTGTTTGTACCAACCATCAACCCAACATTGATATCTTTGAAGCTTTTGATGAGGTGAATTCAAACACTTTCATGATCAATCTATGCAATGCGAAACAAAAGGCCTACTCTATGTTTCTTTGCTTGGCTTAACAACAAATGAAGGGTTGCAAAGGGCTCGAACAAGTCAGGGAATAATTGATAAATTTTCAGTTTTATTGGTTTGCTAAACTACAACTATTTTTATAATCATAAAACTTATTTCCTTCAATTTTGTCTGATTCTTGGTTGTTTAGCCAAGCCGTTCCAGAAATACCACAGATTAGCGAAGGATACAATCCAGCGACATGGGCGCCAGAAGTGAGTTCCATAGCTGTTGAGGAAAAAGTTGGTGTACAGTTTGCTGAGATCTATAGAAAATTAGCACTCTATGAGTATGTCTAACATAATTGTAGGAATTTGTTTCAGAACTTTGAGCTTTTTTTTTATTGTGCATCTCTAATTTTGTTACCCTATCTTTAGTTACATAATTTCTCCCAAGAAACTGTAGTTTTTTTAAAGCCCTATTTGACAGTTATGTCGTTCTGTTTTCAGATGGAATCAAGCCCTTGTTCAAGAGCTAAGCACCCCTGCTCTTGGCTCATAGAATCTGAGTTTTCCAACACAATATGCACGGTCCTTCAAGGTTCAGTTCGTGGCATGCCTTTGGAAGCAATAATTTCTCCCAAGAAACTGTAATTTTTTTAAAGCTCTATTTAACAATTATGTTGTTATGTTTTCAGATGGAATCAAGCCCTTATTCAAGAGCTAAGCACCCCTGCTCTTGGCTCGCAGGATCTGAGTTTTCCAACACAGTATGCATGGTCCTTCAAGGTTCAGTGCATGGCATGCCTTTGGAAGCAACATTGGTCATATTGGAGGAATCCACACTATAATGTTGTGCGATTTTTCTTCACTACATTCGTTTCCCTACTGTTTGGGACCATCTTTTGGGACCTTGGAACAAAGAGGCTGGACACTCTCTTGACAGGCATAGCGGACTTATTTGCAAAACTGGTCCCGCCTCACTTTGACATTTTATTTTCTCTATCATTGATTAGTTTATTGTCTATTACATATTTGAGTCAACAGAGTGGCTTAGCATATTGAGAAATCAAAGCATTATATGGGTAATATATCAAAGCATTATATGGTATTTTCATTCACATTTTTCATTTGATCGCGTGAGCTTAGATCTGTACTACAAAAAAAACAATTTACCCATTGTCAATTTGGTCAACTAATTCAAACATTTCAATTTCTGGCACTTCTGCAAATTCACATTCTTCCAAATGATAGCCTTTTCGTTTGAAGACCTTGTTTGACTCTTGACTCTCTTTCTCTGGAAGAGCGAGCAGGTTAGCATGGCAATTTTGGTTTCAAAGAAAGGCAATTGCCTGTACTGAACCGGTTGTTTAGGAGTGTTCATCAATAGGTAAGGGTAAGGTATGAATGGGGAGGTTACAATACAATATGCCACATAGAGGAATTTGTCAAAGTGAAATGCAATTAGGTCGTTCCTTCAATAGACAATGAAGTGAGAAACTTGAATGAACTACATAACTTCTCTGTAACACATTCTCTCAGACAACTGAGTGAGAGACATTAGAAAACCTTTGTGCTGATCTTGAATTAGGCTCAGAAGCACTGTTTTTTGTTTTTCTTGAAAGAAAATATGAAAAGATTGAACTATAAATATTGCAATCTATAAAAGTATATAACCTATTCACATCCAAATATTTGAAAGTATATGATAAAAACAGGCACTATTCTTTCATAGATTTAATAATTTTTTCAGTCATGTTTACTCGTTAGAGAGGAGAGATAATCTAACCTCTAAAGAAAATTCTACACTTGGTAGAGAATTCAGTGTCACTCATGTGTCGACATAAAAGAAGAAAGGAATGATCCTTCCCTTTAGGCCATTGTCGATGGCTTTTGAGAACATAAACTATTATGTTAACATGCCATCGATATGTGTATATATAAATTGTTCAATTGAATTGGTAATCTGCGAGTAGTTTGACATACTTAGGTTCACTTCAATGGAATATCTGGAAATAATGTTTAGTTTCGTAACAAGAGATGAAAAGTGAAGGGTTGGGTCAAGACAGGCTACAACTCCTTTCCAATGTAAGTGGATCCTTTAGACCAGGGGTACTTAGAGCCTTGATGGGAGTTAGTGGTGCTAGAAAAACTACCCTAATGGATATCTTAGCACTTTCGCAGATTCAAATTCTTCCAAATGATAGCCTTTTCATTTGAAGACCTTGTTTGACTCTCTTTCTCTCGAAGAGGGAGCAAGTTAGCAGGGAAATTTTGGTTTCAAAGAAAGGCAATTTCCTATACTGAACAGGTTGGTTAAGATCGTTCATCAATATTGCTTCCCCATTGAGGAGAAGGTCAGGTCAAGGTAAGGTAAGGGTCAGGTATATCCCATAATGAAAATATATGTTCTTATATCCTTCCATGTCCTGGTGTCAACCCATACCTTGCCTCACCTTTAATTAGGATATTTTGGAACTTGAATTTGAAATGAAATCAAGGACACCAGTTGAAATCACAAAGCTAAATTCAAGAACTTCGTTTAACTAGATCAAGATGCTTGCAAATGATGAAATCATTTGTAGTGATCAATTTGCAAGGGAAAGGAATGCGACCCCAAATTACAATACATAAACATGGAGAGTAGAAACAAAGATTCCTGAGCAATTAGATGAAGCAATAAACATGAAAGGTGATGCAATCAAGAGAGAAAGGGCACGCCGTAAGAGGGCTATTTCGAAGTTTGAATCACAAATACAACCAAGGAAGATTCCTGAACAATGAAATGAAGCTATAAACATGAACGATGATGCAATCAAGAGAAAAAGGGCACGTCATAAGTGAGAAACTTGAATGAACTACATAACTTCTCTGTAACACATTCTCTCAGACAACTGAGTGAGAGACATTAGAAAACCTTTGTGCTGATCTTGAATTAGGCTCAAAAGCACCGTTTTTGGTTTTTCTTGAAAGAAAAGATGAAAATATTGAACTATAAAGATTGCAATCTATAAAAGTATATAACCTATTCACATCCAAATCTTTGAAAGTATATGATAAAAACAGGCACTATTCTTTCATAGATTTAATAATTTTTTCAGTCATGTTTACTTGTTAGAGAGGAGAGATAATCTAACCTCTGAAGACAATTCTACACCTGGTAGAGAATTCAGTGTCACTCATGTGTCGACATAATAGAAGAAAGGAATGATCCTTCCTTTCAGGCCATTGTCGATGGCTTTTGAGAACATAAACTATTATGTTAACATGCCACCGATATGTGTATCTATAAATCGTTCAATTGAATTGGTAATCTGTGAGTAGTTTGACATACCTAGGTTCTCTTCAATGGAATATCTGGAAATAATGTTTAGTTTCGTAACAGGAGATGAAAAGTGAAGGGTTGGGTCAAGACAGGCTACAACTCCTTTCCAATGAAAGTGGTACTTAGAGCCTTGATGGGAGTTAGTGGTGCTGGAAAAACTACCCTAATGGATGTCTTATCACTTTTGCAGATTCAAATTCTTCCAAATGATAGCCTTTTCATTTAAAGACCTTGTTTGACTCTCTTTCTCTCGAAGAGGGAGCAAGTTAGCAAGGAAATTTTGGTTTTAAAGAAAGGCAATTTCCTGTACTGAACAGGTTGGTTAGGATCGTTCATCAATATTGCTTCCCCGTTGTGGAGAAGGTCAAGTCAGGGTAAGGTATATCCCATAATGAAAATATATGTTCTTATATCCTTCCATGTCTTGGTGTCAACCCATACCTTGCCTTACCTTTAATGAGGATATTTTGGAACTTGAATCTGAAAGGAAATCAAGGACACCAGTTGAAATCACAAAGCTAAATTCAAGAACTTCGTTTAACTACATCAAGATGCCTGCAAATGATGAAATCATCTGCAGTGATCAATTTGCAAGGGAAAGGAATGTGACCCCAAATTACAACGCACAAACATGGAGAGTAGAAACAAAGATTCCTGAGCAATCAGATGAAGCTATAAACATGAAAGGTGATGCAATCAAGAGAGAAAGGGCACGCCGTAAGAGGGCTATTTCGAAGTTTGAATCACAAATACAACCAAGGAAGATTCCTGAACAATGAAATGAAGCTATAAACATGAACGGTGATGCAATCAAGAGAAAAAGGGCACGTCATAAGAGGGTTGCTTCTAAGCTTGAATCTCAAATACAAGCAAGAAAGTTTGCTGAAGCAGAAAACACAAGTTTGGAGATGACATCGAATAAATTAATGGCCATTCTAGACATTATTTACAAGCAGGAATTAATGACAATACAATCTGTGTTGCCAAATGCTTCTTCTGAAGCCTCTCTAGAAAATTTTGAACCTGAATTTGGAAGTCATGCGATGGTGGTAGGTAAAATGCCAAAGGCAGATTCAAGGACAATATTTAGAAGCAGTCCAGACATTCTTTATGTGGTGGAGTTAATGGTCACATTGCCAAACATTTCCATTGTAGCCTCTGCAGAAAACTTTAAGGTGGATATTTTGGAACCTAAACCTGGATGTGAAGAAAGGATGGTAGGTGAAATGGAAAAGGTGGATTTAGGGACTTCATTTAAATGTTTGAAGATGATTTCATATGAAAAAATCAATAGAAGTGGGGAATTTCCAAGGGAAATGAATGACATGTTCCATCCCAACAGACAAACATGGAGAGTAGAAACAAAATTTGCTGAACAATTATATGAAGCATTAAACTTAGGGGAACTTGCAATTATAAAATGGAAGACCATAATTAAGGAGCGTATTCTAGAACTTGAGTTTGAAAGACAAGAAAAGAATGCGGCTGAAAGAGAAAAATCATAAGGAATATTAAAATTCTACTCCCTAACATAACACAATTTTGTGCCTTTCTCTCCAATGTTGTAACCATCCAACAACTCTGATGTTTCCCTGAAATCTACATCATCATTATGATAGGATTGAAAATACTTCCCCCTAAAGCCATCTTCATAAATGGTAGAATTGCATAGTGCCTAAGATTGGGATTAGCTACTAACCGTACAAACCCTATATCTTATCTTCACAACAACCATTGGAAATAAAACATAAAAACCTGCAAATGGCAACAAGATCTTTTATAGAAATCAAACATAACTTAACCAGAACTCTATATTGTCTCCAATACTTTGGTTCAAATTTTCAATCATATTAATAAATAAAGGTGTTAATGACAAGATATTTCAAATAAATTCAAGAAAAAACATTAAGAATTACAGCAAAATAATCCAGGATAACCCATAAAGCATTGTTTAAATGATATATTCTAGCAAAATGCAAAAATATATAATGATAAAATAAGAAAATCTGACATACCATGGGAAATATTTTTCATTTTTCTTTGATGAGGCCTTATTGTGTTCAATAATTCCCACTTTCGATGATTTTGGTAAAACAGGATGTGAATTTATACAAGAAATGTTGAACGTTAAATAGGGTCAAACCATGAATTGAACCTAGCCTTCAACCCTGAAACTTTCTATTGGTGTTAATGGTTGGTTCTGGAGAGAGCCCTGTATTCTATATCATTATGAAAGAAGTAAATGAAGCAACAATTTCCTATGAAATGAGGTGTAAATGTCATCATTGAGTGCCTCACTAATAATTGCAGCTTTCCTTTCCAAAATTTTGCATTGTCAAATGTTCACCATTGGTAAAACTTTCTGATTTATCACATTTTCCTTTTCAGAACTAACAACACGTTAAAAATACGTCAAAGAGACACTCACAATGAAAGAAGATTTTGTGTAAATATGGTATTTGCATTCACATTTTTTATTCGAACAGGTGAGCTTAGATGTGTACTACAAAAAAAAAATTACCCATTGTCAATTTGGTCAACTGATTCAAACATTTCGATTTTCTGGCTTTGCAGATTCAAATCCTTCCAAATGATAGCCATTGCATTTGAAGACCTTGTTTGACTCTCTTTCTCTGGAAGAGGGAGCAGGTTAGCAGGGAAATTTTGGTTTCAAAGAAAGGAAATTTCCTGTACTGAACTCGTTGGTTAGGAGCGTTCATCAATATGATGTAAGGGTAAGGTATCAATGGGGAGGTTATGATACAATATGCTGCATTGAGGAATTTGTCAAAGTGAAATGCAATTAGGTCGTTCCTTTAATATGTACTCAATGCTTTGGCCCAAAAAATATTGAAGCAAATCGAGTGCTCAAGGTTGACTTTATCATTCTTACATCCTTCTTCCACATACATTCTTCCACTTTTACACTCACTCCCTAAATCTCCATTCACCATATTCATAAATTACCATCTACCTTTTATCCATACCAACACTTCTACCTATCATCCATTTCATTCCAAGCCATATTCTTAACTGCTACAGGATCCTACAGAAGTATGCATCTATAGCTCTTCCGAATGAGAATTCCGGTTATATCTACAGAAGTTTCCACTTCTAGCATCGTACAGGAAACTTAGGGGGTTTATCAAACAAATTTTGTTCTAATTATAAATGGTCTACTAGAATTTTATGAAGAGACTATATTTGGCGGTATAGATCTTATAAATTTGTTCTAAAGTACTGTGAATTGCATAGCCAATACATTGCTTTATGTCATTTTATAAAATTTTAGTATTCTATCAAAGAGGATATATTGAAATTCTACGAAGAGACTATATTTGGTGGCATTTTGACTAGAGGTTTTATTAAATATATTCCCAAGCCATATGATGGATTAGTTAATGTTTCTTACAAATTTCAAGTGTGTAACCCTCAATGATTTTTTTTGTCAAAGTGGCTTTGTTTTTATGAGTTTATTCTTTTAGGAACTCTGATTCCTAGTTAAGAGGACATGTATTAGGTGAAGAATTTTGATTACAATGTTTCTTTAGTATTGATAGATTTGGTCTAGAATTTTGATAAATTTGAATAACGTTTTGATAATATTAAATAAAGTTTTTTTTTTTTAACAATGCTAGGATACAATATACTTAATTGGAGAAAATTTTAGGGTGATCATATTTACTTTAACGGTAGACTTTATTGAATCTACATTATAAGATTTAAGATTTCAATAAAGTTTATAAGAATGATTAGTGTTTTATTCAAAGATGTTTCTACTCATTTGGAAGTTAATGACAAGTTATTGATAATGTTTATCTTCAAAGTTCAATCAAACAATGTTGTCTTATTATTTTAGTGTTTTGTTTCATATGTTGAAGCTCCACATTATGTCAAAAGAGATATATTTTTAGGGCCCAAGTTTATTCTTACCTAATGAACTATTCTATTTAAAATTGGGTTGTTTTGTTCCGATTTTCTGGGTTTCGACCTTTCTCGAGAAAGGCTCTTGGATACTTGTTAGATTGGAAAGTTCACTAGGTGAGGTGAACAAATATCTATTTCTTGGGTCAAATTTCGAAGACCTAAGTCATGGTCACTTTGCAGATGATCCCCCTTCCTCACAAGAAAAAGGACACTGAGTGTTTAAAAATGTGATGAAATTCCTAGATATCTTTCATATATCCCTAGGGTCTGAAGATTCCATGGACCAAAACTATGCCATATAAACAATGCTAACGAGATTCTAGGTGAACTATAGTTACTGAACCAATAGCATAAGAAACAGTCTTCAGATTGGCTTCTACCATCCATTCACCCATGTTCAGGCTGAGTGAAAGCTTCCATATAGCATTTGTTTAGCTAGTTGAGGATGGTAACACCTTCCGGAACTGCGCCCCTACCAGCTTATTATTTTGTTGTTCAACCCTACCCAATTAATTAATGTAAGTTGGTTGTAGATTCAATTTAGGTATATCTTTAAATTTCTAGGTATCCCTTTCTTTTTAGGCCCCAACAAAAGAGTTGTGGCAAGTTCTATTTCAATGAAAGGAACAAAATGTGACAAAATAGATTATGAAGCATATGTTCTTGGTAGTTAGACATCAAATTTATATGAATGTCCTGGCTTCCACACATGTTTATTATTCCCTATGCTAGTGTTCCAAGGCCTTGATTTATAGTATATTGGAAAAGGTTATGAGATATTTTACAATCTTAAGCCCAATGCATGCCTTGTCATATAACAATCACATTGCCCAAGATAAATCAACCTCTCAGATAAATTTTGTATCTTTTGGGTGAATTATGTTAGGGCATGTAGAACTTGTCATGCATAGCTTCTCTTGAAATCTTCTACACACAACCTTAAATAACTAAGCTTGGAATATCGTCTATGTCAGTTTGATATGATCACATGATGTGTCACCATTAGCATACCACCTAACAACACTGCATTATGCAAAATGTTAGCAACACTATACTCAATGCAACCCCTATTAAAAATCTTATAAATTTGTTCTGAAGCCATCTCATAAATTACTGTGATTTGCATAGCCATTACGTTGCTTCATGTCATCTTATAAAATTTTAATATTCTATCAAAGAGGATATATTGAAATTCTAGGAAGATGTTATATTTGGTGGAGTTTTGACTAGAGGTTTTAATAAATATATTCCCAAGCCATATGATGGATTAGTTAATGTTTACAAATTTCAAGTGTGTAACCCTCAGTGATTATTTTTTGTCAAAGTGGCTTTGTTTTTATGAGATTATTCTTTTAGGAACTCTGATTCCTAGTTAAGAGGAAATGTATTAGGTGAAGAATTTTGATTACAATGTTGCTTTAGTATTGATAGATTTTGTCAAGAATTTTGATAGATTTTGAATAACGTTTTGATAAGATTAAATAAAGTTGTTTTTTAACAATGCTAGGATACAATATACTTAATTGGAGAAAGTTTTAGGGTGATCATATTTACTTTAAGGATAGACTTTATTGAATCTAAAATATAAGATTTAAGATTTGAAGAAATTTTATAAGAATGATTAGTGTTTTGTTCAAAGATGTTTCTACTCATTTGGAAAGCTAATGACAAGTTATTGATAATGTTTATCAATGATGTCTTCTTATTTTAGTGTTTTGTTTGAGGAACCAATTGTGCCACTTATCATTGACTTCTTAAATGATATTTTCACAAACAAGGATTATGATGCCAATATCATCATGGTCAAATAAAAATTAGAATGGGGATTTCAAAATTGTGAGGAACTAATTGTGCCACTTATCATTGACTTCCTAAATGATATTCTCACGAAAAGGATTATGATGCAAATATCATCATGGTCAAACAACAATTAGAATGGAGAATTTCATAAGTGGGGAGAAATTTTCAAGATTTATATGCCATCATCACATGGTAAGAGCAATACATTTTTACCTCAACCAATGTACACTCCTGTCTACAAAGTGAAATATATTGGTTTTCCACTAACATTTATTAAACCAAATTTATGAAATGCATTTGAAGACATTGAGTCACTATGGAAATAGAATGATGGGAACCTAGTTGAGGCTTTGGAAATGATTGAGTTAGATAAAATAAGGTGGTCCAAAGAGACAACAAATAATACCATTCTTTTATAGTTTGGACATTTTACACGAGTGAAGTAAGGATAAGAAGCAACAACTAACTAAATTAACAACATCATATAACAAATGATGAGGGAGTTCATTAATGTTCCCCTTACTACTAAAGTCTTTCTATTAAGTTTTCCTCATAAAATTAGACCAATTTCTAATGAACAAAAACTATTATCCATTGCATTGTGAATTAAGGTGATATGAGATTACTTTGTTATGAAATATTTGACTTAAATCATTTACTTATAAAGGTTTGAAAATCTTAATGAAGAGCATTTTCATAAATCCTTCACTTTGACCTTGAAACATAACATATGATTAAAAAGAATGTAGGAATTTACAGGGTAAGTTCCTCAGAAAGAACACCAAAAGGACACCGCTCACAACCAGATCACAGATCAATACACCAGTATTTTTGATGTGGTTAAAACCCTCAAAGAGGGAAACAGTCCACGGCTTGCGCCAACGTGGCTACTACAGGCAATTTATTAATCAAAGAATGAAAATTTACATAAGCTTCTCTCATGCACGGATTACACGAACAATGACCCTCCATGCGCTTTAAATAGAACTCATGGACCAATCGAGTGTCAAGCCACGGATCAAGTGTCGGTAATACCGAGGAGAGAATGAACCGTCGGATCACTACATATCGTGACCGTCGGATTGTAAGTTACAAAATGTACAACGGTAAAGAAACACACTTTACCTAACTCTATACCTAACTCTAAACTAGACCAAGTTGTACTTAACTATTTCCTATGTGTCGGAATATCCTAACATCCCCCCTTAAGAACAACTTGGGATAGGATTGAAGGATTTACAAATATGACACAATAGGAGAAGGAAGGAGGCACTAGAGCCTATCCCCCCTTAGTGACAACTTCCTGAACTCCAAGCATATATCGAAGTTTAGTGAACTTCGCCTTTGTGAGAGCCTTTGTGAAGATGTCTGCAACCTGATCATCTGTTGAACAATATTGCACTTCAAGAACATGGTCATGAATGAGCTTTCCGATGAAGTGCATGTGTAGTTCAATGTGTTTGCTGCGCTGATGCTGGACTGGATCTTTGCATAGCTGAATGGCACTTTGATTATCACACCAAAGTGTGGTTGGATGTTGCTGCTCAAAGCCAAACTCTGATAGGATCTGACGAAGCCACAAGGCTTCCTTACTAGCTTCCACGGCACCACGATACTCTGCTTCTGCTGATGAAAGAGAAATGGCAGCATGTTTCTTACAAGCCCATGTAATAGGTCCTGAACCAAGAGTGAACACATAACCGGCAGTAGACTTCCGATCATCAGGGTCACCAGCCCAATCAGAATCAGTGAAACCAACTAATAGAGGAGCTGCTTTGGCACTGTAATGAATCCCAAACTGTACTATACCTCGAACATAACGAAGTATTCTTTTAGCTGCTTTCCAATGACTTTCACGGGGGTTTTGCATAAAACGAGCAACAAGGCCAACAACAAAGGAAAGGTCAGGACGAGTATGGGTTAAATACAAGAGTTTTCCTACAAGTTGACAGTATAAAGTAGCATCAACTTCAGGAGAAGTACAAGAGACTGAAAGTTTGACTCCAGACTGAAAGGGAGAAGGGGCTGGCTTACAGTCTTCCATGTGAAAATGACGAAGAATATCACAAGCATACTTGGACTGGGAAAGGAAAATACCCTCCTTGGATTGCAAGACTTGAAGACCGAGAAAATAGTGTAAGCGTCCTAAGTCTGTCATTTCAAATTTCTTTTTAAGGCTGGACTTCACATGGTTTATAAGGTTGGGATCACTACCAGTAAGAATAAGATCGTCAACATAAAGAACAAGGATGATAAGAGAGTTTCCCACTTTCTTGGTGTAGACAATATTGTCAGAATAACACCTAGAAAAGCTAGATTCTAAAAGAAAGCTATCCATTTTGGCATACCAAGCCCGAGGATCTTGCTTGAGACCATAAAGGGATTTCTTAAGTCGACAAACAAGGCTGGAGTCTGTTTGTATGAAGCCAATGGGTTGTTCCATATAGATTTCAACCTGCAAGTCCCCACGCAAGAAGGCAAATTTAACATCCATCTGATGGACTTCCCATTTTAAAGAGGCAGCAAGGGAAAGAACAAGGCGGATAGAGTTCATTTTGGCAACAAGGGAGAAGGTTTCAGTGTAGTCAATGCCTCAACCTGTGAAAAGCCCTTAGCAACAAGACGAGCTTTATGTTTATCAACTTTCCCATCTGGTCCATACTTGGTTCTGTAAACCCATTTACATCTAACAAGTTTGCATCCCTTTGGTAGAGGAACAAGATCCCATGTATCATTTGCCAACAATGAATGATATTCTTCATTCATAGCTGCTTCCCAATGTGGATGGCCTGAAGCTTCTGCAAAAGTATCAGGATCATGATTTACTGGAGCTTGAACCAGTAAAGAAGAGGCTCTTTCAAACTAAGAACGTGTACGTCGCTGATCTGTAGGATCACCGGCAAGATCACCTGCTGCATCCCGAGTAGCATGGACCCATCTTGGAAGTTGAGGATCCTGAGAAGGTGGGGGAGGATTATCATCCTCACTTTCATCATCTGAAGAAGAAATGTTTTCAAAAGTAGAAGAGATAGGAAGAGGTGGCACATCCGCCGGACTAGGCTCGCAGGCCGATTTATTTTCATCAAATTTTACATCTCTTCTAATGATAACATTTTTGGACTTAAATGGAATAAGTCTATAACCTTTTACATCTTCAGAATATCCAACAAAAGTACATTTCTCACTCTTAGGTTCTAAAGCTTTATGCTTTTCATCTGGAATATGGGCCCATGCTTCACTTCCAAAAACACTAAAGTGACTTACATCTGGTTTAATGGAACTCTAAGCTTCTTCTGGAGTGATATTCTCTAGAACCTTAGTAGGAGTGTGATTGATTATATAATTTGCACAATTAATTGCTTCGGCCCAAAAACTAAGACTGAGTCCTTTAGATTGCAGCATACAATTAGCCATTTCCTTTAAGGTGCGATTTTTCCTTTCAGCTACACCATTTTGTTGTGGAGTGTATGGAATAGTATGTTGCATTTGAATTCCATTTTCGGTGCAAAAGTTGATGAATGTGTTTTTAACATATTCTCCACCATTATCAGTTCTTAGCTTAAGAATTTGATGTCCAGATTGTTTTTCAACAAAGGATTTGAAGGCCAAAAAAGTGTTAAATACTTCGCTCTTGAGTTTTAAGAAGTATACCCAAGTGCATCTGGAGAAATCATCAATGAAAGTTAAAAAATACTTGCAGCCAGAGAATGAAGCAACAGGAAGTGGACCACATAAATCACTGTGCACAAGCTGTAAAGGGGCTGAGGCGTGCCAAGAGGCACGTTTGTCAAAACTGTCCCGATGATGTTTTCCGAGTACACATCCGGAACAAACACCATCTCTGCAAGATACCATAGGAAGACCTGTCACCATATTTTCTTTACATAGATGCTGAAGGGAGCGATAGTTTAAGTGACCAAATCGCTCATGCCAAAGTTTGCTCACTTCATCATTATGAGCAACAAATACTGAGGGAAGATTTGATGACCCAAAGTTGTGAAACTTATACATCCTTGTGGAATCATCAGCAATACCAGTAGCTAGAATCTGTTTAGGATCTCTTAGATCCTTGATTACAACAGCATGAGGTGAAAATTCAACAATTTTACCTTCACCTGAATGAGTTATCTGATATACAGATAGAAGGTTGTAGGATAAGGTTGGAACACATAATACATCATTAAACTGACCATTGTCTAGATGAACAGTTCCAGTCCCGACAACATTAAGAGATCTATCATCACCAACATATATATTTTTGGTGTTACAATCATTTAAAGAAGAAAACATGGCTTGGTTTTTGGCCATGTGATAAGAGGCTCCAGAATCAATGAGCCACTCATGAGAAGGAGAGGAAGAAGATACATTTAATGCATAACCAGACTGAGATGATTGACAACGACATGCAGAAAGTGCCATTCCGGAAGTTGAAGTTGAAGTATGCTCCACATGGATGTTATGTTTCTTCATTGTGGCTTCCAAGGCTTCCATCTTCTTAAAGAATTTAGATTCTAAGTGGCCATCGCGATTACAAAAGTTACAATGTCTATCAGTCTTCTTCCATTTGTTTTTATTGGTCTTATCATTTTGCTAAAATGATCTTTCATTTTGAGGCTGAGTTGGTTTAGGACCATTCTTTTGAGGATATGACTTCTTAGGATTCTTTGAATTTGGTTGCTGCTGGGCGGCTAACGCTTTCGTGGAAGAGTTTCCAAGATTAAGAAGACCAAGGTGTAAGAGTTTTTCTTGTTCTCTTATTAAAGAATCACAAAAAGAGTCAAAGGAAGGAGCCTTGTAGTCTTTTCCTTGACAAATGAAAGCTTCCCTTGTAGAATGGAAGGTGGAAACAAATACAGAGTAGGCTGGTCCCAACTTAGTAAGGATGGAATAAATAAGGTTACTATCTTCTTTCTTAACCTTAACACCTTCCAAAAGATATCCGAGGGTCTTGAATTTGGACAAGAAATCTTCAATGCAAGAAAATTTATTAGGATCCAATGTAAGCAACTCATTTTCAAGTTAATGGGCTCTAATTTCATTTTTAATCCCAAAAACTTTAGTGAGTTTTTCCAATGCTTCATGAGGAGTCTCAAGTTCTGCAATATGGAATCCAAGATCAGGAGAAATAGACATCCCTATCAAACCACGTGCTTGATCTTGTCTGTTTTCCCATTTTGCAGCCTTGTCTTCATCTTTTAGTTTCTTCTCTTGGTATGTGGCTATTCTGTAGAGACCTTTACTTCTAAGTAAATCTTCCATGTAGGCTATCCATTGAAAGTAGTTAGTGCTGTCAAGAATGACTTGGCATGGACTTTCCATTTTTTTTTTAAATGAAGCTGAAGATGCTGAAAGTAAGAGTTCCAATGGATATATCTCGAAAAATTAGGCTGTTTTAAAAAAAACAGCTCTGAAAAAGGCTTCCGGATGAAGAAGTTATGGCTTTTTGAAAAAAAATTGTTGAAGTTGCCGGCAAAGTGCGCGAATGTGCGGGAATGAAAAAATCCGCCCCCACAAAATGGAGACTTGAACCCAAGACCTCTACTCTCTTAAAATAGCTTTGAACCAATTGATCTATACAAAAAATTTGAGAGAGAGAGAGAGAGGGGGGGGCCTTGGTTTGCGTGCTTGCCTTGAGAAAGCTCTTTTTCCCTACAAAACACAAAACACAAAACCCAACACGAATATGCAAAGAAAAACGAACCTTGCGGCTCGAAGTTAGCTTTAACCAAAAAACTAGATATATTAAAAAAATGAACCTTGCGGCTCAAAGTTAGCTTTAGCCGAAAAACTAAATATTTTTCTCAATGTTTCTGATTTTCCGAGATCACACTAAGGTGCAGGGAAAAGAGCATACGCATGAGAAAAATCCTTCCTTTCTGTTTCTGATTTTCCCAGATCGCACAGAGTCGCAGGGCAAAGAGCATACGCAGAAATGAAAGGTATAGATCCGGTTAAAAAAAAGGGTAAATAAATCGAAACCGAAATAAGCAGAGAGAAAATAACAGTAAACTGCAAATAAACACTGTATACCTCCCGATCTGAAAAATGACGCAGCTAGGGCTACCATAAACCTTTTCGCGTGAAATGAAAGGGGTTCCTCACTGGAACAGATGCTCCGAACGCAACAGAGCAGTCCTCTTGGCCCGAAAGCAGTCAGAAATAGCAGATCTAGAAAACGACAGTCGGATGCAGTTCTACCAGCTTCAGATTTGGATCACCAACGAACGCGGCCCTCAAATAGCTCTGATACCATGTAGGAATTTACAGGGTAAGTTCCTCAGAAAGAACACCAAAAGGACACCGCTCACAACCAGATCACAGATCAATACACCAGTATTTTTGACGTGGTTAAAACCCTCAAAGAGGGAAACAGTCCACGGCCTGCACCAACGTGGCTACTACAGGCAATTTATTAATCAAAGAATGAAAATTTACATAAGCTTCTCTCATGCACGGATTACACGAACAATGACCCTCCATGCGCTTTAAATAGAACTCATGGACCAATCGGGTGTCAAGCCACGGATCAAGTGTCGGTAATACCGAGGAGAGAATGAACCGTCGGATTGTAAGTTACAAAATGTACAACGGTAAAGAAACACACTTTACCTAACTCTATACCTAACTCTAAACTAGACCAAGTTGTACTTAACTATTTCCTATGTGTCAGAATATCCTAACAAAGAAACACTAATAAAGAAACAAAATTGCATAAAATTTTGACTTCTTTCTTCTATGCTATTGTTTCTTATGCCAGTGCCTTACGGCGTTTCCTTTACAACATGTGGTGCAAATGCTAGTAAGTATTAAATACAAACATTACAAATCCAAACTATATATAAAAATCTGCATACACAAACATTACAAATTTCCAAACGTTATATACAAATGCCCATTTTTATATTGAAATATATAAAAATCCGCATACATAAACATTACAAATTTCTAAACGTTATATACAAATACCCAATTTTATATTGAAATGTCATATGGCAAATGGGATGAGCGAAGGGCGAGTTTGAAACCATGACCTCCCCCTCCTAATTCAGATGTGTTAATATTAAACCACAATAGCTACGTTTGAAAGGAGGCCTCAACACGTTTATTAATGCAACAGTGTTGACCGGCGGCGGAGAGGAGGGAGCCAACCCCCTCTCCATACAACCATACATTAAAAATCGTGGGCCAGCGCTAAGGTTAAGCACGATTAGTGCCCCACTAATCCTGGTTAAATTTAATTAAACTATTGTTTAATTTGCCGGCATTTAAGGGGGAGCCACCAAATCTAGAACTGCCACCAAACGTGGCAGACTTAAATGGAGTCTCTCCAGATTTAGTGAGGTTTCCTAGGGAAAAATTGAATGCAGCATATCTTGAGCAATTTTTGACCAATTTTGGAAAATGAATAGTCAATTCTGGATGATTTCAACCTTATGAAGACATTAGTATAGGTTTCAGAGGCAATAGAAGACTTCTACAGGTGATTTTTCCACAGGGAAGTTTGGGGAACCCTAGAGCCACCAGGGAAGGGGGTCATACCCAGAGTAGTCAGAGTCAGTTTTCAGAGATCCAACAGTCATTTTTGGCTAAGTTGGACATTTTGAACGCATTGGTGCAGGTATAAGGAGCCATAGAGATTTTTAAACAACATTTTCGCCACATTGAGCTAATACATAGGCCCAAGCCATGGAAGTTGGACCAAGGAGATGTAGCCCAGGAGGGGTGAACTCATTCATCAAAACATTGTGTTAATGTGTCTCTTTGATGGTTTGTTGCACTGTACATGTTTTCTGTTCATTATTCATTTTTGAAGCTATTTTTCTCATGAATGTCTTATTTTACTTAAGGAAATTTACATGTTTGTAAGCACCAACAACTAAGGAAACCTCAACACAAATAGCAAGAAGAAAGCACATTTTTTTAAATCTGTAATTGTTATTAACACAACAAAACTAATCATCCAAAAACAGATCACCCCAAGATCTGGATAAGAGCATTCCAAAACAAGGAGGTATATCAACCACCACTATATCCATTACCACGCTTTTCATCGGGATGTAAGCCAAGTTTACCACCAGATCCTTTATCATGCCTAAGCACTTGACTCTCTTGGAGTCAAAGGAGTACAAATATTTGTATGGTCTGGTGATCTCCAAACCCAGTTGTTCCATTACTGATAGTGGCATGAGGTTGTGTGAAGCTCCTGAATCCAGCATGTAGTTATGCAACAAAAGGTCGTGGATCACCAAGGTCACATAAAATAGTGTAGTAGAGGGATCCAACTCTTCCACATGTGGCCCAAAAACAACCATTGGCCTCTCCTCCTAGAGGTTCAAACTATCATGGGATGGTGCTGAGCCAGTTGGGTGCATGAATTTGGAGACTTGAGCTTTGTAATGAGGCTGCTTTAAAAGCTCAGTCAGAGGAACATGAATTTTTACCTTTTCTAGCTCCTTCTAGAGATTGAACGTATGTTGGGCCTTTTTCTGCATCTCCATGCTCTATTCCTTCTCCCTTCCCGCTGGTAGTTGTCAGCAGAGAAGGTGCCTCTTTTTCTGTATGTCCCTTAGGACCATTTCTCTCTTTATTCGTAGAGACTCCTGTCTTGGGTGGGTCAAGATGTAGCTTACCCTTCCCTTTGTCTGGGTTGGAGGAACCACTTGGGGAGCATCTTCCCCTTGTTGTTCTGGTTCTCTCGTCCTCTTCTTCAAAGATCTTAGATTATACTTACGTTGTGGTTGTGTTTGCATGAACTTTACAAATTTTCTGCAATAATAATCCATATCTTCTTCCTCTGTTGCTGCTTCTTTGTGATGACTGACCTCCTGGTGAGCCATATTCTCATGTTCCTCTTCAGCAAAACCAACATATATATTGCCCTGCATCTCCTAATTATCAAACGATTGTTCATATCAAACAATTGTTCGTCGGGACTATCTTTCAAGTATAAGGGATGAGGAATCTAATCCAACTGCTCCTTTCTTTTGTTGGAAATAATACTGAGAGGGGGGGGGGGTGAATCAGTATTAACAAATTAACAATATTTCATTTCCATAAATAGATTTATATACGCTACTTCTGTAATGCAACTTGTGTATATATGCAACTGTGTTTAGAGCAACCAGCGTATACCTTGTAAACTTATTATTTAGTCATTTGATCCTTAATTTGTGTATTAGAACCATATAGCAGTAACAGGTATAGTAAAAACAGAGCAGGCAATCACACACAAGAACACAAGATATAAGGTGGTGTTGTGGTCACCAACAACCCCCCCTCTTTGTTTGATATTAGCCATAAACATCAAGCAAAGGGGGGACCCTTAACAAAAAATCCAAAAAATATTTTGTTAAAATTTTTGTATTTTTCTCCCTAAGGCTTAAATCGCATCGCAAGGAAAGACTGAAGCATCCCCCAAGCACGAAAAGCAAAACTGCGAAAGAGCGACGCGAAGTTCATCGCGTCGCATGCATTCCAAGCGCTCTTAAAAAGAAGATCTTCAAGAAACGTCGATCGCCGATATGCGACATCACACATCGCAAACGTCGCACTAAGAAGCATAAACCATTGAATGAAATCAGCGATCTGCGATGTCAGCGATATGCGAACTGCGATATCAGTGAACCGCGACCAGCGATCAGCGATCTGCGATATGAAAAGACTCATCGCAAGAATTCTCCGACATACATGATAGACCCAAGATTAAGCGCGCGCCTTAAAGGAAATTAATCACCGCATGCTTGAGTATCCAGAAATGATTGCATCGCATTTTCCGAAGAGTCAAGTCATGATGAATGTCAGGATTATGCATTCATTAGAATTTAATGCTTTCATGTCAATCTTTTCATTTCCCTTCTTCTTTGCGTAGACTGCAAGACACGCAACTGATATAAATCTATATGCAGGAAACATCTAACGAAAAGGGGAAAGTGCCAATCAGATAACAGAGAAAGGATGCCTCCGCAAATGGATGCCGCATGCAGCAGGACCGCGGATTCCAGACTATCAGCCAACCGGCACTGATGAAATTAGACTATCCAAGACGAAGAGTCAAAGGCGCACAAAAGAAGCGTGTTTGCAAAAGATCCTGAAGCTCAGACTTGGTAAAGCAGAGAAAGAAGCGCAAGAGAAGGAGGACGCTCCAAAAAAGCCTGGAACAAAGAACGGAAGAAATTCTCGACACAGGGAATTGTCCATACAACACGACTCCTAACTCACTCAGTCATTCGCACGACCAGAAACCAAAATAGCAACAGCAAAATCAGTTCGAGAAGAACCTGGGTTGTGCTAAGTATATACGCAGCGAATACACCCAGCTAGAGAAAGATTTTCGGAAAATATCTTCTGGTCTGTCAGAAGGAGGTGCCAGCTCTTGTTATTTCCACTTTTATCTCCCGAGCGAAAGAAGAAGGCAGCCAGCTGACTCTTCCCAGGCAAACATTGCACTGTTTACAGCACTAAGGAGAATATACAGAAACAGTCAGAAATTAGATTTAAGTTTTAGAAATAAATTTGCTTTTAGTAAAGGGCGGTGATTTGAAGTCGTTTCCCTAAATTCGTGTAATTAAGATTAATTAGTTAGTAGTATTTAACCCTTCTCATGGCATTTGGAGAAGGGTCCGGAAATCTGTCAAAAAACTTGTCCTCAGAACATGCACTTCTGCACCCTCGGAGGGGGTTTTTGATGAATGGATGGATCGAGATTTATTTATGTTTGCATTTTAATGTCTGTTACTGATGTTGCACTTCTGTACTCTTAGCAGATATTAGAACAAGTAGAAATAAATCATTATTGCTTGAAGTTTATTAGTGAAGTCAGTCATAAATGGTACTTTTATCTCTTGACTAAATTCTGCTAGTATTCCTAAAGTGATATGCAGCTGAGTTCTTTATATGTTACTGTATGAATGTGTGTATTACCATTTGGCACTTCTGTACGGTGGAGTCATTTATTTATGCTTGACATATGAATAACTAATTATGTGATATGCTGTTCACAACTGTTCTGCCTAACTTCTTATGCAGAGTGGTTTATCTTTATTGATTTATATTCTGATAATAGCTGAATGATCTTTATTACCAGCTGTTGTTTGAAATCTTTCTAGATCGCATAACAAAAGAAAACACCCCGGGTTAGCGTAGATTAGATGTATTGTTTTTCTTCATTAGATTATATTAGTATAGAGTTAGTTTAGCAGTTAGAATTAAGACTAGCTTAGAAAAAACCTTTAAATCAATACCATCAAACTCTACACACACACGCACACCCTTCACATTGGGAAATTGGTCCCATTACCCCCAGTCGGACCCGCTACTCCAAATGGGCAAGGAGCCGCCAACCAGGTTCCGGACCGGGTGGGTATCCCCCTTGTTGTCGACCCGATTTCGGGGCCCTCAACATTTCTGGCGCTAGAAGGAGGGCCTGAGCTATGAATGGCGCATAATTCAAAATCCAAATACCATTCTGAGAGCAAATCACCCTCACCAACTTCCCCGACTTCTCCGGTACGATTAAACTCGGAACTAGAGGTCGCTCGGGCATCCACCGCTGCTACACACCCTAATACATCAGACCAACTTATCATTGATCCCCCTGAAATTCAAACTTTGATCCATAAACTCCAGGGATTCTCTATTTTTACTCAGAGGTCTGATAAATCTAAAGGCAGCGTGACTTCGCAGTACAATCCTGCTCATCCCCTGACCAGATTGAAGAGTGAAAGGTTTGGCATCCAGCCAACTGAAATCCCTCTCCCCACTAGGAAAAGAGCAAGGAAAGCACTTCCAGAGTCTGACAGAGAGACTCTTTCGTCCACTTCGTCCATTTCAACTCCCTCTCCGCGAAGTCAACCACCCACATCTTCACCTCAAATCACCCATCCATCTTCCACAACCCTTCCTCCGCAATCATCGAAGATCATAATATCTCCATCTTCTCAACATCAGAGATCACCTTCTGCACTTTTGTTAACTAGCAACTCAGCGATGGCCCAGTCTCCATGGAACAATCCTGGGGCGGTTTTAATGCCTCCACCCCTAAGTCCAATACCCGCCCATCCTGAGAAATGGCTACCGAAGTTCAATCCAGAAACAGGAATGCTAGCTCAAGAACATATCAATAATTTCATGCTTTCTGTTAATCTCAACGGAGTTACCAACGAAGATGCTGTGGTCCGACTTTTTCCCTATACAATGCAAGGGA
Source organism: Pinus tabuliformis (assembly GCA_031772625.1). Taxonomy (NCBI): domain Eukaryota; kingdom Viridiplantae; phylum Streptophyta; class Pinopsida; order Pinales; family Pinaceae; genus Pinus; species Pinus tabuliformis. The sequence continues at coordinate 1,933,547,723 of CM062819.1, forward strand.
CAGCCGGGTCATGGTATTTTTCGCTGCCCTCTGGATCTATCACGAGCTGGGACATTTTTCAAAATCAATTTCTTACCAAATTCGGTGATTATAGATCGACAGCGACACTGATCAACGATTTATCCAATCTTAAAGCTGAGGCTAGGGAACCCATTAAAGATTTTAACTTACGGTTCAACAAGATCCTCAACAAAATCCCCGCTGCTTCCCAACCCAACGAGGAAGTGAGATGTGAATGGTACATCACGGCCTTACCTTCAAACTTGGCCATCTTCGTAGATAGGGCAAGCAAGACAACCTTAGTTGAAAATTTGACTGAGGCGTTAGCAGTTGAAAAACGCGTAGTAGCCCTAGAAAAGAGATCTGCAATCGAAGAACGTAAATCTAAGAAAATCTCTTTCAAAGAAGACACCAAGAAGAAGCAAATGAAAGATCCTTTCGATATGGAAGGATTACAAAAGGTGTTAAAGGCCATGTCTAATGAGATGATTGAGATAAGAAAACAAGTAGCAGAATCGTCCCCAAGAAAGCCTTTTAGGAATTTTAAAAGAAATCCTCCCATGGAGACGAAGCCACCCAATGTGGTATCAAACGTTGAATCTGAAGAAGAAGAAGAAGAGAGCACCATCGAAACACAGACCGACGATGAAGAAGTGGTGGAACTGCAAGGAATGTGGGATTTCATCCTCCCACAAGAAGAAGATCAAGAAGCATTTCCGGTTAGCACACGAAGCAAAAATCAACTTGATCCTCCCCAAACTACCCCCAAACAGAAGGGCGCAAGCCCTGCAGCAAAAGAAAAGGTCGCAACAAAGAAGACAACTGCTAAAGCGACCCAATTTAGCCCAGTCCAATCAGATCAAACACCTCCATCAAGAACACTGATAGTGTCGGATGAAATGGAGTATAACATCATCGATGACATGAAAAAGACTAGGGCTAATATCACTTTGTACGAGTTGAGCAAATTGAAACACCAACAGAAAATCATGATGAAAGAGTTACATGCCGTACCTACTACACCTTTACCTACAGCTGTAGCTTCCCACCATATAGGAAGACCTCCGGTCAACACGATCAATAAAATCGATCCGAATGACATCGCTTTGATTGGAGGAAGATCTAGATCTCATACTCCTCCTTTCCTCCTCACTTATGAAATCTTTAATAGAAACGTGCACAACTGCTTGGTTGATTCTGGTGCCTCAACCAATATTTTACCCAGGTCAATATGTGCCAAACTGAATGTTCAACCGCAAAAATCTGCAGTGCGCATAGTTCAACTTGATCGATCGCAAGTCGAAGTGATAGGTGAACTTAACCAAGTGACCATAAGACTGTCGTCTAACCCCAAGGTATGCCAAGTTATCGACATTCTAGTGGTTGATATCCCTGAATTTTATGGTTTGATTCTTAGCAGGGACTGGTCCGAGAAACTCCACGGATACTTTTCAACCGACTGGTCGCACATGTGGTTACCCTCCAACGGGAAACCAAATCAAATAAAGGTTGAACGAGAGTTGCACCAAAAATACATAGTGACGAATTTGGAAGGAGAGAATGAAGTCATAGCATACAACAGCAGCATCATAGGCAACTACTCGGTAGATTCTTTCCTCGGAAATTTCAATGCTCACATATCACCTTATTTGGAAAATTCAGTTTTGTCCCAAGTAGAAAACTTTTCCCAGACTGATGATTCAAAATGTGTTAGTTTTTTAGATAACCCTGTAAATACATCTTTATTTTGGAAATTATATTTTGATGGCTCTAAGTCCAACGAGGGAGCAGGAGCAGGATGCGTTCTAATTAGCCCAGACGGAAATAAGACTATGCTTACATGCAGACTCGAGTTCGATTGCACGAACAACACAGCGGAATACGAGGCCTTGGTGCAAGGCCTATACAAAGCAATCGGATTGAATGTCAAGTATCTTCAAGTCTTTGGAGATTCTGAGATCGTCGTCAAACAGGTACGTAACACCATACACTGCCTGTCAAGTCATTTGAAGCACTATCAATCTTTAGTACAAGATCTCACTGCACATTTCATAGCATTCAATATTTCGTCAGTTCCGAGACTCCAAAATGCAAGCGCAGACCTGTTAGCTAACATAGCCTCCAGACTCATTCCCTCCGAAGACTTTAGTCCAGATAGATTCTCGATAGAATTAATTTTTAAACCGTCCATCCCTGACAACATCACCAACTGGAGGGTATTCAACGACGACCCAGACATCGTAAGTTTCCTCACCTCTGAAGGATCCTACTCAAACCAGATAATTGATGAAGACTGTCATGATCACCAAATACAACAAAATAGCACTGATAATGCTATACCCAAATCGGTGGTCAAACTAGAAGACTTATATGACTTAAAAAGTCGGTTCAAAAGGTCAGCTAATGCCAATCTCTACAGTTCAACTCTGAACTATGAATCAGTGAACCTAGGAACCGTTGAGAAGCCACAAAACGTTAATCTAGGCCAAGGCCTAGCCCCTGAAGAAAAATCAGCATATATCTGTCTTCTACGACAGTACAAAAACGTTTTTGCCTGGAATTACGACGAGCTAAAAACTTACAACACTTCTATCATTCAGCACACTATCCCTATGATTGACAACGAGAAACCTGTCCAACAGAAGCTCAGAAAAATCCACCCCAACTTGGAAAATCAGATAAAAACTGAGCTGAATAAGTTGTTGAGAGCCAGGATAATCTTCCCGGTCAGACATTCCAAATGGGTATCCAATATGGTACCTGTTAGGAAGAAAAACAGAGATATTAGAATCTGCATCGACTTCCGGAATCTCAACAAAGCCTGTCAGAAAGACAATTTTCCCCTCCCACCGATGGAGCAAATATTACAGGCAGTAGCAGCCTCAGAGTTGATGTCTTTCCTGGACGGATTTTCAGGATATAATCAAGTGCTAGTACACCCAGATGATCAGTTAAAAACCACCTTCCGAACCAAATGGGGTACCTACGCGTATCGGAAGATACCATTCGTTCTGATCAACGCCGGCGCTACTTTTCAGAGAGCCATGGACATTGCATTTAAAGGTTTAGTCAATAAATCGGTAGTGATTTACTTGGATGATATAACTGTGTACTCCAAGAACCGAAGCGACCATCTCAAAGATTTGAAGAAAATCTTTCAAAGATGTTTAAGGTATGGGATCTCGCTTAACCCGAAGAAATCTTTTTTCGCGTTGAGTGAAGGGAAATTGCTAGGATTCATAGTGTCCAAATCTGGCATTCACATCGAACCTGACAGAATCAAAGAAATTTCCGAGATACCCATGCCCCTTAACAAAAAGACCATGCAATCTTTCCTAGGACAGATCAATTTTGTGAAAAGGTTTGTCCCAGATTTTTCACGTATTATTTCTCCTTTACAAAAAATGATAAAAAATAATTCAAACTTTAAATGGGGTCTAGACGAGCACGAAGCGTTTAACTTAATCAAACAAGCCATCATCAACGCTCCATCTTTAGCAACCCCAAATTTTTCAGAACCTTTTGTCTTATACACGTTTGCCTCAGAGAATTCTTATGCTACAATTTTGACTCAAGCGAATCAAGAAAAGGTAGAAGCTCCAATCGCATTTTTTAGCTCAAACTTACAAGGTGCTGAACTCAATTATTCGGACGTAGAGAAACAGGCATATGCCGTTTTCAAAGCGATAAAATATTTCAGACCTTTCTTGCTAAAGGCCCATACCAAGGTCATAGTATTGTTTCCAGCGATAAGAAACCTCATGATACAGAAGGATGTGGGTGAAAAGAGAGCGAATTGGATCACCGCCTTACAAGAATACGACTTGGAGATCAAGCCGGCACACATCGTAAGAGGTCAAGGCTTCTGTAAGATGTTAGCTGGAGCATCGCAAATCCCTGAAAACTCGTCTGAAGCGGTACACGCGTATGAGGTAAGCCTAAACGACGCAGAATCATTATATGTTGACACCATTTATTTCCTTAAGAACGGGTATGCTCCATTTCACCTGAACCACACCAAGAAGAGAGCCCTGAGATTGAAAGCTAAACAATACCAGCTCGTAAATGATGTCCTGTTTAAAAGAAATTATGATTCTGTGCTTCTTAGATGTCTTGAGAAAACTGAAGCCGAAAAGGTTTTGCAGGAACTCCACGATGGACCAGCAGGTGGACACTATGCTGGAGAAGCCACCGCACATAAAATATTACGTGCAGGATATTACTGGCCCACGCTGTTCAAAGACTCGTACAATCACGTAAGGAAATGCCAGGTCTGCCAGACTGCTGCAGGAAAACAAAAGAAGTCATCCATGCCACTGCAGCCAGTTAACATCGAACAATCGTTCAGTCAATGGGGCCTGGACATAATAGGTGAGATCGTTCCTCACTCCTCTAAACAGCATAGGTATATCCTCACGGCAACTGACTATTTCACTAAATGGGTAGAGGCGGTTCCTCTCAAGACAGCTAATTCTGAAAACATTATTGAATTCATAGATCAGTTTATCATCACTAGGTTTGGATTGCCAACGGCCTTAATATTTGATAATGCTTCATATTTTTCTGGAAATACCATGACTGAGTTTGCGCTCAAAAGAGGGTTCAAACTGAAGTATTCTGCCAACTACTATCCGCAAGGTAATGGGTTGGTTGAATCAACAAACAAGAACCTAATCAGGATTATTAAAAAGACAGTCGACCAAAACCAAAAGAATTGGCACAAAGCACTGGTAAGCGCCTTATGAGCAGACAGAATTACAAAGAAAGCCTCTATTGGCACTTCTCCCTTTAATTTAGTTTACGGGAGAGAAGCAGTTCTTCCTACTCACTTAGTCATTCCCTCCTTGTCCTTAGTACAATACATTGATGAAGTATCTACTTCCTCCTTACAACTAAGACAAATGGAAATAATCAAGCTAGAAGAACGACGAGAACAGGCTAAGAAAACCCATGCTCACCACCAAGCGCTAATAAAATCCTCTTTTGACTCGAACATAATGACCAGAAAAAACTTTCAGATGGGAGATTTAGTTTTGAAGTGGGATAAGGCTCATGAAGAAAAGGGCAAACATACGAAATTCCAGAAGCTATGGCTTGGTCCTTTTCAGATTGTAGAGGTCATAGGCCCATCGACTTTTGTGTTGCAGGACTTAACATGCAGGAAAGATTCTCTGCCTGTGAATGGACAAATTCTCAAAATGTATTTCCCATAGAAGGTCACTCTTCTATTTTTGTAGGATAATTTTAGTTTTATTTTAGTTTTTCATTTCTTATAAATAAGGTTGGTTGTGAATGATCATAAATAGTATTCATGAAGGAACATACCATTTCTCTATCAGATTTTGATTTCACTTGTATAAATAGCAAAACTTTTCAAAAAATCTGGCTTTTATTATTGACAGATAGAGTTAACTTTAGCCTGAATATGATGTTAGTTTCAACCTCAAAAAAATCTGGGATGAAAGTAACTTTTGGCAAAAAATTGTTTTACGCCAACGCAATGAAAGGTATCATCAATAATAAAATAAGTATTCTCTGCAAAACTGTTGTTTTTAAACTCTATTATTGTCGTCCAGAGCTTTCTTAAGGAAAAACAATGACTTCCTCCCTGCTAAGGAAAATCGCAGCATCCAGAGAAACAATCCAAGAAAACACTATATCTCAAAGAATAAGAGGTCTCATCACGAGCCGGCTTATCATGATCACAGATATATAACTTGCTGACTTTGCCAATACTGTCTATCAAAACAGGGCAACGACTCAAGATTGTTGCAATCAAAAGACAAGGGGTCTCATCACGAGCCAGCTTGTTCAGCAAAAGTGTAAATCAAGTGAATGACTGTGTCATAATTTGGCCACCAAACCAAGACATTGTTCTTTAGAGAATAAAAAATTAAAAAAAAGAAAGAAAAAGGGTCGAAAGGATTTTTCTCTGGAATGTTGTAAATGACCTCAAGCAGGAAAAAGGATCATTGCTGGATAACATGGTAACCCTGTCGAGGCTATGGACGCTTGCGGGCAGCAGAGGCTCTACCTACGACAAATGAGCATATTTTACAAAGCCAGTACGCAGAGAAGACCTTATTTTATCTTTGAAAAGACCGAGTAATGTCTGGTGTAAATACAAGAAATAACCCAGAGGAAGCAAACAATCGGAATGAAATAAAAGTTGTGACGAAACATCATTGACAGGATAAGGGGTAATACTCTATCTGTCCATAACAAAATTTAGATATACGAAAATTTTTCTGTTTTGGAAGTGAAAGTGCAATAGAACAAGCAGAGATAACTGGTTCTTCACAGTGAATCGCCATTGTTGTGGTCACCAACAACCCCCCCTCTTTGTTTGATATTAGCCATAAACATCAAGCAAAGGGGGGACCCTGAACAAAAAATCCAAAAAATATTTTGTTAAAATTTTTGTATTTTTCTCCCTAAGGCTTAAATCGCATCGCAAGGAAAGACTGAAGCATCCCCCAAGCGCGAAAAGCAAAACTGCGAAAGAGCGACGCGAAGTTCATCGCGTCGCATGCATTCCAAGCGCTCTTAAAAAGAAGATCTTCAAGAAACGCCGATCGTCGATATGCGACATCGCACATCGCAAACGTCGCACTAAGAAGCATAAACCATTGAATGAAATCAGCGATCTGCGATCTGCGATGTCAGCGATATGCGATCTGCGATATCAGTGAACCGCGACCAGCGATCAACGATCTGCGATATGAAAAGACTCATCGCAAGAATTCTCCGACATACACGATAGACCCAAGATTAAGCGCGCGCCTTAAAGGAAATTAATCACCGCATGCTTGAGTATCCAGAAATGATTGCATCGCATTTTCCGAAGAGTCAAGTCATGATGAATGTCAGGATTATGCATTCATTAGAATTTAATGCTTTCATGTCAATCTTTTCATTTCCCTTCTTCTTTGCATAGACTGCAAGACACGCAACTAATATAAATCTATATGCAGGAAACATCTAAGGAAAAGGGGAAAGCGCCAATCAGATAACAAAGAAAGGATGCCTCCGCAAATGGATGCCGCATGCAGCAGGATCGCGGATTCCAGACTATCAGCCAACCGGCACTGATGAAATTAGACTATCCAAGACGAAGAGTCAAAGGCGCACAAAAGCAGCATGTTTGCAAAAGATCTTGAAGCTCAGACTTGGTAAAGCAGAGAAAGAAGCGCAAGAGAAGGAGGACGCTCCATAAAAGCCTGGAACAAAGAACGGAAGAAATTCTCGAAACAGGGAATTGTCCATACAGCACGACTCCTAACTCACTCAGTGATTCGCATGACCAGAAACCAAAATAGCAACAGCAAAATCAGTTCGAGAAGAATCTGGGTTGTGCTAAGTATATACGCAGCGAATACACCCAACTAGAGAAAGATTTTCGGAAAATATCTTCTGGTCTGTCAGAAGGAGGTGCCAGCTCTTGTTATTTCCACTTTTATCTCCCGAGCGAAAGAAGAAGGCAGCCAGCCGACTCTTCCCAGGCAAACGTTGCACTGTTTACAGCACTAAGGAGAATATACAGAAACAGTCAGAAATTAGATTTAAGTTTTAGAAATAAATTTGCTTTTAGTAAAGGGCGGTGATTTGAAGCCGTTTCCCTAAATTCGTGTAATTAATATTAATTAGTTAGTAGTATTTAACCCTTCTCATGGCATTTGGAGAAGGGTCCGGAAATCTGTCAAAAAACTTGTCCTCAGAACATGCACTTCTGCACCCTCGGAGGGGGTTTTTGATGAATGGATGGATCGAGATTTATTTATGTTTGCATTTTAATGTTTGTTACTGATGTTGCACTTCTGTACTCTTAGCAGATATTAGAACAAGTAGAAATAAATCATTATTGCTTGAAGTTTATTAGTGAAGTCAGTCATAAATGGTACTTTTATCTCTTGACTAAATTCTGCTAGTATTCCTAAAGTGATATGCAGCTGAGTTCTTTATATGTTACTGTATGAATGTGTGTATTACCATTTGGCACTTCTGTATGGTGGAGTCATTTATTTATGCTTGACATATGAATAACTAATTATGCGATATGTTGTTCACAACTGTTCTGCCTAACTTCTTATGCAGAGTGGTTTATCTTTATTGATTTATATTCTGATAATAGCTGAATGATCTTTATTACCAGCTGTTGTTTGAAATCTTTCTAGATCGCATAACAAAAGAAAACACCTCGGGTTAGCGTAGATTAGATGTATTGTTTTTCTTCATTAGATTATATTAGTATAGAGTTAGTTTAGCAGTTAGAATTAAGACTAGCTTAGAAAAAACCTTTAAATCAATACCATCAAACTCTACACACACACGCACACCCTTCACATTGGGAAACTGGTCCCATTACCCCCAATCGGACCCGCTACTCCAAACGGGCAAGGAGCCGCCAACCAGGTTCCGGACCGGGTGGGTATCCCCGTTGTTGTCGACCCGATTTCGGGGCCCTCAACAGGTGGAAACCCAATGTGAGTGAAAACCACCTGCTGCAATTTGTCTCTATCTTCTTTAAATAAGAAACTTCTTTTTACAGTATTTCTGTACTGGTGCAGTCTTATACCAGTACGCAGGCTTCTACCTGCAGAAGGCTACAACCTTCTCTCGTTCTCCAGCTTCTTCTGGAAGGGAGCTACAACCCCCTTAGCTCTTGTACTAGCTGATGTACTAGTACGTAGGTGCTGACCTACAGAAGGCTACAACCTTCTCTTTTCTTCTAGGGACCATGTTTCATAAATTTTCAGACTGGATCCATCAAAATATATCTGCATCAATCAATCTCCCTTGCACTTAACCAAAACTGAATCAAACAATCACTTCTCTGAATGTTGTAACCAGAATACAGTAACAGTACCAGAACCCAGAACACTGCAACAGTAAACAGAAGTAGCTAAAACATATTATATGAGACGTACGCTACTTCAATGTGCCTAACTTACGTGCATACACTGTTATATGAAGGCAAACCTGCATATACGTTGTTTTGAATTGCCGAACCAGCGTGTATACGTGCTTTTGCTATACTGAACCTGCGTACAGATCTGTAAAAGATGATTTAACCTTTACAACTATTCAGACATTAATTATACCCAGATCATCAGATTTACAGATTACGACATGCGCCAATTATTCAGATAAAAGATCAAAACCACATAAAGATACTTCTCTTCAAGCTTTAAGATCTTGACCCATCAATAGAACTTATCCTTCTTCAAGCGCTCAGGTTCCTCCTTGATTCAGATCCAGCAATGCACCATAACCCAATGACCAGTGTTCTAGATCTTCTTCTTCATAAGATATTCAATACTTGAGTGCCTTTGCCTAATGATCTCCTCCTCCTTTTATAGTCTTAGGCCTTACTCAATACCATGGTCCAAAACCACTTAGAAGCAATACCTTGGACCAAATATCTGGGGTCAACACTTTGGTCAAGATACCTTGAATCAATACCACGGGTCAAAATACCAGGGACCAAATACCATGGACCAAAACCAAGTTTTCCCACATGTACGCGCTTTTCCTTGCGTGAAAGTGCGTGCATATGCATACGCCTTTGGGTCGGCGATCCCGCGTGTATACACAGCTTGGTTAAGTGGAACCTGCGTATATCTCTTTTTCCTTCATTCTGAGAGCCTGAACTGTGATATGTCATCTGAGTGAGTTGCCATCAAGGACAACACCTATGTCATAGTGCCAAACCTATGTCATAATGCCACATCTTTCTCTTGGAAGTTGTTGTTGTGGAGGCCTTCTATATTGTTGGTTATAGCCCCGATTGTTGACTTGAGCATTCTGCCTAGAGAGATTCTTTTTCTTGATTTTGAGCTTCCCAACCTTTTGTGATAAACTCTTGATGAGTTTGTCTAGATCATCCCACTTTGGGTATGATGATTCCCCAACCCAACCAGAGGAGGATGCCTCTTCTTTTTCTCTTTTGGGTTCAACAGGTTCCTGCTTTGCCCTCAACTTCCCTGCCGAGGCCAAATTTGCTTCCACTTCGAGAGCATCGATTTGAAGTTGGTCTAGAGTGGTAGATTTCCTTTCTCTCAGGGTAAAACCAACATCAGAGTCAAAGGTTCCCAATAAAACCACTCGAGCTGCAACTGGGGGAGGCTTTATGTCAGCTGGTAGGTTATTGAACTGCTTATTAAATCTCTTGATAAATTCCGTAGCATCCTCCTTCAGATTTTTTCTTATTGCATTGAACTTAGTAAGGAGGTACTAATGGTTCCTATTTTCTCCCCATTTCTGGGTGAAAGAGTTTTCAAGTTGCTCCCATGTAGTGATGGAGGCATCAGGCAGGGATTTGAACCATTTTCTAGCCTCTCCATTGAGGGATTGTACAAATAGTCTCATAACCACATCCAACTGTTCCACATTTATGTTCTCAACAAAAGAACTGAAGGTTTCAATGTGACTTTGTGTCGTGTTATCATCTTCCCCATTGAACCTAGGTATATGCTTTAGGTAGTCTTGGGGCATTGCACTCAGAGGTTGAGGGAGGTTAAGAGGTGCATATTTATTGAGCAAAAAGCCTGGGAGAGCCATCTGGATTAGTGGAGGGAGATTCAAATTTTCTTGAGGGACTGGGGTTAAGACCACAGGGGTTGTAGGGGAAGGAGGGTATGTTAGGGCCTTAGGAGTAAGTCCTGAATACTGAGCAACAACAGGCTGAGAACTGGAAGAGGGAACTTCGAAGGTTGATGAGATGGTAGCACAGTCTGGGGGAGTTTTCTCTTTCCAAAATTTCTTAAAAATCAAATTTTCAGGGTCAGATACAAATGGGGCTTTCTGTTGGGATGTATCTAAGTGAGTATGAGGCCTTTTAAAAGCCAGGGTTATGAATGATAATGAGAGGGGTGTGGAGTCACCAAGGTGATATGGATGCAATCATAACAGACTTTGATCACCTATTCAAAGAGTGTTTTAGCTTGTCATATCCCAGGGGAAAGAATCCTTCAATAAGATCCCCAACAACGGTGCCAAAAGATGTTGTATCTCCCAGAGACAACCTTGGATTGCTTCAAGACCAGTGCCTGGGCACATCTAAAATGGTGTGTCTCAAATGATTTACAGGAAACTAGAGACAACACTTATGATCTATAGATACATATGTACATAGGAAATAGGTTGGTTCATTAATCCAAAGAAATGAAACATAGATTTCTGATACTTCTTCACTAGTTCAGATCTCAGAAATAAGCCTAAAAATAGTGGAGGCCAAGAGCTTCAAGGTCTTACAGCTTAATAATATTTTGCAGAGTGGGTGAGTGAGGATAAGAGAGAAGAGTAACCCATCACATAGAGCATAAGGCTTCAAGACTTCTATATTCAACACACAGAGCTTGGGGCAGTAAGGATTTCTATGCTTATTTGGGTTACAAGTAGAAATAATGAATGAAGGGAGAACTGAAAGCTATGATTCATGTGCTGCAGATTTAAAGATCTAATCTCAATAGTCCTCACAGGCATATACATAAACAATGTTCAGACAAATGAATCTGTGAAACAGCTACAAGCATTTGCATTAACATATAGATACTAATGAATCTGTGAGGGAGCTTGAAACACATCTAGCAACAATAATTACATGAATTCGGGGAAGAAGCATGAACATAAAATGAGTTAGACAAAGGGGAACACATATTGTAATCCTTTGAAGAGGGAATCACCACTGTTTCCTTGATATTATGAAAAGATCTATATTGCAAAGGAAATACAGTATGAAATTATAACATGCAATGTTTTCTCTAGAATTTTTGAACCTCCATTAAGTCTTTCTTTCCCCTATTTATCAGAGGGGAGCAAGGAGCTTCATTACAAAAAAAATATCTATGGTCTGGATTAGATGTCAGGTCGACTAGCTGTATCAGTCGTGAATGGCTCTGTGGCCCAAAAAGATATTACAGAAATTAAATGCCTCATTGAAAGGGAGGCACGTTACAGGACAACAAGAATGAATATTAGTCAAAGAGAACATTAATTTCCTTTATGCCCATCCCGGTCATAGCCACTGTTACAGATTGCAGTTGGATTGCGGTATGACCTTTTGTGTTGCTTTGCCGACTCCCATCACTTCTTCTTTTACTGCGAGGGTGCCTTGTTTTGTGAAATGGGGGGTTGGGTCACCTGTAAGTGTTTGTTGTTGCAGTCCTGTGCTATGTAGAGGGACAAGGCTCCACACTGAGCCATTAACCTTCCTGAGTCCCCAGTACCTCTCTATTGCTTCGCCATGCTCCATTAAAGTCCTAAACTGCCGACTCATCTGCCCATTACAACTCTGTACTGCGCTTTCAGTGAATTGATGTGGTAGGTGAGATGCATTCAATGGAAATGGCATAGTGACACAGGTGCGGGTTTTTTCTTTGAAACAGGTGAAAAGAGATATTTTTTGAATTTCCCCTTTAGCCCCCCTTATCGTAGCCCTTCGTGTGACTTCCCTCATATGACTGAGAGATGGGACCAGGGGTTGAGCCCTTAGGCACTAAGGCCTTCAGACCCGTGTTTGGAGGCCTTTTCCTTTGCTATTGGTTTCTCCCGCATATCGATATTGAATGCACTTTTCATTAAGCTTTTCACCTGGACAACTGCGATTGTCGATACGCGGGATTGGGCCCACCAAACGATATCGCAATCGCAACTGCCAAGAGGGGGGGGGCTCTTTTCCTTTTTCTTTGGAGCGAGCCGATAGTCCGGACGCGAGATCCTTATAGACCACGACGTAATATTTTATCGCGTCCGGGGGGGTTCCCGCATATCGCAGTCGCAGGGTCCCTCATCTTTAGCTTTTCCCCTCAATTGCTGTGATAACCAATCTGCAGGGTGATGCAATTGTTGCCACATGTCACCCTGTGAGTGGTGACATGTGGCACCCGAAAATGGTCCCATGTCGCCCCCAAAACCACTAAAACCAGGTGACACGTGTCCTCTGCCACATCATCAACCGTACTACCACGTCACTACTGACGTTAGCTGCCCTGTCAACTCTGAAGACCAATCGCATGTCACCACGTGGCCCCCTGGAGGAGAGAGAAAAAGGCTTGCTTGACCCTATTTTGCAAGTCGTTCCTTTGTTAATGAATTTCGACCTTCCCTGGTGATACAACACTTTATCACAAATCGGCCCCCGCACAGTCTTTGGAGTTCAGAACATTGCTAATTCGCGGATACCGCCGTACTACCACGTGGAGGAGAGAGAAGGGGGGAGGCCTGCTCCTGTTTTGCTCCTCTTTCCTTTATATTTGGTTTTCTCGGCCCCCCGGTGATGCACCACTTTATTGCACTATTGGCAGTTGCAGGTCTTTTTAAATTGAAACCCCACCGATCGCTGATGCCATATGGAGGAGAGAGAAGGAGGGTGATCCACCTTGGTTTTGCAGGCATTTCCTTCATTAAATTGTTTTAGCCCTCCCTAATGATACATTGTTATATCGCAGATCGGCCCCCACAAAAACTCGTGAACCGCGGATAATCCTTAAGCTTGTGCCCTGGGACATTGCGGATAGTCAATCGTCGATACGATGTGCCCTGACTCATGGACCGCTGATATGCGATATCGGCGGTTCTTTGTTTCACGCTCCGTCAGTGCTCCATCACCTGTCTAAACGCCGATATGCGATATGCGATGAGCCTCTCGGGTCTTGATTATTATTTTTCTCCATACTTAGCCATTTTCTTTATTTTCTGAGTCTTTCAAAGGAATTCTTCAATAGGGTCTAACTTTTGATCCAAGAACCCTTTTCTGGACTTTTATATACCATTGGAAAGCTTATTCCGATCACTACGCAATGGAGAGGGTACCCTCAAGCTCTAATAGCTTCTGTGGCTCTGAATTTGGCATCAAACATCACTGATATTTGGCTCTTGAAGCATCTAGTGATTGAAGAAGTAGTGGGTGACAACACATCATATCATCTTGTATCAATGAAGATGAAAGTTCAGAGATGAGAAGATATTCTCAGTAAGATTTGAGGACAAATCTTCTTGAAGAGAGAGACAATGTTATCAATATAATTCATATAAAAATAATAAATATAAATATAATAATAATAATAATAATAATAAATAATAACTAATTAACTAATGGTTAGTTAGTTAGTAGTGAAGAGGCATGTCTTAGAGTCATGACCATTCATGAAAGGGCACCTTCCTAGAGTATATAAACATGCCCTCATTCTCATTTGTAATCATCTCATATCTCACTTGTATTCAAATATTCTTACATATAAATACTTGTCTTACAATGGATGCCCTTGTCTTCGAAGTATTCTAAAGATTTCCATTATGTATACAAAATTTGTTCGTTATAATGGTGGAGGGGCCATAGGAGTACTGGTGACAGTGGGGGAGGAGGAGCCTACTGGAGGGGAGCGTGAGAGAGAGAGAAAAAGATGAGGGGGAATTCAATTTGTAAGATCTCTGGCCATGCGCTTGAGGGAGGATAAAAAGTGGCCCTAGAAGGTAGAGAGCTCTGTAATCAAAACAATAGATTTCACTTTCTCTTGAGCTCTTTCCTTGAGCTAACAAGCAAGGAGGTTCTAGAGGGCTCAAAGCATTGAACGACCTCTACGCGTTACCTCCTCTTCCATAGTAAGGACCTCTTATCTAATGGGCTTTGGAATGCCATAATTGAAAAGGGAAGTTGCAAAAGCTTCAACAAAGTTGGTGTGGGGACGCCCACAACCCCTACCTCTCCTAGGGTGTCTTTCCCTGCCTCAGTCGCGATTCATCATTGGGTGGAAAAAGAATGTCGTCGCGAGCCAAAGATGGAGGGGACAAAGGGAACCTTGAGACAAGTGACCAGAGGAATAAACTGCCAAGAGGCCTTCCTCCTTGGCTTTTTATTATCAGAGTTGACAAGTGGGAGAACTAGGTATGGGGCCTGAAAGTGTTAGCAAGAGGAATTAAGAGTGATAGATGCCACTTGCCGAAGTACTCCCGCTAGGTGGTGACTGTCGCCAAAGGAACTAGGGAATCACGTTGATCCTCCCGTAAGCACTGGATTCGGGGCATATTGGGCTCTATATTACTTTTAACCTTTTATTATTATTTAATTGACATGTGTACAAATCTTTACATCTTATAAATTGATCATATTAATATAAATTCAACATATTCAGCAAGCATTTCAAAATGTTTACTTACTTTCTTATATTACATCTACACATTGTAGAGCCTCTCCTCACAATGATTTATCTTTAAAAAAATGTTTATAATTTTATTAATAAAAATAAAATTAAAAGACAACAAAATGAATAAAATTGATTTATTATTATGTTATGATTTAATGTTTTATTTTAGGGGCACTATAACATCTCTCCCCATATTAAGCAAAATTTAAATGTTTATACTCATTTACAACGAGTATAACATCTCTCCCATGCTGGGTTATATGAAACTGACATTTTATTTTATTTTATTTTTAACATTTAAAAAATTTTGACATATTTTTTTACATTACACCGAGACATCTCCCCTATATTGGGTTGTAGAGCACCTCTGAGTGCAAAAATATCCATTTAATTTATTTACAATATGACTAATTCATTAATTATATTATGTCCAATTAGTTTCTAATGTCTAACTCATTATTTTTTATATTTTTCACATTAAAAACATTTTTCAATGTTTGACCTCCTCATTTTTTGCTCCAATGGTTAATCTATAATTTGGCTTTATATTCTTCACTTATTTGACCAATCTCTTTCATTTGACTTTATTTGTCCATATCATTCATTCTACTTTATTTGCCCATAACGATGAGTAGAATGTTCACTCAAAATATTGAATGTTCCAACCTAAAACACACCATTCTTTTAAAAAACTATCCATTAATACACATAATTAACTTCAAAAAAATTTATCAACAAATTTTATCAAACTCACTTGATCCTAAAAAGATGTGTAAGGACTAAAAATTCTTATTAATATTACATAAAGCTCTCCTTGCCTAAAGAGATGTGTATAGTTTGTTTGGAAAAATTATATCAATATATAAAAAATATAAAACTGATTTCCATATTAAACCCAACTCATCGCAACTCCATAAATTAATTTCAAACTTGATTACGCCCTTGTACAGTAATTAGATAAGTGCGACTTTTATATATACATGGAAATATTATTTAACTAGCCTGTTCCCGTACGGCTGCTCCTTTTGTTAAAAATATATAACACTAAGTTAGGCAGATCATTTAGGCACCAATGTATATAAGCGTGGCAGCAACGTCTCTAGAGGGTTCTGAATTCAAGCATCGTGTTGTAGCAGGTGAACCTTTCCTTTTCTTTTGAGCAGTGTGTTGCTTTAAAGGGCTTCAGTGTGAGAACAGAAAGGCGCAGGGAGTCATTTTTATGCTGTAAACTTTTTTCTGCACGCCCGGTAGTGTGGGTTCCCAGGTATTTTTCTGTTCATCAAAGATATGTCTGTAGGTTCCATTCATTTGCTGCAAAATAGTTTAAATTTAATGGTGATTGCGTTGGATTTCATCAAGGCCCAAATTAATCTACTTAGTTGATCCTGGTTAGCTCTGTTTCATTTTCATTGTATTTTGTTTAGTTTCTATCTTTGATGAAAATCAATTGAATTTTTTAGGGCTTAAAGGCCTTTTGCTCTACAGCCCGTGGTTGGTTGTATTGGGTTTGATTTGGCTTTGCTGATTTATCAATTTTGGTTATTATTCTGGAACAGTGCAAATGAAGAGATCCAACATCACAATTGTGTTTTATATGGATCCTCTGTGTTTAATTATCTGGAGATATTATTGAGAGTTGATTCTGTAATGTCTTCTATATATTGACGGTTATTCACTGTTGGAAACCTGGTTCACTTCGCTATATAGCCTGTCCAGTTCCATTAAAGCTGCATGCACATAAAACCCCATACTCCATTTCCTTCATTATTGTTTGGTGAATGCCCGAAAGCCACAATGACCGACCGGTATATGCTTGTTTACGAAAGTTATGTCATAAGCTTCTAGGATCTTCCCTCCTAAATAAAATAATTTTGAGTTTTTTTACATGTTAGAGTTCTCTTCGCGCATGTCATGGATGCTATTCTTGGTTTATGATTGATATTATTGTGATGGCTTTGAAACAAACCGTGTCGACTCCAATTTGATGGAACCTCCATTACCAAGAGGCATGCCTATTTGGTAATAGTTCTGATTAATTCCTATTAAACTATAATGAGCGGGATTTAGGGTATTACAACCCTATAAACCTCAAAGAAGCGAATAGGTATGTTAATTCAGGATATTCACATGTTCACTGCTTGCTTTATAATGAGCTGACTTATTGCTGATTAACAAATTCAATGAGGAAGAAAACATTAAAAGCCCAAAACATCCCCATCCCAAAACTGTATGTATCTCCGGCAAACAGCCACAGTTCAGAAGTACCCTGACTACTACAGTTGTTCTTATTTCCCTGCTTCTACTGTTAAAGTTCAACCCGTCCCAGTAATTTCGATGGATCTACACTTGAAAATAAAGATAACGAAGTTTGGACCAAGTGTTCATATGTACTTTGGGCCTTTTCTCTTATTGCCGTCCCCATTCGACACGTTGCAATTCATTGAACTCGAATTCTGTGCCTTGCAACTTGATAGATGTAATTCCTCTAGCTGTGCAAGTCAGACCGGTGGGTATATATTGTTTTGATGAGTTTTGTGGACATTGCAGTGCTTTTTGTTGTATGATTACATGTCTTCCATTTAACCTTCTCATCTAAACTATTTATAGATACTCTAATGTTTCATACAGTGGTATTTACCGTAGGATGATCTCTTATACATAAATTTTCTTTTGCAGTTTTCGTACAAGAATTATTACAGTCAACCATGGCTAAGCATCATCCTGATCTCATCATGTGCCGAAAGCAGCCAGGAATTGCCATAGGTCGCCTTTGTGAGAAATGTGATGGTAAATGTGTGATCTGTGATTCCTATGTGCGGCCATGTACTCTTGTTCGAGTGTGTGATGAATGCAACTATGGATCCTACCAGGGCAGGTGTGTGATTTGTGGTGGTCTAGGCATTTCTGATGCATATTATTGCAAGGAATGCACACAGCAGGAGAAAGATAGGGATGGATGTCCCAAAATTGTGAACCTTGGAAGTGCAAAAACCGATCTATTCTATGAGCGGAAGAAATATGGTTTCAAGAAAAGATAGTTTCAGGCTTTTTTCACCAATACTTGAAGGAGTTTTAATACTTCAATGATGTATTGAAATTTGATCATTGCTATCTTAGAATTCCAGGCTGGTCATTTTTGGATATATATATGTGACAGAAGAGTAATTGTAGCATAACCAGTTGGATAATATATGTTTGAAATTCTAACTGAAACTGCCTTGGAACATTTCAGCCCCTGTGGTTGACAGCATTTTTAACTAATATTCACAAAACATGGGCACTGAAAAATGAACCGACGTTGTTTGGGGTAATATGGCTTCTATTGAACATATTACAAATGTATCCCTCAATTTAATATTAGTATTGTGATTTTTTATACACTGAATTTAACTTCTATATTTAAATTCTTCGTTTCTCAGTGCTAACCTTTAGCTAGCCCCTTTTCCTTGTATTTTCTTTGGTATCGTGGTGCCATATTTCTTTTTATATGAATGCGTCTAGAACTCATTCTACACCGACTGAAATAACATATGTTTCGGAATTTCAGTTGTCTTCTCCTCAGTTATGTTGTGACTCCTTTGCCAATTATTAGTGGGAGTAGTTGACTGGTCACCATGGATTACGATATTCTATATTATGCATGTATATCATTAAATGTAAAGTTATCTGAGTTTGTTACAACCTAGAATTTGGCCTCAAATAGTATCTTAAATAAAATCAAATGTATTGATTGCATACGTATTCCATCTCTTGTTAACAAGCAACTTCATGGAAATAATGAAGCCTATGGTAACATATATGCAAATGGTTTAGTGGTGTGTCATATAACATCATTGTTATTGCACGCTTAAAACAGATACGCAGGATGTTTCAAACCATTTCTTCAGGCACCAGTCCTTTCATCATGGTATGCCTTAGCCCTAGCCCAAGTAAGGCATACACTTAAACAACTGTATTACGCAGGATGTATCAAGCAATTTCTTCAGACATCAATCTTTCATCATGGTATGCCTTAGCCCAAGTAAGGCACGAGGACTTAAGTACCTTGTTATTTTACATATTTTGGTACATAATCACCTTTAAGGAGCACCCTTTTGAGGCATATCCTAGAACGCCGTTTAACGATGACATTTGCCACCTATAAACCCGTTGTGGAGAATCCATGCTTAACGTGAACGCTTCATGTTATCTCAATAGAGGTTGCTTGGGTTCCATGGCATATCCAAAGGATAAAAGTGCAAAAAAGTGCAAAAGGAGAAAAAAAGGGCCCCATATTTTCTGATGCAGGAGCATCAACTCCTAGCACGTTTTGCTTAGGCTTAGACCCCAGCGGGTTATGAATGAAATTTTCTCAAAAGGGAGAAATTTCTCTCAAGAAAAGATTATGTAAATTTAGATGTAAAAACAAGTATCCAGATTCTTTCTAGAATTTAGGTCGTTAGCTTGCTTTGGTGAGCAAGCACTATTGTCCATGTGGCATATACTGTAATATAATATACAGTGTCATGAAGTTGCTAAAAAGAGGGACAAGTGTAGTTTGATCAAGAAAGCTGTTAGTAATAGCTCCCACCTGTAATGAGATATTTTCTAAGCTATGGAGGTGAATAAAGCAACAAGATATTTTCTAAGCCATAGAGGTGTATAAAGCAACAGGCTGAAACAGGCGGCCGAGCGGGCTTGACAAGATAAAGTCCATAAGGAATAGGAAGACAAACAGCAAGGGATCTCAGTCAGTCAGACAGAGATCGAAAGAGGGGCAGAGTATGTTCACGTTGTGTAATTAGACTGTTATCCTGTGTATAAAGTATGAAGTAAGGATTAATGAAAGGTGGGTTTATTTCGCTTCCGTGAATATCTCTGCCTCTGACAGAAATGACATGTTTGCGTGTTAAATATGAATGGCTTTGCGTGTGTGTGTTTCCTGAAATCTAAGTGAGTTCCTTTGCGTTGAGTTCGTTCATTTCCAGCTGAAGGGTGCGATATCTGAGAGAGACAACACCATTGTTTACGCCCAGCAAAAATTCGTGACCAAGGTTTGGACAAATCGTTGATGAGCAATTGTCATTTATGGGCAAATGAACCAATGCTCCGTGATTGAAGATCTTCTTGGAGATCTAAAGTATCTGTATTGTAATTGCTGGATTAAGTCTCTAGAAATATCTGCAGACAATCCAACTGTGTAGTCGAACTGTAGAAGGCTTGAGAAGGCCTGTGTTGAAGAAAGGCATTGATGCCAAATTGAGTCTTCTCTGCGTTCTATTTTTTATTGGATCGAAGGTCATTTGTGTGAGTATGGTTAGGAGTGGAGCACATGGAGTACGCAGGCGAATTTAATGGCGTGAAATTGATCCGGGTAGAGCATTGTAAGACGTTGAGCAGTTTTATTATAAGAACCTGATTCATATTCTGTTTTCCTTGGTTAATTTCTGCCAAAGGAGCGTGGTCATGGTTTGGGCAAGTTTTGAAGAGGTATTATTTAAGCTGGTGGACATCGCAAAGAAAAAGGGAAATCGCTCCAGTTGAAACGCGGTCCTAGCAAGGTGAGATCGCAGATATGTTCTGAATCATCATTCTTGTAATCGAATTTGTGATGGAAGGGAATCAATCGATGGCTAAGTTGCAGATATACTCAGATGCAAATGAATGATTGCAAGAGGTTCAAGCTTCAATACACCATGCGTTGATTATATATGTCAGGGCTCACACCCAGATATTAAACCACGGCTGTTTATTAGTGCGTATGCCGTGGTTTATTAGTGCGTATGGCATTGGATCCTGTAGGAAATTGAGTGTGCTGAGTCGTGGTTGGACTGGATCTTTGCATAGTTGAATGGCACTTTGATTATCACACCAAAGTGTAGTCGGATGTTGCTGCTGAAAGCCAAACTCTGACAGGATCTGACGAAGCCACAAGGCTTCCTTACTAGCTTCTACGGCACCATGATACTCTGCTTCTGCTGAAGAAAGAGAAATGGCACCTTGTTTCTTGCAAGCCCATGTAATAGGTCCTGAACCAAGAGTGAACACATAACCTGCAGTAGACTTCCGATCATCAGGGTCACCAGCCCAATCGGAATCAGTGAAACCAACCAATAGAGGAGCTGCTTCAGCACTGTAATGAATCCCAAACTGAACTGTACCTCGAACATAACGAAGTATTCTTTTAGCTGCTTTCCAATGACTTTCATGTGGGTTTTGCATAAACCGAGCAACAAGGCCAACATCAAAGGAAAGGTCAGGACGAGTATGGGTTAGATACAAAAATTTTCCTACAAGCTGACGGTATAAGGTAGCATCAATTTCAGGAGAAGTACAAGTGACTGAAAGTTTGACTCCAGACTGAAGGGAGAAGGGGCTGGCTTACAGTCTTCCATGTGAAAATGGCGTAGAATATCACAGGCATACTTGGACTGGGAAAGGGAAATACCTTCCTTGGATTGCAAGACTTGAAGACCAAGAAAATAATGTAAGTGTCCTAAGTCTGTCATTTCAAACTTCCGTTTAAGGCTAGACTTCACATGGTTTATAAGGTTGGGATCACTACCAGTCAGGATAAGATCATCAACATAAAGAACAAGAATGATAAGAGACTTGTCCACTTTCTTGGTGTAGACAGTATTGTCATAATGACACCTAGTAAAGCCATTTTCTAAAACAAAGTTATCCATTTTGGCATACCAAGCTCAAGGAGCTTGCTTGAGACCATAAAGGGATTTCATAAGCCGACATACAAGGCTGGAGTCTGTTTGTATAAAGCCAATAGGTTGTTCCATATAGATTTCTTCATGCAAGTCCCCATGCAAGAAGGCGGATTTAACATCCATTTGATGGACTTCCCATTTGAAAGAGGCAGCAAGGGAAAGAACAAGGCAGATAGAGTTCATTTTGGCAACATGGGAGAAGGCTTCAGTATAGTCAATGACTTCAACTTGTGAAAAACCCTTAGCAACAAGACGAGCTTTATGTTTATCAACTTTCCCATCTGGTCCATACTTGGTTCTGTAAACCCATTTGCATCTAACAAGTTTTCGTCCCTTTGGTAGAGGAACAAGATCCCATGTATCATTTGCCAATAATGAATGATATTCTTCATTCATAGCTGCTTCCCAATCTGGATGGCTTGAAGCTTCTGCAAAGGTGTCAGGATCATAATTCACTGAAGCTTGAGCCAGTAAAGAAGAGGCTCTATCAAACTGAGAACGTGTACGTCGCTGATCTGTAGGATCACCGACAAGATCACCTGCTGCATCCCTAGTAGCGCGGACCCATTTTGGAAGCTGAGGAGCTGAAGGGGGATCCTGAGAAGGTGGGGGAGGATTTTCATCCTCGCTTTCATCATCTGAAGAAGAAATATTTTCAAAAGTAGAAGAGATAGGGAGAGGTGGCACATCCGTCGAACTAGGTTCGTAGGCCGATATATTTTCAGCGAACTTTACATCTCTTCTAATGATAACATTTTTGGACTTAAGTGGAATAAGTCTATATCCTTTGACATTTTCAGAATATCCAACAAAAATACATTTTTCACTCTTAGGTTCTAAAGCTTTATGTTTCTCATCTGGAATATGGGCCCATGCTTCACTTCCAAAAACACGAAAGTGACTTACATCTGGTTTAATTGAGCTCCATGCTTCTTCTGGAGTGATATTCTTTAAAACCTTAGTAGGAGTGCGATTTATTATGTAATTTGCACAGTTAATTGCTTCTGCCCAATAATTAAGACTAAGTTTTTTAGATTGAAGCATACAATTAGCGATTTCCTTTAAGGTGCGATTCTTCCTTTCAGCTACACCATTTTGTTGTGGAGTATATGGAACAGTATATTGCATTTGAATTCCATTCTCAGTGCAAAAGTTGATGAATTTGTTGTTAACATATTCTCCGCCATTATCAGATCTTAGCTTAAGAATTTGATGTCCAGATTGTTTTTCAACAAAGGCCTTAAAGGCCAAGAACATGTTAAATACTTCACTCTTGAGTTTTAAGAAGTGTACCCGAGTGCGTCTGGGGAAATCATCAATGAAAGTTAAGAAATACTTGTAGCCAGAGAATGAAACAACTGGAAGTGGACCACATAAATCACTATGCATGAGCTGTGAAGGCACTGAGGCGTGCCATGAGGCACGTTTTTCAAAACTATCCCGATGATGTTTTCCGAGTACACATCCGGAACAAACACCATCTTTGCAAGATACCATTGGAAGACCTGTCACCATATTTTCTTTACATAGATTCTGAAGGGAGCGATAGTTTAAGTGACCAAATCGCTCATGCCAAAGTTTGCTAACTTCATTGTTATGAGCAACAAATACCGAGGGAAGATTTGATGACCCAAATTTGTGAAACTTATACAACCTTGTAGAATCATCAACAATGCCAGTAGCTAAAATCTGTCTAGGATCTCTTAGGTCCTTAATTACAACATTGTGAGGTGAAAATTCAAGGATTTTACCTTCACCTGAATGAGCTATCTGATATACAGATAGAAGGTTGCAGGATAAGGTTGGAACACATAATACATCATTAAACTGACCCTTGTCTATATGAACAGTTCCAGTCCCTACAACACTAAGAGATCTATCATCACTAACATATATATTTTTGGTGTTATAATCATTTAAAGAAGAAAACATGGCTTTGTTTTTGGCCATGTGATAAGAAGCTTCAGAATCAATTTGCCACTCATGGGAATGAGAAGAAGAAGATACATTTAGTGCATAGCCAGACCGAGATGCTTGACAACCATATGCAGAAAGTGCCATTCCTGAAGATGAAGTTGAAGTTGAAGAGTGTTCCAAATGGATGTTATGTTTCTTCATTGCTGCTTCCAAGGCTTCCTTCTTGTTAAAGCATTTGGATTCTAAGTGGCCATCTCGATTACGAAAGTTGTAATGTCTATCAGTCTTCTTCCCTTTGTTTTTATTTGTCTTATCATTTTGTTGAAATGATTTTTCATTTTGAGGCTGAAATTGCTTAGGGCCCTTGTTTGGTTTAGGACCATTCCTTTTAGGATACAACTTCTTAGGATTCTTTGGATTTAGTTGCTGCTGGGCGACTAACACTTTCTTAGAAGAGTTTCCAAGATCAAGAAGACCAAGGTGTAAGAGTTTTTCTTGTTCTCTTATTAAAGAATCAAAGGAAGGGGACTTGTAGTCTTGTCCTTGAGAAATGAAGGCTTCTCTTGTAGAATGGAAGGTGGAAACAAACACAGAGTAGGTTGGTTTCAACTTTAATAAGAATGGAATAGATAATGTTACTATCTTCTTTCTTAACCTTAACACTTTCCAAGAGAAGTCTAAGGGTCTTGAACTTGGACAAAAAATCTTCAATGCAAGAAAAATTATTGGGGTCCAATATAAGCAACTCATTTTCAAGTTGATGGGCTCTAAGTTCATTTTTGATTCCAAAAACTTTAATAATTTGTTTCAATGCTTCATCAGAAGTATCAAGTTCTGCAATATGGAATCTAAGATCTGGAGAAATAGACATCCCTATCAACCCACGTGCTTGATCTTGACTATTTTCCCATTTAGCTGCCTTATCTTCATCTTTCGGTTTGGTTTCTTGGCCTGAGGCTATTTTGTAGAGACCTTTACTTCTAAGTAAATCCACAATGTAGGACCACCATTGGAAGTAGTTGGTGCTGTCAAGAATAAATTGGCATTGACTTTCCATTTTACCAGAAACTGAAGCTATAGATGCTGAAACTAAGTGTTCCAATGGAAAGATCTTGAAAAATTAGGCTGTTTAAAAAAAAGCGGTTCTGAAAACGGTTTCCGGATGAAGAAGTTATGGCTTTTTGAAGAAAATTTGATGAAAATGCCGACGAAATGCGGGAATGCGCGGAAATGAAAAATCCGCCCCCACAAAAAGGAGACTTGAACTCAAGGCCTCTACTCTCATAAATTAGCTTTGGACCAAGTGAGCTATACAAAAAGTTTGAGAGATAGAGAGAGAGAGAGGGAGGTTGAAGCTTTGGGTTGCGTGCTTGCTTTGAGAAAGCTCTTTTTCCCTACAAAACAAAAAACACAAAACCCAACACGGACATAAAAAAAAACGAACCTTGCGGCTCGAAGTTAGCTTTAGCCGGAAACTAAATATTTTCCTCAATGTTTTTGATTTTCCGAGATCACACTAAGGCGCAGCGGAAAAGAGCATACACATGAGAAAAATCCTTCCTTTCTGTTTCTGATTTGCCCAGATCGCACAGAGTCACGAGGCAAAGAGCATACACAGAAATGAAAGGTTCAGATCCGATAATAAAAACAGCTAAATAAACCGAAACCAAAATAAACAGAGAGAAAATAACTGTAAACTGCAAATAAACACTGTATACCTCCAGATCTTAAAAATGACGCAGCTAGGGCTACCAGAAACCTTTTCGCGTGAAACGAAAGGGGTTCCTCACTGGAACAGATGCTCCCAACACAACAGAGCAGTCCTCTCGGCCCGAAAGCAGTCAGAAATAGTAGATCTAGGAAACAGTATTCGGATGCAGTTCTACCGGCTTCAGATTTGGATCACCAACGGACGCGACCCTCAAATAGCTTTGATACCATGTAGGAATTTACAAGGTAAGTTCTTCAGACAGAACACCAAAGGACACCGCTCACAAATAGATCACAGATCAATACACCAGTGTTTTTGACGTAGTTAAAACCCTCAAAGAGGGAAACAGTCCACGGTCTGAGCCAACGCGGCCACTTCAGAGAATTTATTAATAAAAGAATGAAATTTTACATAAGCTTCTCTCATGAACGGGTTAACCTACAAATGACCCTCCATGCTCTTTAAATAGAGATCATGGACCAATCGGGTGTTAATCCACCGATCAAGTGTCGATAATACCGAGGAGAGAATGAACCGTCGGATCACTACATATCGTGACCGTCGGATTGTAAGTTACAAAATGTACATAGTAAAGAAACACACTTTACCTAACTCTATACTAGACCAAGTTATACTTAACTATTTCCTATGTGTTGGAATAGCCTAACAAAGAGCGTTGTGGAAAAATCAGTGCTTGCTGGAGTAACCTTGGGATTCACACATTGGTTAATTTTCTCTGCGTTCTGTAAGGTTGCTGCCAGTGACTATGATGAATGGATATGCTCAACTGTAAGAATTATAGATTGTGGATGTATACCCGTAGTGTGCAAGTGTCGGAACAGTGGAGTTAATATGTCCAGGTTGAACTCGGAAATTGTAAACCAAGGAGCCGAGATCAGTCAAGTCCAGATTTAGACTGGTTGCGTCATTTTCTCGAAGGCCTTAAGCGCTACAAAGGAGGAGATGACATGCAGCAACATTTAAATCTGTCTTATGATATTTTATCTTTGAGAAGGAAATTTTCTAGAATGCCCTAAGAGGCTTCCAGTTTAGTCCATGTAATAAATAATGTTCTCTATAAAATGTTAGGAACATCCTTTAATGGTTTAATTGAGTTAGAAGGCTATATAAAGAGGAAGGCTCCTATGGGCAAAGTGAGTGAAAGAACTGAGAGGAAACATTAAGGATTAACGTGGAAAATCTCGCTGGAATGCGAAAGAATGGAATGCTCTGTTGACTTTTTTTTCCTAAATCATAAATGTAACATTTAGGTTGTAGATTGCTCACCGGTGTAATGCTCACTATTGTGATGTGTAGACTACCATAGACCAGTGACAGGTCTGGAGAAGTCCTTGAAAGATTTTGAACCTTGAATTGAATGGTAATTCAAATACTCAAAATCAATGCTTCTTGTTGGTTTGTTTGTGATTAGCTTCTAATGCAAACAACTACGGTTTTCGGCTCTTGAGTCGAGACTTTGTATTAGACAAAGACCCGAGCTTGTGGACGATCGTTTCAACACTTTTAGTCTATATGAGGTAGTTGGATTGCTGCTTGAGCCTGGACAACATGGTGACTGACTGGTAGACTCATCACGTACGAATTAGCGATAGCATTGGTGACTGTGAATTGTGAGGCTTGAGTTGGCAAACTCAGACAATGGAGTTTTGGAGGAGTCAATGATGTAAAGTATGAATGGGTTATGGAAAATTGTAGTCTGTAGGGAGGAAAGTTGGAAGACTCAATGGGTAGGGATAGCTTTTAGCTTTTAGATTTATTTATTTATTTTGTTTATTATATTGTACAAATGAAGGGAAAAGAAACAGAGAATCAACAAGACAAGAAACCGAATATGAAACTGAATTTTGGATCGGACTTTTTCATTCAACAATGAGTTTCTCTGCCTTACATTTCATGGGCAAATGATAGTTTTATAGTTACATAACTAATTATTCGTTACAAACTTATTCATTACAAAACTGTCTATACCTAAATTTACTAAATCGTTGTCAAACTAACAAACTCCACCTTGACAACAATTTTCCCATTCATCATCTTTCCTGCAAGCCAAGAGAAGCTAAACACCACCGCAGCTTCTCTACTGTAACTGGCTTTGTGAATATGTCTGCACAATTTTCTCGTGTATGGACCTTTTTAAGAGCTACTTTTCCGTCGTCGATCACATGTCTCAGAAAATGATACCTTACATCAATGTGCTTGGTTCTGCTATGATAGGCAGGGTTTGTAGCCAAGTGAATAGCACTTTGACTGTCAGAAAGTACATTCACTTTCTCTTGCGTCCTACCAATCTCATCGAGCAAACCCTTTAACCAGATTGCTTCTTTACTGGCATCTGAAGCAGCTATATATTCAGCTTCGGTATTGGACAACGCAATTGTTTCTTGAAGCTTTGACATCCAACTAATTGCTCCACCTGCAAGAGTAAAGACATAACCTGTAGTAGATTTTCTTTTGTCTAAATCACCTGCATAGTCAGCATCAACATATCCGCAAACTGATCCTTCACTACCATTAAAGACGATGCAACGGTCACTTGTGCCTCTTAGATATCGACGCACCCATTTCACTGCTTGCCAATGTTCTTTACCTGGATTTGCCATGAACCTGCTGACAACTCCAACTGCATGTGAAATGTCAAGTCTTGTAGATACCATCGCATACATTAAGTTGCCTACAACGTTTGCATATGGTACATGAGACATATACTGCTTTTCTTCATCAGCTCTAGGACTCAAAACCGAAGAAAGCTTAAAATGGGAAGCTAAAGGAACATTAATAGGTTTCACATTATTCATAGAGATTTTCAAGTTTTTCCCACAATCCTGACGCCGTAGTCTCTTCAACAATGTTGAAGAGAACTTCATCCGCTAGGCATAACCGGATGGTACTAAGAGCACGGGCATCCAAGTCCTCCCAGTCTGAAGTAGTCATGGTTGTAGGTTTCTTAGTTACCCCATCCAATGCCTTGTGCAACCCTTGTTGCACAAGCAGATCCTTAACCTTCAGTTTCCAAAGAGCAAAATTGCTCTTTCCGGTGAATTTCTCCACCTCGAATCTTGCATTTGACATCTTGGCCATTTTTCCTCCTTCCTAGGGTTTCAGTCTTTCTAGAGTTTTTGCTTATTAAAAATAATAATAATAATAATCTTAGCCTCTGGTGATTTAAACACACAATAAAACCCTTCCTGAACCCTTTCTTTTCCTCCAACTTGTATAAAAACCACCACTTTTTTTTTAAAAAACTTGATCTGATTTCAATATTTCAATCTGTTGTTTTGTTTCAAAACAAAAAATCTGCTGAAAATAAAAAACCGTTCTGGAAATTTTAATAAATACCCGGGTTCAACAGGTAGCAACAGCTTGATGGGGTTGCACACAGGCAAGTCACTCTTGCATGCGAAAATTTGGCTGCAACTGTGGCAGCAAACACGCCTCCTCCTCGACCAACGAACACTCACCACTCAGATAGCAAATACACGCAGGTCTAGCGCTGGTTCAGGCAACACGCAAAACTGGTCCAGGCAACATGCAGTTCTGCATCAGCTACGTTAGGCACACACACGTCCGCAGCAGCTACGTCAGGCTCCAGGCAACAGCTACGTCAGGCACAGGTTTTTTTTTTCACCAGCAAGTCTTGCACTTCTGCATTCCACGTCCGCAGTAGAGGTTTTTTTTTTTCCACCAGCAAGTCTTTCACTTCTGCATTCTTCACTTCTCCAGGCAGCAGCTACGTCAGGCTCAGCGAGGTCTTTCACTTCTCCATGCAGCAGCTACGTCAGGCTCAGCGAGGTCTTTCACTTCTCTAGGCAGCAGCGACGTCAGGCTCCAGGGGATACGCAACGAGGTTTTCACTTCTCCAGGCAGCAGCTACGTCAGGCTCCAGGGGTTACGCAGCGAGGTTTTCACTTCTCCAAGCAGCAGCTACGTCAGGCTCCAGGGGTTACGCAGCGAGGTCTTTCACTTCTCCAGGCAGCAGCTACGTCAGGCTCCAGGGGATACACAACGAGGTTTTCACTTCTCCAGGAAGCAGCTACGTCAAGCTCCAGGGGTTACGCAGCGAGGTCTTTCACTTCTCCAGGCAGCAGCTACGTCAGGGTCCAGGGGTTACGCAGCGAGGTCTTTCACTTCTCCAGACAGCAACTACGTCAGGCTCCCACCGCAGATTTGATTACACACGCTGGCTTAACCTGCATAGTCAGCATCTACATATCCGCAAACTGATCCTTCACTACCATTAAAGACGATGCAATGGTCACTTGTGCCTCTTAGATATCGAAGCACCCATTTCACTGCTTGCTAATGTTCTTTACCTGGATTTGCCATGAACCTGCTGACAACTCCAACTGCATGTGAAATGTCAGGTCTTGTAGATACCATCGCATACATTAAGTTGCCTACAGCGTTTGCATATGGTACATGAGACATATACTGCTTTTCTTCATCAGCTCTAGGACTCAAAACCGAAGAAAGCTTAAAATGGGAAGCTAAAGGAACATTAACAGGTTTCACATTATTAATAAAGAACTTTTCAAGTACCTTCTCCACATACTTCTGCTGTGACAACCAAAGCTTACCATTTTTACTGTCTCTGTGTATCTCCATGCCCAAGATATGTTTTGCTGCTCCAAGATCCTTCATATCAAACGTCCTAGAGAGTTGAGCCTTTAACCTGTTGATCTCTTCCATGCTTTTGCTTGCAATAAGCATATCGTCAACATACAAAGCTAAGATAATGAACATGTCATTGAAACTTTTGAAGTACACACAATGATCATACTCACTTCTTATAAAGTTTTGGCTCACCATGAAGGAATCAAAATTATTGTACCATTGTCTGGGAGACTGCTTCAGACCATACAATGATTTCCTGAGCTTGCAAGCTAATCTTCTGCTGCGACCTCGTACAAAACCTTTTGGTTGTTCCATATATATCTCTTCATTCAAATCACCATGTAGAAAAGTTGTTTTAACATCTAACTGTTCTAACTCAAGATTAAGCAACGCAGTTAGTGCCAACACAGTACGTATAGAAACAAGTTTTACAACTGGAGAAAAAATCTCATGAAAGTCTATACCTTCAACCTGAGAATACCCTTTCGCTACCAGTCGTGCCTTATACCTTTCAATACTACCATCAACTTTCCGTTTCAGCTTGAAGACCCATTTACATCCAACAACACTTCTTCCTTCAGGAAGCTCTACAAGATCCCAGGTATAGTTCTTGGCTAAGGAGTTCATTTCTTCTTCCATAGCCATTTTCCATTTCTCGCTATCAGTATCATCTACTGCTTCCTGATAACACGAAGGTTCTCCATCTTCAGTAACCAAAGCAACAGATGAAGCAGAATCTTCATACCTTTTGGGAGTTTTCCTTTCCCTTGTAGACCTTCTCAGAGCAACTAGTTACTGAACTGGTTCAGAAACTTGCACTGGTTCAGAAGCTTC
This sequence comes from Pinus tabuliformis, assembly GCA_031772625.1. Classification (NCBI taxonomy): domain Eukaryota; kingdom Viridiplantae; phylum Streptophyta; class Pinopsida; order Pinales; family Pinaceae; genus Pinus; species Pinus tabuliformis. The sequence goes on from CM062819.1 coordinate 1,933,578,661, forward strand.
AACGGCTTCCTTTGTGTCTTCAACACCTTTGTCTCCAGAAGTTTCTCCTTCCTTTCGATTGTCACCGAAAGATCTAGCCTCCAACTGAACTCGTTGACTCGGCGATACCTGTTCCTGTTCAATTCTTTCAACATTTGATTTTAACAAAGAGGATTCATCAAATGTTACATCTCTACTAATGACTATCTTCCGCAATGTAGGATCCCACAACCTATATCCTTTCACTGCATAGTCATACTCAACAAAGACATAACATTTCGACTTTGGATCTAATTTTGAACGCTGATTTTTCGGAATAAGAGAATAAGCATCACAACCAAATATCTTCAAATGAGAATAGTCACAACACTGACCTGTCCAAACTTCTTCAGGAATTTTACAATCAATTGCTACTGAAGGTGATCTGTTAACTAAATAACAAGCAGTAGATACTGCTTCTGCCCACAACTCCTTTTGCAAGTTAGCATTGCTAATCATGCTTCTGGCTCTTTCCATAAGAGTCCGATTCATACGCTCAGCAACACCATTTTGCTGAGGAGTATAGACAGCAGTTTTGTGTCTAACAATGCCCTCATCCTTACAGTATTGTTCAAATTCAACAGAAGTGAACTCACCACCATTGTCAGTTCTTAGACATTTAATAGATTTGTCTGTTCTTTTCTCTACAATTACTTTAAATTGTTTAAAGACATTGAATACATCAGCTTTCCTTTTTAGCATATAGACCGAAACTCTACGAGAGTAATCATCAATGAACGTTAAAAAATACAATGCACCTCCATATGACATAACAGGGGAAGGCCCCCACAGATCAGAATGAATGTAGTCTAAAACTTCTTTACTATTATGATTGCCAACTTTAAATCTCTGTTTACACTGTTTTCCATACACACAATGTTTACAGAAATCTAAATTCAAGGATTTCAGACTGGGAAGAGATTTACGTTTCATCAGTATGTGAAGACCTTTCTCGCTCATATGACCCAAACGCTGATGCCACAGACGAGTACCTGCTTCTTCCTTTTCTGACGCAACCGCTGCTTCACCGACCTGAGTACTTCCCTTTAACCTGTAAAGATTTCCGACCTTTTCTGCCTTCATAACCACAAGGGCACCTTTGAAGACTTTCAAGACGCCATCCTGACCTGTAAATTTATAACCATATGAATCCAACACTCCCAAAGAGATTAAATTTTTCTTCAAATCAGGTACATGTCTAACACTAGTTAATGTTCTAACTGTGTTATCATACATCTTAATCCTGATATCTCCCATCCCAACAGTCTGACATGACATATTGTTACCCATAAACACAGAACTACCGTTTACATTTTCATACGAAGTAAACCAATTTCTATGTGGGCACATGTGATGCGAAGCACCAGAGTCTAACAGCCAGCTATCAAAACTCTGAGAGACATTACATTCAGGTGAAGTTTCATCTATCATACACAATTCTTCAGCAGATAATACTTCGTCTACCATACCTGAATCAGCCTGATTCGCTTCGTTCTTCAGGTTGTCGGATTCCTTCCGTTTCCAACAGTCCTTTTTCAAGTGTCCAACTTTACCGCAGTTCCAACATTTTGCCTTACACTTCTTGCCCTTCGATTTCGACCTGGAAGACCCCCTTGGTTTTTCTCCTCTTTCCTTTGAGCGTCCTCTAGTGACCATGGCTTCTGATGCAGCTGTTTCAGCGCTGGATTTCCTTTGTACTTCTTCAGACATAAGAGCTCCCACGACTGATTCAAACTTCAAAGAATCACCAGAGCTGAAGCTGATTGAAGTTACGAAGTGATCCCATGATTCAGGCAGAGAACACAGCAAGGTTATGGCTTTATCCTCTTCCTGTATCTTGACTTCCATATCTGTTAATTGGCAAATTAGTGTATTAAAAACATTCAAATGTTCTGCAACGTTTGAACCTTCTTTCATTCGAAGACTGTATAACTGTCGTTTCAGATAAATTGTACAAATGAAGGGAAAAGAAACAGAGAATCAACAAGACAAGAAACCGAATATGAAACTGAATTTTGGATCGGACTTTTTCATTCAACAATGAGTTTCTCTGCCTTACATTTCATGGGCAAATGATAGTTTTATAGTTACATAACTAATTATTCGTTACAAACTTATTCGTTACAAAACTGTCTATACCTAAATTTACTAAATCGTTGTCAAACTAACATTTTAAACCTCAAGGAAAGGTGAACCCAAATAAACCTTTGGCAAATTTTAATGAATTCAAATGTTTTGTCGGAAATTAAATTTGAATTCGAGATTGTCATGAAGCTGACTATTAAGTTTCGTGAATTTTAATGAACTTGTTTAAATTCATTTGAAGTTCATTGAATTTCAAACTTTATTGTTGAAATTTTCGAACCTCAAATGAATTCGAAAAGGTTCGTTGTAGTCTGTAGGGAGGAAAGTTGGAAGACTCAATGGGTAGGGATAGCTTTTAGCTTTTAGATTTATTTATTTATTTTGTTTTTTAAACCTCAAGGAAAGGTGAACCCAAATAAACCTTTGGCAAATTTTAATGAATTCAAATGTTTTGTTGGCAATTAAATTTGAATTCGAGATTGTCATGAAGCTGACTATTAAGTTTCGTGAATTTTAATGAACTTGTTTAAATTCATTTGAAGTTCAGTGAATTTCAAACTTTATTGTTGAAATTTTCGAACCTCAAATGAATTCGAAAAGGTTCGTTGAACTTAATGAAGAAGTTCAAAACGAACTTGAATTCAAATTTAATCATTAAAAGTATCATTTTAATTCATTTAAATTTGTTCAAAATTGTCTTACTAGATCTAAAACCTAAAAGGTTCGTTGAACTTAATGATGAAGTTCAAAACGAACTTGAATTCAAATTTAATCATTAAAAGTATCATTTTAATTCATTTAAATTTGTACAAAATTGTCTTACTAGATCTAAAACCTAAAAGGTTTGTTGAACTTAATGATGAAGTTCAAAACGAACTCGAATTCAAATTTAATCATTAAAAGTATCATTTCAATTCATTTAAATTTGTTCAAAATTGTCTTACTAGATCTAAAACTTAAAGGCTAACTCTAACCCCTCGTGCATTCCATTCTTTCCAACGCCTCTCCTCTATGCAAATTGCGAGGTTTCATAATCCATTCATTCTTGTGCCACCGATAATTTTAAAACTTGGACTCGGATTTAGAACCGGCCAAGAGTTGACTTCGACTTGGTATTGATTTGGCCTAGTTGATTTCAATGACTCTATCCTTGTAAAAAATACATTAAATATTATGATTTTATGAAAAAACTTATTTTTATGATTTTCATTCATGTATCCAAACTCAACATCAAAATATAGAGAGAAGACAACATATGATCAAGGTATACTAATGAATATATCTATTATATTAAAATAGCACCTAATGCATTGTACAATACATCTAATATATAGAGATCAGAACAAAAACACAACACATAATCGAGGGGGCTCTAAATAACCTCTACAACAAAACATCACTAGTCGCTACTACTAGAGAAGCCAACATCATCTGGCTCAAACTTTGAATCGGAGTTCGACGGGAAACCCAAGGTTCCTCTTCTTCATCAAGATCTCCAACTGCAGTTGTAGAAGTAGTAGCACTAGCAGTAGTGAGAAAACCAACTCCAACTCTTCACAAACACATCACAAATGCTCACACAAATGCAATGAGATCGCTGTGAGGAAATTTGAGGGGGTTGGGTCACCTTTATTGGTTTGGGGGAGGGGTAGAGGCACTTACAAAGAAAAAACCAAGAAAAAATTCATTGTGAAGTCCACTTTGCTGCCCCTTTTCCATGTGACCCAGGTCAGCCGGTTTAAGATAGGCTTGGCTGAGCTAGCCGATCTGTTACAGAACTAGCAAAGTCGGCGACTAGCTGGTTGCCTGACCATTTTTTCTACTAAGCTGGCTCGGGCAGCGGTATGATTCGGTCAACCAGGCTGAATCTGAGTCAGAATGGCTTGGTTTTAAAACTATGGTGCCACCTTCATTATTTCTTCCTAGAGTTCATTGTTCGAGTCAATAACCGACCTGGTTTTAAAACTATGGTGCCAATTGATTGTTCGAGTTGATAACTGGCCTGATTTTAAAACTATGGTGCCACCTTCATTGTTTCTTCCTAGAGTTCATTGTTCGAGTCGATAAGCCCAAGCCTTGCACGCCATAGTCACTAGTTTTGTTATTTATCTCTAAGCAATGAGTGTAATACATAGTTCATCACAATATCGTTTGAACTCAAGCAGCAAGCTAGAGTTTGTCTAATATAAAGTCTAGACTCTAGACCTAATGGTCTTCATTGTTTCTTCCTAGAGTTCATTTGTTCGAGTCGATAAGCCCAAGCCTTACATGACATATTCACTAATTTTTTTATTTATCTCTAAGCAATGAGTGTAATACATAGCTCAAGCAACGATATCGTTTGAGCTCAAGCAACAAGCTGGAGTTTATCTAATATAAAGTCTAGACTCTAGACCTAATGGTTGTAGTTGATTAAATTAGAAGTTGAACACATGTAAACTATCAACAAAAACCATAAATAAGCATTGATTTGGAGTATTTGAAATACCACTCAATTCAAAGTTAAAAATCATTTACAAGTGTTTCCTCAACCTTATCATTGGTCCATGGTAGTCTACATTGTATAGAAGTGAGCATTGAGCTAGGTAGTCTAAATTGTATAGAAGTGAGTATTGAGCTAGTGAGCAATGTACAACCTATACATTACAATTATGATTTAGAGGCACAAAAATGAGCAGAGGGGTACATTAGTGAGCACTGAGAAAAACACATTCAGCGGCATTGTTTTATTGAATTTGTAATTTTTAAGCTAGTTAGCATTGGCAAGCAAGTTACAGTTTTAGAACTTAGAAATAGAACCTTTTCTCCTTAATTCTAAAACTTGATTACGGTAAACCAAAAAGGAAATTATTAAAACGTAGAACCTTAATCAAATGGCACCTCTAAAATCAACTTTTGATGGATGGAAACATGTTAAAAAGGAAGGGATAGATTTTGTTTGTTAGTTATGTGGGCATGCATTTACTGGTTTAACAAAAATAATGCACCGTTTCCTTGGTATCAGTAATGAAAGTGAATGTGGCGTGGAAGAATGAAAACAAAAAAACTTGATAATAGAAAAATGCAAAAAGAGAAACAATCGATATGTAAAAATGGGAAAACATGAAATGAAGAGACAACGAATGAAAAGGAGATTGCCATATTGTTTTCCACCATAGTCCTTTACCTTCAAACATTGGTGGCCCAATTTCAACCCCAACAAAAAGGAGCAGAACCTCAACATTAGCCAATTTTTGGAAACGTGTAGAGAGACAACTAGCTAATTATGCTATTACTGATTTTTTTAATGCATATACAATTCCATTCAATTTGGTCAGAATGACATATTTTAAAAATGTATTTAAAATCTTTGTTGACTTTGGCGAGGGGTATGTTTTTCCTAGATTTGACGCTTTATGGACCACTTTGCTAAAGAAAAGAAAGGACAGAATGATTGACAAGTTGGTTTGGTTAAAAATCTTCCAATCATATAGTCACCACAATTCAGATTTGTGTCATCACAATTTAGATTTGTGTCATCAACCATTGGTTAATGTACTTATTTATTTCCTTGTTTAATGACAGAATGATTGAAAAGTTGGTTTGATTAAAAATCTTTAAAGCATATAGTCATCACAATTCAGATTTGTGTCATCAACCATTGGTTAATGTACTTATTTATTTCCTAGTTTTTCAAGGCAATTAATCTAATTGATCGATGAAGTAATTCGAGAGTCTGGGAGAAAACATTGTCCAAGTTATCATTGATAATTCCCGACATTGTGTTGTTGTAGGAAAGATGATTATGAAGAAGTATAGAGCCATTTATTGGACCCCTTGTGCTGTTATTTAGGTTTATTGTTGCTTTATTTAGGCAAAATTTCCACAGGGCCATGAGACAATCCAAGAAGTAAAAACAATTGCAAACTCTAGCATTTAGTCATTGTCTCACTTTGAATTTGTACAATAAAAATGCATTAGAGAGTTGTTGATGCTTTGTGATACAAATTTTGCCACATTTTACATTACAAAGGTCGAGGAAATAACAAGCCTAATAGCCATTTTTTGCACTATTGTGTGGAGATACCTCACATTTCAAAAGAATTGAAAAGAAAAATGTGGAATAAATAACGTTAAGCAATAGCTTGGGAAAATAATAGAAATATTAAAACTATTTGGTCCAATTGTTGATGTGCTCTATGTTACTCCACCCAAATTGTACTTGATGAAAGTCCTAACCCAAATTCAAGTAGGACATTGGTGTCAAGGTGAATCAATGGCAATGAGGTCAATGAAAAACTCTCCAATAGGTTGGCCCATTTCAAGGACTAGAGTTTGAGACTAGAACCAATAAGAAGATAATCCCTCAATTAATGAAAATCAACAATGATATTTCAAGGTTTAGAAGAAGACGCTCCAAAAAAAACAAAAACCTTCACCATCCAAATTCAACTATGATTTGATGAAATTACTTAACGCTTAAACGAAGGCACCGTAAGGAAAGACAAAGCATGGTACTAAATAATCATCAAATCAACAAAAATAGGTAGGAAAAACTCTAGTCAGCCTTCAATGGATTGATCTTAAAAGGATTGTACAAGACTTGAACATCATTGGTAATCCTTATTCACCAAAATAAAACCTAAAAACAGAAGCTTCAAGAGTTGAAAACATCTTCCACATAGAAACAAACCCTTATCACCATAAATTCTTTAAGAAAGATATATCGATTAAGTTCCAACGAAAGAGAGTTATACCAAAAATCCAACGATGAATACAGACAAGGAATGAATTCTCTATTTACAAAGTGAGGCTTAATTTCGTTTTACAATAAAATAATGATACCTCATGTGATTCCTTGGATCTAGCTTAAGAAAAGTGAAATTACAACTAACTACATACAACAATAATAAAATAAAAATGGCCAAGCCACATGTACAATGAGTAAGACGGAATAAACCCATTGAAAAGAGGTTCTATTCTCCAAGCAAGGAAAATAATTCCCCATGGTGCCATATCTAGTCTCCAAAGGCTTGTAAAAACATGTAGATGGTCAAATTTCCCTTGAAGACGTGTGGTATAAGTCTCAAAAGAAATGTTCAACATTTAGTTCCATGATGTGAATGACTCCATGAAGAGAGTAAAAATCACCCTATATGGATGGCCTTCATGGAATAAGCTAATAAGAGCTCATAGAAATCATATTCATGTGATCAAAGCATTTTAAGTGAGTGCCACATCGCTAAAGTCACCTAAGTGACCCCTCTGAGTCATCACTTGCTATCAATACACCCCACCACTGTCATAAGGCTCCTATGTGTGGTTTTGGTCCTCCAAACAAATGAAAACCAGCTCTAAACTAATGAAAAGGGAGAGCACTCAAGGATCCTCCACATGGCATGTGATAAGGTTGTAGATTCATGCATTGAATAGCTAAATATTGCTTTGGAAGGTGTGATCAATTCCTTGAGATATGTAAGCTACCTTGATAAGTATGAGTTACCTTGAAAAACTTGAAAATGCCTAGAAATTAGAATGACGCTGACTACTCAAGAAGTGAATGCCATGCCATCAAAGCTCTCCTCCTCATTAATATACAAGTGAATATACTTGCTATCAAAGTTCAAGATACCGGGACTAGTGAAGAAATTCACTAAGGGTACCACCCCTATCTAAATGAGGAATAATGGTCGACTCCTACATTGGTGACATGTGCTCTTTCTCTGGAGTGCATTAGAACCTCATAATCTCATTATTGTACATGTTAGCTCCAAATCAAAACAACAAAAAACACAACTGCTTAAGAGAACTTATTTTTGCTACACTAATGTTCAAGTGAACTTATTCTTTCCCGCCCTACTATGGCATGGGCAAGGTAGACCTACTAAATGAAATCAGTCAATCAACCAATGTAACCATCTCAACACCTTGTCAATCCACTATCCTTTTCCTTTGTGCTTAGTCATTATTCGAAACAAAAACATGTCAAAATTCAAATAGTTATATGATGGTATCTCCTTCATTGCTAGGTTGTGAATAAACCTAGGTACTTGCCAAGAAAAAGCATATTCCAGTATATACAAATGCCAAGACAAGATGCCACAAGTTTGGTTTATCCAAGTTTGCAGAGAACTGTAATAACAATCAAGCCATGAAAAATCCTCAAACTTTGCAATTTTTATTTCACAACCACTTGGGAACACATAGTGCTTCTTTGGAAAATTTGATTCAAGGACTAGAATGGAGAGCTAATTATTTGGCACAAGATCACTGCAATCCATGGCTTCACAATGGTCCTATAGGTTGTAATAAAATTCCAAGTGTTTGGTCATGAATCTTGCAAGGATTGTAGATACCTCTCTTGTACTATACATGCCAATTTTCACAAAAAATTTGGAGACACCTACAATGCCAATTGGTACCAAAATTTTGAGAAAACTTCCATCCATTGCTTGTGTCCTAGTGTCACTGATGAGGGTCAGGGTTGTGGGTTAATGCATCATTGAAATGCCATCATAAGAAAGAAAAACCTGGATTTTACCAACACCAATTATCACCTTATTGGCTGCAACATTTCCACTCTGATTTACACAAGAGTTGACTTTGCCACGTAAATTGTCTATTCTTCGTAGGTCTACAACCAAAGGCAATGACTGGGCCCTGAGAATAGACCCTCCATTTTTTATTTCCAATTCATGCTTCGGATTGCATGTGTGCACACACCTTTCATTGATGGGGTTTACCACTTGACCAATGCTTAGAGTCAAAGGTCATAATCTCTCCTTCATGTCACCAAATTGTGTAGATGCCCCCATACTAGCCTCGATGCAATCCCTGATCATGCAAAAGGTATCATCACCCAATGGTCGGGTGAGATCTACTTTAACGACAATTGCAATAGGACCTCTCAGGGGCTCAAGGTTGAACAAAGATTTTATAATACAGATTGGCATTGTTCAAACTTGAAAAACATAACCTTTCATAGTTTAAATCATTTTAGTCATATACTCGATCAATTTTTTGAGCATTCTTGTTATATAAATCTCTATCTCTATTCGTGGATTGGTCTGAACACTCCATAGCCATGGGTGTTAACACACCCCTGCTTGTTGATGTCTTTGGATTGGGGTAAGGAGTTAACCCTATCCCTTGAGTTTTTCTCAAGAAACTCTTGCTTCTTTTGGGGGCATTTCCCTTGCAATCCCCAATGTGACATCCTTGCTACACCAAACACATCATACAACATGTGGAGATGGTCGTCCAAATAATATAAAAAATACCCAACACTCTCCCACTTCTTGTTTTCTTTGCATATAGGGGGTTACAAAAGTACATAATCAACAATCCAAGGCAATAATGTCTGTTGGGACAGGGAAAAAGTATGATTTCTCTTCGTAAAATGCTTCATTTATCATTCATCATTATACGATTATCTCCATTTATAGATTAAAATGAGGAAAATATCAGCTAAAGTTGGATGAAACTATTTGGTGATAGAATAGGCAAATATAGTACAAGAAACTGATTCTTTGCTATCTTTGTGTGCAGAGATGCGGACTGGGCAAAAGCCGTTCAGTTGACAGAACAACACGAGGCCATAAAAGGGAAAAGCTACAGCATCTTGGGCAGACAAGGAAGCGGGAGATCAACTCAAACAATGCTATTTTATCACATGATCAGATTATATATTGCGAAATCCTCAGGATCCCCTGATCCTGAGGATTCACTTTTATCTAGTTACTCTTTTATGTTATATATAGGGATAAAAGGCAATTAGATACGGTTCAGACTTCAATAACCTGTAATTATTATTTTTGAAAAACATATACGCTATTATATCAGTGACTCTGTTAGCTGTTACTTGCAATTAATGAAAGGATGTTGCGTTTGATACACCTTCATATTCTGAGTTCTTATTAAGCAGAGTGCTTCATTTATCATTCATCCTTATACAATTATCTCCGTTTATAGATTAAAATGAGGAAAATATCGGCTAAAGTTGGATGAAACTATTTGGTGATAGAATAGGCAAATATAGTACAAGAAACTGATTCTTTGCTATCTTTGTGTGCAGAGATGCGAACTGGGCAAAAGCTGTTCAATTGACATAGCAACATGAGGCCATAAAAGGGAAAAGCTACAACGTCTTGGGTAGACAAGGAAGTGGGAGATCAACTTGAACAATGCTATTTTATCACATGATCAGATTATATATTGTGAAATCCTCAGGATCCCCTGATCCTGAGGATTCACTTTTATCCAGTTACTCTTTTATGTTATATATAGGGCCGAAAGGCAATTAGATATAGTTCAGACTTCGATAATCTGTAATTATTCTTTTTGAAAACATATACGTTGTTATATCAGTGACTCTGTCAGCTGTTACTTGCAATTAATGAAAGGAGGTTGCATTTGATACATCTTCATATTCTGAGTTCTTATTAAGCAGAGGCTTCTGGCGACTCTGGGCCCAGTCACAAGAAGTTCTACTGCTCCTTTGTGTTATAGTTTTTATATTTAGTCTTTGCTATTGATTTAATGTTCAGTTACTTCATTTATCGTAAAGGTTTGTGATATTGATTCATACTACTGTTCAATTAGATTCAGAGTGAAGCCGTGTGACATACTTAAGTAGCGCTTTGATTGGAATGAGTGAATTAGCGTTGATAGCAAATTGTTGTTCATTTGAATTGATATTATTATAGATCTTGGAAAACACTGATTAACTTCTACAGATTGCAATATAGATCGTTTGCCATTTAGAAATCCTTTATCGCTATTTGTTGTTCAATTACCAATTGCTGTTCAGATACCGATTGCTGTTTAATTATCAATTGTTGTTTAATTACCAATCGCTGTGCAATTATTGTTGTTGTTCAATTGGGAATTGCAAGTTGATTTGGGTTGTTATAGATTAACAATGTTGTTCAATAGCTATAGTTTCTTTACTTGACCGAGTACGATTAGCCTTAAGTTTATTTGGACAATTCCAAGTGTAATTCTTATTTGCGTTCAGTTTCAATTGATTTTGGAACAAGTTGCATAGAATTGCAGAGTGTGTTAAGAGTATTTCTTCCATAGATAGTTCTTTTCAGAATTGTGTGAAATGAATTGAAGAATTAGCCATTAGTGATTGCAACAATTCATCGTTAGATAACCTCTAGATTCACTGCATAAACTGTGCTGGCACTCTTGAGATAAAAAGACTTACCTTGGGTTGACAACTAATGTAGGGATGAAAATTCTCTGTAAAAAGACATCTTAGTGAGCCAACATTTTGGCACCGTTGCCGAGGAGAGTGTTTCAAGTGATTGTTTTTATTTTTGCTGTGGAAGAATTGGGTTTTAAAAACGGAAGATAAGAACCTGTGTACCTAGCGAATAAAGTGCTTGCTTACCTGCCCGCTTTATAGAAAAACCTTAGAGGTTAAATAGGATTTTGTTTTTATGAATGACTAGAAATAGAAAAATAGAAAAAGAGTAGAATCCTCTAAAAAAACCCACAAAACCCAAAGGATCGGTGAACCTTGGGAGAACGACCTTTATTGACGAAATCGTAAGAAGATCAGAGTCTCAAGCATCAGTAGGATTCCAGGTTATACGTGGAAAAAGTTCCACTATTATCCCTCAAGCAGCAGGCTCACCATTTGCAACTTACGCTGAGATTCAAATCCAAGTAGGAGGATCAGAACAGAGTCTTCAAGCTACAATAAGTTTACACTTTGATCCTCTACAGGAGGGAAAGTCATGTAACTTAAGAGAAGGAAAAGGAGAAACTAGTGGGGTTGCTAAAGCAGAACTAGATATGTCTGAACAAGGATCTCCTGAGATCCCAAACCTAGGTAGTGCTGTAAAGCCAGCTCGGGTTACTAACTCTCTTCTTACTCCAGAAGCACCCCTTGAAATCTGCGATGATTATTGGCACATCTTTGATCAAATCGCAGATCAACCACCCCAAGGTCAAACCTCGACATTAGAGTACCCCATAGTCGACCAAGTGGCCAATGCTCCTATGAAGGCTATTCCTCCGCAGAGTATCCCAACCTTCCATGGGATGATCACAAAGGATCCTGATGCTTTCCTGTTTGAGTTCGATGTCTTTTGTAGAGGGTATGACTATACCACCGACCCCCAAAAATTGAAACTATTCCCTTCCACTCTGAAAGGGGCAAATCTAAGATGGTTTATGGGTGTAGGTGGGTGAACCATCAATTCTTGGGACGAAATGAAAACCTCCTTCCTCAGAAGATACCAGGACTTTTGTAAAACTAGGGAACTGAAAAATGAGATTTTCAAGATGACTGCAAAAGATAATGCAACACTAGAAGAATGTGCAGAACGATTTAATTATAATTTGCAGAGGTCTTCACACACTGCCCTACCAAAAGAAATCCTAAGAGCTATCTTAATTAAAGGAATGAAAGAGGAATGGGTAGAAACTCTAAACTTAATGGGAAAAGGAGATATTTCTTCGGAAGATTATGATGAAATTATTCGTTTGTGTATCAGGTGTTCGCAGGGAAGCACATGCACAAGAAAAATTAGTTGAGATCCCATGAGTAGAGGAAGCAAACCACATAGTGGAGGTGTAACACAGATGGAGATCGGTAACCTTTTGGAAGATTTTAAGACGGACATCCTGGGCACTCTTACAACACAATTGGACATCCTACAGGCTAAACAAAAACAGGCTTTAGCAGAACAAAATTTGGCCATCTTCTGCCCATGTTGTCGAAAGAAGCACAACCAACGGGAATGCCCTCTTGACATGGTTCAGACATGCGTCGTCTGTACTAAATATCACGCCACTGAACAATGCCCATCATTACCCGGGCTAAAAGCAATATTCAAAGAAGCAGAGGAAGAAACAGAACCGGTATATCTGATGAACCAACGTCGACAATGGCAAGCTAAACCTATAGGTATGTCACAAGACGCACCCCAATTCTTTCCTTTCTCACAGTTTAATCAACAACAGAACCTTGGGGTAGCATGGAAAAGCCAATCAGCCTACCCAAATTGGCAGAGCCCGCCATTCCCTATGACATCTTGGCCAACACAATCTTTTCCAAGAAATGGCTGGCCAAATTCTCCTTTTACTCCTGTTTGGCAAGGCAATCCCTATCAATCCCAATGGCTTGCTTCCACCTCTCAAAATCCGAATTGGTCTACAAATTGGCAGCGACCTTTGGGAATATCCAATGTACCTATGGGGACGGGCCCTCAGCTTCAACTCGCACTGTCAGCTCCTTATACGTTAAGCAGAATTTTCAACCTCTTCTGCTACCACAATTACCAGCTCTGCAGAACCCGAATCCTAATAATAGACCAGTCCAGTTGGTACAGATTATTGAAAACCTAGAGTATGAGATTGGGCAGAACGAATGTAATGAGCTCAGATTGAGGTTAGGACGTGTCATCACCCCTGAGGAAAAAAGGGGCCAACCTTCAATTTAAAAATGTAACTCCACCTATACATATTCCATCACTTGTACATATTCCATCGCCAATAAATAATGCTGAACCGAAGCAAGGGGAAGAAACAAATCAGCATGATGACCCTGAAAAACTTATAGTCACTTCTCCTTCGTTCCCCGAAAGACTAACGATACCTAAACCGATCGCCTACCCTGATTTCGATCTTGTAGGGGAACTAAAAAATTTGTGTATTCAAATCCCTCTCCTCCAGGCCATTCAAGACATCCACATCTATGCCAAAACAATTAAAGAATTGTGTGTAAGGAAGCCTATGAGGAAGGTAAAAACCTCACCCACTATCCATGTTGTAGGAACCTTATCCGATTTACTCTTGGGAGAGGAAACTCCAATAAAGTACAAAGATCCTGGAAACCCCATAGTAATAGTTTAGATATATGGCTGCTCTTTTCCAAATACACTAGTTGATCTAGGAGCCGCCATTAACATATTAACAACAGAAACTTGTCAAGCACTTGGTATTACAACCTTGGAACCAACCACCACTTTATTAGAACTTGCTGGCCAATTGGTGGTAAGACCAAAAGGGAATTTACAAGACATCACAGTTTCTATTGACTCATGGGAATATCCAGTAGATTTCCTGGTTATAAATCCAAGGAGTAGGTTGGATGGGCATCCTTTGATTCTGGGGCGACCTTGGCTAGCAACAACTGATGCATATATTGGCTTCCAAGAAGGCAACATGACTATTACAAAGGGGGATGTTGTAAAAAATCTAGTGTTATATTCTCCTGCCAGGCCAAGTTTGCCCATTGTAAAAATATGTAAGCAGCCACCAGCATACCTAGAAGAGAGCATCCATTCACCACTCATAGTAGCAGAGGCATTGGAATTTAAATATCAGACTGAAGACAACGTTATCAACAATTTTATAAATTAGCCAGCTAATGTGAGTAATGTACAGTGTCAGATGTTGAAAGCAATCCTTGATAACGAAGCCATGGAGGATCCCCTGAAGGATACAGACAACCAACATATTCAGACGACTGCTGTTCATAACAACAAACCAGTTGAGATCGAGCCAGGAAAAGTTCTAAATATCAATGATAATCTGGATAGCAAACAACAGCAAAAGCTTATCCAGGTATTACAAAAAAATAAAGGGGCTTTTGCCTGGGATTATCCTGATATGAAAGGGATAGACCCACAACTATGTACACACCACATCTATACAGAGAAGGATGCTTGACCCATTTGACAACCTCAATGGAGGTTGAACCCACACCTCAAGGATATCGTGAAAGAGGAATTGCAGAAGCTACTAGATGTAAATTTTATTTATCCTATCTCGGAAAATAAAAGGGTCTCTCCATGGGTGGTCGTCCTTAAGGAAAATGGGAAGTGGCGTATTTGTGTAGACTTTTGGGCACTGAACAAGGCAACATAGAAAGATCACTTCCCCCTTCCATTCATTGATCAGATCCTCGATATATTGGCAGGGAAGCAGTTCTTCTCCTTTTTAGATGGCTTCAGGGTTACAATCAAATTCAGATTACCCCTGAAGACCAGGATAAAACAACCTATTGGACACCTAATCCTCTAAGGGTTGGTGTGGAAGCTGAACAGCCAAAAGGAGTCTAAAAGACCACTTGGAATATGAATCCAAGGGTCATATCATTTGTTAATAATAAGTGTAATCTCCTACTTATCTTTCATATTTTATTGCCACCATGTGTGTGTTTAACATGGTATCAGAGCGGACGATCTCCTGCCCTACTTAAGTATGAACCACTTGTTTATGTGAGCTTGTTTTTCTGTGGCCTTTATGTGCATGTTAGTCCTGCACCTCTACCCATAATCCTGAAATAGTAAAAATTGGCGTCCTAGGTCTGCAAATTCAAATGTTTTATATCAGCCTGCGTTACCAGGTTTGTCATATGCTCTATTGAAATGTTGAAGTTTTGTTGATACGCTAACGGTCTCTTTGCCCTTGCGTTACCTGTCTGTCAACACAACATCATCTTTGAAATCCATGCATGCCTGGCGCTCTCTCTTTCTTACAATTTCTCTGCCACACTGCCAATCAGTTCTGACCTTCTGGTCCAAATATTCTCCTATTTCATTGCTGCGCAAAGAAACGCTCCTTCACTCAGCGTTATTTGTGGCCATTTCTGTCCTGCCATTTTGAATCTACTCAGTTGTTTCATTCAACCGTTTCTTTGTACTAATTTTCTATAAAAAAAAACGCCATTGTGGTCAGCGTGTTTGTGCTCATTGGGTCTAGGCACTGCTCTTGCTACTGAAAATTGTGCATTGAGACTGTTATACTGGAAGTCGTTGGAGGTTGCGTTACTTCATTACCGTGACTGACTGTGTTAATTATTTTACCGAGCCACTGTGTTGTTTGCACACTGCTCCTCTGTCTACGCTCAAAGATTCACAGTCACGCCACCATTATGCGTCGTTGTATTCTGTTGAACCCTTTAAATACTGTATCGAAATCTATTTTCTTCATATGTTGTCAACTCCGCAGTTTATATACTCCCAATTGTGTTAAACAATACAACCGATGGCCAGTGTTAATACCATTCCATTGAATACTGCCATACCAGTCCTCGCCTCCTCCCATACGCTGTTGAATGCTATTATATCTACGTTGTTGAATGGTATAATGTTGCATGTGTTGGACGTTGTCCATTACCATTGATACACAGTTTATATTAATGTTGCCTCTCTCCTCGACCTCCCTCCTACCATTGGCCTATGTTCTCGGCCTGTACTTCCGTGTTACACTCCTGGTTTACATCGTGCTCCAAACCGCCCGATAGTCATACCACCATATATACTATTCCTTTAATACCTCCCTCCATGGTAATACAACTCTGCTCCTGCCTGTTCGTTGGTATTACACAGTTGGCCTCCATACATAGTCGACCTCCATACATAATCGACTTCCGACTCCTCCCATACGCTGCTCCCATAATCGACATTCACGATTGTATGTAGAGAACTAGCCATTGAAAACACCGAGACCAGCAGGAGCAACAACGACGCCACAATTGGAAATGTTCCAGATTGTTCCACTGTGAAATCAAGATCAAGAACTCGAACTCCATATGTTGTTGACTTCGTGGAAGTATGAATCTTGAGAAGAATTCGTTGAGCGAGCATGGTGGGGTTTTCCATTCCACTTCCTACAAGGCGTCCACCAGGCTTGAATTCATTGAGATGGATCTATTGTGGCTACATGGGTGACACCTCTGTAATGTTTACTGTAACGCTTTCCCTTCTACCGACTCTCTATGTTCCTCTTCTTACTTTTCTGCAAGCGCAATGTGTTGCTTAAAGATTTAGCATTTTAAGCTTATTTACAATAGGTTTAGACTGTCCCTCCTGGTTCAGTCCCTGTAACAACAACTGAAGGAGAAGAGCTGAGGAAATAGATTGGGGCTGCTTCATATATAGAGTGCAACTCAAAGACCCAACAAAATATTAAATTTGTGTTTGATGTGACAATAAAGGTTGTAATTCAATTACCAAAGCAGAAAGAAAAGAAGAGGAGAAAGACACGCAAGAATTGCTCAATATTGAGCATTCTCTGTGGCAGGAACTTTTCTTGCATCGAATAGCAGAGAATTTTCCATACCAACAAAGTTTTATTTGAAAAACAACATTTTTGGGTATTGTTAAGTTCAACCACATGGATATAGACAGATGGACGACATCATCTATTTTTGTGAGGTAAGGCCAATTGGGATGTAGGACGCTGTAATTTTTTGTTGAGGAGAAGTTTGGGCCTAGTGGATAATAGAATTCAAAATTAATAAATTTGATGACTCTGCTGGTTTCTTTTCCCAACGGGTCACATTAGGCAAGAAATGGAGCATTGAATTTATAACTACTGATGGTAATACAAAACCACCTGTCCGTCGATGTTAAATTTATCCCGTGGATAAATTATGGTTTGGTTATGGTGGGTATGAAAACCTTCATGCTCTTTATATGGTGTTGATTAATATATATATTTATGTTATTTCATATGTGTTGAGAGTGAAGCATGTATGGTTAATATATAATGGAATATGAAGCTTATATATGTTGAGGGATAAGTTGCCATTGCTTATCTATTGGAACAAATGGTGTTGGTTGAAATCTTGACATGAAACCAAACACAACTGAAATCGAGAGCCATCACTATTTTTGAAGATAATTGCAATCTATTGTAAAATCCAATTGTATTGACATTGTATTGCGAGTGAGTGTTGATTATTCTTTACAAGTTCATAGTTGTGATCAATTTTAAGTGTAATTTTGACAATGAATAAAATAGCCAGAATTGGTGAAGTATTGGAGTTCTTGAAAACTCTAATACATTCCTCTGATCATGGTACAATAAGAATAAGTAAAGCTTCACTTGTTGATATTAAAACCTGTTTGCATAATGTACAAGAGAATATTGAGTTTTTGCAGCTTGAGACAAAGCTACAATAAGAAGAGTTACAACAGAAAAGACATCGTTTTGAACTTTTTCATAACAATCTCTTATTTGACTTTGAAACGGGATCCTATCAACAACTAGCAAGTCAGCAAGTCAATAATGCTACAATTCATTCAGATTTAGTACCCAATGAAGCAGCAGTTGTACATGTAGATGCAGAAATTCAGTTTGCACTTCCCAAGTCAGTCATCAGACCTTGGGAAGAGCTTGTCAGCAACAAGCACAGAACTGGTCTTGGATATGACAAGGAAGTATCCTTTCATATTCCAGACTACTCCAAACCAATCCAATTTCAAAGTGCTGGATTTCTTCAGGACGGTTCATCTTCACCTGCTCCTCATGACAGTTCACCTTCAACTGTTTCAGATTTTGGTCCTCTTCCACAACAACAACAACAAATTGTGAAATGCCAACACTGTGACTGAGTTGGCCATATGAAAGATCACTGTTTTAATCTTCATCCATGTAAGCACTGTCATAAAACTAGTCATTCTTCAAATAGATGCTTCAGAAACAAACCTCCTGCAAGAACGAAGATTCATCTTGGATTGATCGCTTCTTGGTAATGGGCATCAATAGCGAAGAAGATATTCCAGTCACATGTCAGAACTTGTTCTAGAGTATTGAATAGTCTTGTAGTTGAGTTTTCTCTATCATCTCACCTTGTATCTGACAAGGGGGGAAATGATGGTCATCTACAAGCTTCAAAGCCACATCAAGCGAGCCTGAGCCACAACCTGCCATACCAGATTCAGAGTTGTAGCCAGAGACAAAGATGCCCTTGAGCATGCCTTCAGTCAGTGATACCTCTTCAAAGAATTGGGGACACTTCCTCTAGCAGAAGACTTCAGCTTCTTGCCAGTTTCGGAAGAGTTCCAGGAATTGCATTAAGCATTCCAGAGTTGTTGGTCATCCTTAAACCATCACAGGTTGAGACCTCCTTTTTCAGGTTGAAGTTCTCCCTTTTATGCGAGGTGAGACCTCCCTTTCATGGTTGAAGGTTTCCCTCTTCAAAACAATAGGAGCACTTCCTCTAGCAGAAGACTTCAGCTTCTTGCCAATTTTGGAAGAGTTCTAGGAATTGCACTAAGCATTCCAGTGTTGGTGGTCATCCTTAAACCACCGCCCTTTATACCAACAGGGAATGATAACCCAACAACTTTTCCTTTAAAAAATTGAAATTGCTTGAGAAATTGTAAATAATGTACATACCTTTATAGGCATCACCATGTAAATATGAATTTTTTTTTTAAGAAGTTACATTTTCCTCCTTTTTTTCTACTGTTCAAATAATTGAACGTTTGTCATTCAATTGATTGAACAACACATCTTTTTTTTTTGTTTATATTTTGCAGTTCAAACAATTGAACGTTTGTCGTTCAATTGATTGAACAACACATTTTGTTCTTTTTGTATTTCACTGTTCAAACAATCGAATGTTTGCTGTTCAATTGATTGAACATCACATTTTCCTTTTTTGTATTTCGTTGTTCAAACAATTGAACGACTGCCGTTCAATTGATTGAACAACACATTTTCCTTTCTTGTTTTTCGCTGTTCAAACTATTGAACGACTGCCGTTCAATTGATTGAACAACACATTTTCCTCTTTTTGGTTTTTGCTGCCCAAACAATTGAACGATTGCTATTCAATTGATTGAACAACATACTTTTCTTTTTGTATTTTGCTATTCAAACAATTGAACGTTTGTCGTTCAATTGATTGAACAAAACATTTTCCTTTTTTGTATTTCGTTGTTCAAACAATTGAACGACTTCCGTTCAATTGATTGAACAACGCATTTTCCTTTCTTGTTTTTTGTTGTTCAAACTATTGAATGGCTATCATCCAAATGATTGAACAACACATTTTCTTCTTTTTTTGTTTTCACTGCCCAAACAATTGAACGATTGCCGTTCAATTGATTGAACAACATACTTTCCTTTTTGTTTTTTTCCATTCAAACAATTGAACGTCTACCGTTCAATTGATTGAACAACACAATTTGTTTTCATTTGTTTTCACTATTCAAACAATTGAACGATTGGCGTTCAATTGATTGAACAATATATTTCATTTTTATTTTGATTTTGTCGTTCGAACAATTGAACAACTGCCGTTCAATTTATTGAACAACACTTTTTTGTTTTTGATTGAATTCATTGTGCAAACGATTGTACGATTGCCGTTAAATAGATTGAATATCACTTTTCATTTTCTATCTTGATTTTGCCGTTCAAACAATTGAACGATTGTTGTTCAATCGATTGAACAACACCTTTTAAGAAGCTAAATTGTGAATTTTTCTCTTTGTTTTTTCTTGATCATTATACCATTTTCTCTTCTTCTTTTGTATTGCAAATAAGCATCAATTGAATCGATTTGTGCCTCTTCTAAAGAAAAATGGTAATAATAATATCATTATGACTTCTAAAATCCTTTTGATGGTTATTTTTATCCATAAGCTAATACAGTGTATCTTTACAATGACTGCCTGAACATCTTTTCTTTTGGACACATCATGAAATGATTCATTATCCTTAATCCATGCCAGCTTATGTTTATACTCCCAAATGGATAAAACTCATTGATATAATGATAACGGGATAAGAGTATAACACTTTCATTGACATCTTTTTACTTCTTACACCATCCCCGACTCTTAAGGAGCAAATGAGCCTCCCTTTTTCTATAATAAGAATTCTAAAAGACAAATAAAATATCAAAATGCTTAAAACATTATCTAAAGAGGATAGGGGTTCTCATCACGAGCCATCTTACCATGATCATAAGGATGTAACAGGTGACATTCCAATTTGGCTACCAAACCAAGGCAATGACCTTCTTGATAATTAATATGTTAGAAGAACAGGGGGTCTCATCACGAGCCAACCTGATCACTTTGTTACACCATGGTGAGTGGCACTATGGTTATCTGGTCACCATGCCAGCATAATGGTCTATTTAGGACAAAGAAAATAAGAATTAGCTGTAAGAAGGACTCTAGCTCATTTGGGGGGGTTAAAAAGCAACCCTGCCGAGGCTATGAATGTCTACTGATAGTAGTGGCTTTGCTTGTGGTATTTGAGTATCATCTTATATTGCCATATGTCATCTAGCTCTTATCACCTATGGATTTATTTCTAACGAGAATTTCCATTTAAGTAGCACTTTTACAATCCGAATAACATGGTGACTTTAATCTATATTCATTATATTCCATACGTTCAATCATTAAATGATAGTGATTAAACACATACCGTTGATTATGTTGATGTGATTAATTCCGGTCACGGTGAAGATCTTTGACATAATGACTTAAAATTGTTGTTTTTATTTGATTTAGACAATTCATGTCTGATGATGAATATTGCTTAAATGCTTTACTGATTTGCATGTTGTGTTTTTAGATTGGTTGTTGGCATTTATTTCGCATTAGTATATTTGCTTGCTTTTCACGTGCTGAAAGGACGTGGACACCCTTTTCTCGTCAGAGGGGGGATGGCCTGCGTATGAACGATACACATCATAGTTATTGGCCTGCATATGCACGACACATATCATAGTTATGGATAACTGTTTGACAATCATTCGGATTACCTCCGGAGTACGAACTGCATGATGATTATGAATGTGTAATAATTAGCAAGAAATTCCGATTGGACAAAGAATGGCAACCATTATGGCGGGCATGCGAACTTACGATTCTGCGTTAAGTATGGCTGATAGGACGAATGACTTAACTAAATATGATAATAATTGTCCAAACAACGTCATTTCCCTATTAATTGCTGGAACATACATTGCTGTTGTCCTGAATTACAGAGGTAAAACAGAATTGCATACAGGTGAACTAGCCTCAGGTGTAGCAGCGATGGGCGGAAGAGCTATTTGAAGTGAACCTCCAGTATTGATGGTGTCGGATCAAGCTCGCAAAATCCTTGAACACGTTGGCTGGCTGTAGTATTTAAATAGATTGCAGGGATTTCATGAGGAGTTAACGCTGGAATTTCTGCAAAATCTGTAGAACGGTAGCACAGTGGTAAAAGGTATAAGCATGATGGTTTCTGAAGAAGTCCTAGCCGAAGTCACCAGACTTCCAGCAGAAGGGGCGAAATGGGCAGATAAATGTGTCCTTTTATACAGCGCAATTGAAGTATTCCAAGACTCGGGTGAGCGGCTGGTACGAATAGGGAAAGGAATTCATCCTTTGGCATTACAACAATCGTGGCAAGAACTGGCGGTCATCGTCCAAAGATACATCACTTGCGACGACCGACACGATGTGGTAAAGCCCTGACAACTGAAACTTCTAGCCATTTTAAAGCAAAGAATTTCAGTTAATTTACCATTTTATCTAAATTCCCTGTTACACGATGTCACCCGATAGGTAAGGACAGCCAAGGACCCACATAGTGTAGTCAACCATCATGGGTTAATTAAATTAATTATCACAAATAGATTGGCCCAACAACAATTAACATGGGACAGTATCATAAATCCTACCTTGGCTCCACCCCCAGAAAATGCAGAAACAGAGCAGCAAGGGCCAAGAACCCTAGGCCCAAAGAGAACACTAAAGAGAAAAAATCCCTCTGCACCCTTAGAATCAGCAAAGCGTAGGTGCTCTGTGTGAGTGAAAGCCCAACGGCGCATCCCAATCCAAGCAGAGGAAGCCGGACCATCCCGCACACCTCCTCTTAGTTCACAAGACCCTCCTTTGCAAGACTATGAAGAGGAAGTGGCCAAGGTATTGGGAAGCATGGGAGTGTTTACTGAAGGTAGAGAACAACCAGGGAGCATTGAAAAACAAAATTGTACCCCTGACCGATCGGCCCCTGCTGACAACCCCGGTCATGAGAAAACCCAACCATGCACTGATGCCATGGAGGAACAGAGGGAGTCAATTCCTTCTATGGAAACACCCCTCGAAGTCGAGGTACATGAAGGAGAAGCTAGCAGAAAATAAACTCAAACAGTAGGCACCGGTCCAGTGGACCCCCCAGCAGAAGGAAACCCTGAAGATGAAAACTTGAGAGATGCCAATCAACCAAGTGATACTCCCTTTTCGAAGTCCCCTGCAGACGAGGCCTACCAAGGAGAAGACCTCGAGAATGATAATTGTTCAGGAGATACCATTGCATTGGGATCTCCTGAAAACGAAATACATAATAACAACGAGTTAGAAGGAGAAATTCCACCAGAAGACATAGTTCCAATTGGGAACATCCCTGATGATGACATAGTACAGCCTGTACAGGAAACAGAGGATAACACAGCTAACCCACTGTCAGACGAAGGCCCTAGAGTAGAGAAGTCCTACAGAGATAGGCTTAGAAAGATGCTTAGAAAGTACATAAAATAGAAGCAAGTAATTAGGTAGCTGAAACATTGGTTAAAAGAGGCAACCAAAACCAGGAAATTGAAAGTGGAAATGGAAATTGCAAGAACGCAAACAGAACAATGTTCTGGGAAGGATGCTGAGACTCAAACAGAGTTTCTTGTGGTCTATCCAAAAGAAACCCAGATTGAGCCAGCTATGATAGAAGACACTGCCATGCAAACTGAGGACCCCTGTATCTTTTCACAGGGAACTCAAACGGACCACCCTACTACGGATACTGTTGTCCAAACAAATGTTGAAGAAGATGTTCGAGTTGATTGTATAATTCAAGAAGCAGTTGAAGCTGCTGTGCAGACTGACCCTACGGAGACCCAGGATGGAGAGGCCCAAACAAATGAAACACCCCTTTACACCCCCTTGGTAAGAGAGGCCATCATCAGAAAATTGCAGAATGAGCTACTGATGGTTCAACAGGAACTAGCTCAGCACAAGGAAAAGGTGGTCCCTCTGCATGAACATCAAGGGTTAAGGAAGAAGTTTGAAGCACTTACTAGGACTGAAGATGAGACCTTTGCTCAGTATAAGGCTGAGCAAAAGAAGGTTGAAAGATTAAAGGGTCAATTGCAAAAAGCTAGAGAGAAAATGGAGACTGTCTGCTCTCTTTATTTAGACACCCTATCTTGCCAAGCCCCCGCCACAAATTATGCTTTATTTCTCATGGAAAGATACCTCCTGTTAAAAGTTAAGGCCACTAAGGCTGGTAAACTAGTAGAGATCAAAACCACTCCTGACTTTATCAAATGCTTCAGAGAGCACGATGAGAAGGTTCAATGCCTCCTTTGTGAACTCTATATGCATAATTTTGTTTTAGAAGATGACAGGGACAACCACCTTGGCCCTTTTATAGGAGACATCCAATTTCAGGCATTCCTCTCATTCGCTGCCAACCAACTAAAATGGGCCAAGGCTCACAACACTTTTAGAAGACATGAGTATGGCATTGACCTATGGGTCAGAGGGGAGCCTACATAGCCATTACTCCTATCTGTCAGGCATAAACAGTTTATGCAGCGAGATGGTGTTGTAGGCAAATTGGGGCCACTCCATACTGATATTATTCAGGTTGGAAAGGAATATTTCCAGGACATTAAGGAAGAAGCCTTGTCTGCATCAAGGCAGAGGTGGGAAGTCTCCAGTAACACTGTGAGGGGTTGAGAGCCATTTGGATATCGAAACTTCCAAGCTGCCTCTTCTCGTTTTTATAAATATAGTAATATGATTTTAACAATGGGGCCAGATTGGATAGGATGTCATTACAGAAATCCAATCATATGGTATCCTCTTGATCAATACCGCAGTGACTATAACTTGAAGGATCATGAGGTAACCCAGGCTTTCGCTGTCCTTAAGCAGAAGAATGGTTTTAGGAATTACAAGGAGGAAGTATATCCTGCTTATTCCCTAACTCAGTTGCATCTAAACTATTCGCTTGCACGAGGATGTGCAACAAGGTAAGCTGGGGAGTATGTTGGGACAGGAAAAATGTATGATTTCTCTTCGTAAAATGCTTCATTTATCATTCATCCTTATATGATTATCTCCGTTTATAGATTAAAATGAGGAAAATATCGGCTAAAGTTGGATGAAACTATTTGGTGATAGAATAGGCAAATTTAATACAAGAAACTGATTCTTTGCTATCTTTGTGTGCAAAGATGTGGATTGGGCAAAAGCCATTCAATTGACAAAACAACACGAGGCCATAAAAGGGAAAAGCTACAACGTCTTGGGCAGACAAGGAAGCGGGAGATCAGCTCAAAAAATGCTATTTTATCACATAATCAGATTATATATGGCGAAATCCTCAGAATCCCCTGATCCTGAGGATTCACTTTTATCTAGTTACTCTTTTATGTTATATATAGGGTCGAAAGGCAATTAGATACATTGCAGACTTCGATAATCTGTAATTATTCTTTTTGAAAAACATATACCCTGTTATATCAGTGACTCTGTCAGCTATTACTTGCAATGAATGAAAGGAGGTTGCGTTTGATACACCTTCATATTCTGAGTTCTTATTAAGAAAAGGCTTCTGGTGACTCTGGGCCTAATCACAAGAAGTTCTACTGCTCTTTTGTGTTATAGTTTTTATATTTAGTCTTTGCTATTGATTTAATGTTCAGTTACTTCATTTATCATAAAGGTTTGTGATATTGATTCATACTGTTGTTCAATTAGATTCAGAGTGAAGCTGTGTGACATACTTAAGTAGCGCTTTGATTGGAATGAGTGAATTAGTGTTGATAGCAAATTGTTGTTCATTTGAATTGATGTTATCATAGATCTTGGAGATAATACTGATTAACTTCTACAGATTGCAATATAGATTGTTTTCCATTTAGAAATCCTTTATTGCTATTTTCTGTTCAATTACTGATTGCTGTTTAAATACCGACTGCTGTTTAATTACCGATTGTTGTTCAATTACCAATTGTTGTTCAATTACTGTTGCTGTTCAATTGGGAATTGCAAGTTGATTTGGGTTGTTATAGATTAACAATGTTGTTCAATAGTTATAGTTTCTTTACTTGATTGAGTACGATTAGCCTTAAGTTTATTTGGACAATTCCAAGTGTAATTCTTATTTGCATTCAGTTTCAATTGATTTCGGAACAAGTTGCATAGAATTGCAGAGTGTGTTAAGAGTATTTCTTCCATAGATAGTTCTTTCCAGAATTGTGTGAAATGAATTGAAGAATTAGCCATTAGTGATTGCAATGATTCATCATTAGATAACCTCTAGATTCACTGCAAGAGAAGAGGAACCCACATTTGCCATGGCAAAATTGCACAATGTCAACACTTGCTTACAGAGGCTGGCTCTACTTGTCACTGCTTCTCTAAAACAGATCCTTGCTCGGTATGGGGCCTTGAGGGTGAAATATAAACCTCGCCAACGCATATAGTCCTCGAGGGTCCTGTTGCTGAGATTGAAATATCCATCATGACCTCTAATCTCCTTCCTTGTCGCAATTGAATGCAGAACTGGTTCATCCATGTCTATGCGGCTTCTGTATTCTTATTGGAGATGCAAATTAATACGGAGGAGATAAGAAAATAACATCGACATGAGGGGAATTGAATGCATACTCCTTGGTCGCTTAGGAATTTGAAGTCCAATGTAATGCAATGAAAACACAAGGCATTTGAAAGCAAACTTGGCATGCCATGTGTGAATATGAGCTCGACGAGGTGCAAGAAAGGTGGTGACCAAGGCTGGGCAGTAAATGATTGTCGCCATACCATATGGGACATCGCCTCTGTAGCCATTATGCTCCAAAAATATGCATGCTCCTCAGACTCCTCATATATCCATATTTTTAATTACTTATTAATGCAAATAATTGATTTTTTTGCTTTTAGATGGAGGGAATTTAATAAACACCTATTATTCAATTCTAGAGTTGTTGTTCAATCTTTATCCTTTAATTCTATAGTCCCTTGGTTCAATCTTGATCCTTTATTAGATTAGCTAGAGCATCTACCGTTGAATTTAAATTCCTTAGGACATGATAAAGTTCTATTGGTTCAAACTGTTGAAGTTGTGGGAGAATCCGAAGCACAATGGTAGAGATTCCAATTGTGTCAGCATTAGCTTCTCATACTCGCCGGATTATTATCATTGTATCACCGAATATCATGAACTTTTGGATCTTCTTTTCAATGGCTAGCTCTAAACCTTTCGAAAGAACTTCGTGTGATTGTTAGTTACTACTCGTCATCCCAAGCATATTGTATCTCGATTTTTTCATCGACACAAAAAAAAACCCTGCCACCCCTCGTCTTAGGACATATTTTAAAGGTTAGTTATATTAGAATAAAAACTAACAACAGTGCAAACAATATAATTTTAGGAAATCACATTCAAGCGAGTACATTGCTTTGAACGGTCACTTGGCTTGAAGTGACACGGAATTAAAGTCAGTTGCTTTGATTTCCGAGAATTTGATTTTGATCTCACCTGAAACAATTCGAGTAACAGTCAATTGGTTTGATTTTCAAAAATTTGATTTTGAGCTGCCCTGAAACTTAACCTCATGCTTGACTAGGCACATATCTTTTTACTGTAGTTTCGAAGGGCTGCATCAACTACTTGTGAACTTTCGATCGTTACAGTCTATTTGCTTATTATTTTGTAAAAAACATCCGTACTATTGCTACCATGACAACGCTAGTTCAATTCTTTCAGGGTAATAAGAAGTTCGTTCAAGCTTGGATGAAGGACCGACTCATTTGAAAAACTAGGTCGTTCTAGGACCTACAAATTTTCAGATAGAAAAAGCATCATAGTATTATATTCAGTCAATATAAAAGATCAGATGGTACCAAAAAAAAGCGGAAATGGGAAATGCCCACGAAACAAGAATTAGGGTCAGAAAGTTTTCAATACCCAACCTATACAATTCACAATGTAAATGAAATTAGGTTTACAATTTCACATTATAATAGAGTGGAGAACAACATATTACATCATATTACTATAATTCAGCTCATTAGAATTTTTATTGTTAATGGAAAAACCTGTGAGCAATTTAAGAAACCGACGTTTCGGACTAGCTAGGTGAGTCCATCATCAAGGCAATGAGATCTGAATTATGAGAAGAGAGAGTCCAGAAAATAAAGAAGCTATTAATAAAAGAATAGAAACGACCACGATTAAGAGGGAGGATGGCTGCATCTGGCGAAATTAGGAGTGAGGTTTTCATCCCCGCATGAAGTTTACACGATAATGTGTTTTGGCAACGTGTCCAAGTTTGTTGCTTAATGACTTTGTTCTACCTGGAAACAAAGTGTCATCATTGACTTTGGTTTCCGTGCGTTTTTCTTCTGCTGTGCAAATTTTATAAGTCTACTTGGAGGTTCCAAATCAAGTATGCCTTACGAGATAGAGAAAGGATTAATAACTCTCTTTGCATCTGAGAATCGTGATCTTCAGGTTATTTGTAATTGCTCTTAAAACGTCAATGGTACAAATTCTCAATAGTCTTGAGCAATGCACACATCCTTAAAAGTTAGAACACGGACTTGAAATTACTGAAACATTTATTTGAGACAAAATAGAAGCCTGAGGCTGCAAACTTAAACTGTTGACCCCTCCGTGTTTTGCAAATCAGCTTAAGATTAGTCATGCTAGATTTCCGCTTCAAAACATGTATCACTTGGTACATGACGAAATAAAAGTCCGTTGTACTTTGCTAACTTGATTGTTGTTGTACGAAATACTTTTGTTTCTCTTCATTACTTCCCTTTACCATCTTGTGTATCTGTCCATCTAATTTGAAAAGACACATTTCTTCTTTGACGGCAACTCGAGATGTGGAAAAGGCTTCAGATGTTGATATTTCAAAGAAATGGATATGAATAGTTCCATTGAAAGGCAGGATACGCACTGTGAGTTGTCTATAGTAGACTTAGTATCATCCATTCAGAAAATGAGCTGCTAATCTTTCAAAAGTTGTCAATCCTGTGCTTCTTCGCAACAATCAGGGAAAAGTTGTGCAGGCCCTGGATAAAGCTCTGATATCAGATGTGATAAATGCTTATCATGAGAATATTCCAGGTGATTGGCTGTCTGAAATTATTCCTTGCATAAGATCAAGCTAGAGATTTATGGGTGCATTAGAAGCTTCAGATGTTTATGCTGTAGTTTTCCTTTGTGAGTGGGCAACATGTGATTTCAGAAGTTGCCGAGTCTCTTTGCTTGTAGGTGGAAAGATTATTGGCAAAGGGGACTACTCCCATGTTTATATGACAGTTTTAGTCATGAAAATAGAGTTGGAAGCAATTCGAAAGAAGTTACTTTCTGACAAAGGAGATGTCTCTAGAAGTAGTGTTTTATCTGATGTTCCAGAATCCAAATACATGCAAAGTATGAATGTGAACAAAGCAGGGGAGCCATTCCAAATATTGAGGAGTTCATTCTGTCGACTTCTATGAGGGGCCCCTTCTTTGTAGTGTTTCACGATGACCCTAAGTATCATCAGAATTATGAGAAAGAGCAAACGGAAAATATCTGATTACTCTTCAGGGTCTTTATTCACAATCTCAGATAAAGGAAAAGAAGGATGAGAAGGGGGTAGGCATCACAAAGAATGTTCCCATTATTTGTGAGCCCTTGCTCAAAGAATCATCTACCAGTAATCAAGAGGTTGAAAGTTCTGTTGAAAGTGGATTTGATGATTGGCTCAGAAACAAAGAGTTCCAGGTATTAACACAAAGATACTATTCTAGAATCTAAATAAAATGTCAAATTTGGTGAAATATCAGGGCTACCTTTTCAATCTGAATTCAGTGTTAGATAAGAAATTTGGGAAGTTGGATGATAATGTAAGAATTAGATGTAAGGCCTTGCTATAGTGGCAATTTTCAGGCAGAGAATTGCGATAATCTTCTCAGGGAAAGTAACAAACGTAACATTGTTCACAACAACATTGATGAACCTTTTTGCATAAATTTCGACAGTGGGAGTTAACAGGAGTGCAAGAATAAGCAAACAGTTTACAACAGATAGTATCCATAAGCATGGTTTGCTAGCAACTGTTCTTAATCCAGTTCTGATCATGTCGACTGCAGAGTCAAGGAAAAAAGATTCCTGGTTTCTGGATGTATTCTTTATGCTGAGGTATGCAGCATATGCAGACAGGAAGCCTCTTTGCAATTACTATATAGAAACAATATTACCTCCATTTATTGCTCTTCTCAGGCGTTGGAGGTTACTTCAATGTGGCATTCATGAACTTGCTGATCCTAATGGGTTAAATCCTTTTGCTGTTGATGACTGAGCATTGATTTCTGAAGTTTGTTTGTTATTAATGGCTGGATGTGTTTGTGAGTGATTCTTTAGATGCGAGCACTTGATCAAAGTACTTTTCGATAGAGTAACAATTGGAGATGGATAAAGTTTTGTAAATCATGCTTCAACAGGTGGCAAAGATTGCTCCTCTAGAATAGAATAGAAGAACAACTGTTAGACTAGGTGGCAGATTTTCCCTGCCTTGTTGGGCAGTTGAGACAGCTGTAGCTATAGGTGTCAAATTCATTTCTTTTCTTAGAAATCTATTTCATAATTCTAGGCAGAGGCCTAGCCTTGTAAAGGCATAAATAAGTCAGCTATAGATGTAATAGGGGTTGTAAAGGCATAAATAAGTCAGCTGTAGATGTAATAGGGGTTTGCTTTTGGGTTGTAATAGACTAGGGCAATTTGGTCAATGGTTTACATAATTTTTTTTTTTATTTTTATTTTTTCAGTCAAATTGCCTTCCAATGATATAACATGTTGAAATTTTTAAGTCTATCTGTTAGAAATTTATTCTGTATTTTTTGGTTTATTTATTCTATTTGTTAAATTCGAACAAGTTATTTAAAACATATAAATAACGAAATAAACACAATACAATGTCAACATCTACAGATCATCAGCTGAAAGAAAACAAACACACAAGTGACACCATTATTTTTGGACAAATGTCCCCGGAAAAACCCAATGCGGGAAAACCGGTGCAGCTATTTTGAGGGTTTATTATTACACAATATTTCCTTGAGTACAATTGGGTGCCAAACTAGCTCACCCGACAGAGAAAAATAACTGGCAGCAATACCTCTCTATTCGGAAACAGGTATTCAAAAAACCTGTCCCACGAAACCCTCTTCAACGATTTTGAAGCATTGCGTTGGCCCTTTTAGCCTCTGCGTCAGCCCCAAACCCCTCTGAGGCACTGCACAGCCTCTAGGACCCTCTGCGTCACTCCAACTTCTCTCTGCATGGATGATGCAGTGCCTCTGGTCTCTGCGTTGTCTCTGTTGGGCTCTGCGTGGCCTGCTCTGGCTGCTGCTTCTCGCTCTCTGCCTCTGCGCTGGGATCTCGACACTGTTTCTGCCTCTTTGTCCAGTATTCACTACCCCTTGCCACTGATCACTGATTCAACTTTTCTTAGCAACCCCGCTCTAGCAAATCGAATGATTGATCACTCTAGTGTGTTCTCCAATTGCCCCTCAAGCCTCCTCTTATACTTTTCTCGTTGGTCTTTCAATGGCCAAGATTAAATTTCTAATCAACGACTAAGATTAGATTTGGCTTGATCCATGACTTTTGGAACCTTCTAACCTAGTTTTATATTAATACCCATTAATATTTTAGTTTTCCTAAGTTTAGACTTCTCTACTTAATTCTTCTAAGTAGAGAATTAAACCACTTTTTAATTCTTCTACTTTGTTCATGACACTTTTAAACCACTCAAACGAGCCTCGTTTTTGCAGAAGCGTAGTTATTATCTGTACACATCAATTGTATTTATGGAATATTCAACATGCTCGAACCTTCAGTAGGGACTTAAACCCATAATTTGATGATGAAAAAAATGTGGACGATACTTGGAAGAGATCTAATGGTTGTTGTAACATCTTGTCACTGAACCAACAATATTGCTAGTAATCTGGATCGAGGTAACCATACATTACTTGGGGAGTTGTGGAAACATGAGTTGCTTCAATAGGCAGAATCCTAGAAAGCCCAAAACTTGTCACTTCAGCTATGGATCTTTGTTACACATTAAACCTTCCCTTTCACTTTGGTTAAAAGAACTATTAATGATGGAGTGTCAGTCCCTTTTAACTGATGATTGCTAGGTAATAAGTCAAGCGATTAACATAATGAATTTCATGTTCAATAGTATATGTTTGGCTGTTCACATCTTTAGCTCTATTGATTTGTTCTTCAATGTTCACATTTGAGCATTCCTTTCAAAGCATATGTTTTCTAGCTCTTACAATCAACATACATAATGCATAAGAAATGAAACTGCCCTCAATTCAACTTATACACTCGACGTACCAACTATTGGTAATGATTTTGTACTGAGATGACTATTGGACAGAGCCCTTCCAAAGCTATACCAAGGAGATGAGAACACCCAATTACAATTCGATTGAGAAAAAGTAGACAGATTTTGAGCACATATTAAGAATTCATTTGTTTTGGATTGAGTCATTTTGAGCTACAACATAGGCTCCAACTGGGGACTACATCCACAGGGCGATGCAGACAACTGTAGACCATGTGCTTTTACTGTTGGGCTAATGCAGTCATACCAATCCACATCAATCACTTCTAGTTTTACTTATAAAATGCAACCTACAACATGTAAACTACAACTTGTAACCTGTTCATTATCCACATTGCAAACAAACCACATAAATCAAGGCAAATTGCCCAATTTTGCAACCAACCTTTAGTAAAACATGCATTTCATATTGAAAATCAAATACTAGTGCCATGTATCTATTGGGTTATGGAGTCTTATTCAACTGATCTACTGCACACTGAATGCTCAGAATGTAAGCTTATTTAATCACACACCCCAACTCTATTCAACTAAAACTTTGCTCTATCAAGTGTAATCAAACTTCTAGTGTAACCAAGTAACAAGAGGATTGTCTGACAGAGCATCTTGCATGTAACTAAACCATAGACCAAATTCTGGGTCATTTCTGTCTTGCGGAGCTGAAATTTTATTACGCAGTGTTCGTTATGTTGATTTGGGGTAGCATCGGATGTGCTCTAGCCATGAAAATTGGTGGAAAGGCTAAAGCACATGAGATCTCCAAGACCCATAAATGGTTGAATAGATTGTACCCAGTTTGGGAGATATTAAAATAATTAATCTTTTTAATGGAGTTCCTACGTCTAAACTTATGAGAAATAAAATATTAATGGGTATTAATATAGAACTAGGTTAGAAGGTTCCAAGAGTCATGGATCAAGCCAAATCTAATCTTAGCAGTTGATTAGTCAGTTGTTGAAGGTACAATGAGAAAAGTATAAGAGGAGGTTTGAGGGTCAGTTGGAGAACACACTAGAGTGATCAGTGATTTGATTTGCTAGAGCAGGGTTGCTAAGCAAAGTCGAATTAGTGATCAGCAACAAGGGGTAGTGAGTATTGGATAGAGAGGCAGAGACAGTGCTGAGAGACTGGCGAAGAGGCAGAGAGCGAGAAGTAGCAGCCAGAGTAGGCCACGCAGAGCCCAACAGAGACAGTGCAAAGGCCAGAGGGACTACGTCATCAACGTAGAGAGCAGCTAGAGTGGCGTAGAGGGTCCCAGAGGCTGCGTAGTGCCTCAGAGGGCTGACGCAGAGGGGTTTGGGGATGACACAGAGGCCAGAAGGGCTAGTGCAGTGCTTTGGAGTCGCTGGAGAGGGTTTCGTGGGACAAGTTTTCTGAATACCTGTTTCCGAATAGAGAGGTATTGCTACTAGTTATTTTTCTCTGTCGGGTGAGCCAATTTGGCACCCAGTTATACTCAAGGAAATACTGTATAATAATAAACCCTCAGAACAGTTGCATCGGTTTTCCCGCATTGGGTTTTTCCGGGGACATTTGTCCAAAAATAATGGTGTCACTTGTGTGTTTGTTTTCTTTCAGTTGATGATCTGTAGATGTTGAGACTGTATTGTAGTTATTTCGTTATTATATGTTTTAAATAACTTGTTCGTATTTAACAAGTAGAAGAAATAAACCAGAAGAATACAGAATAAATTTCTAACGGATAGACTTAGAAATTTCAACATGGTATCAGAGCGTGGTTGCAGATCACAGGAAAGGTGAAGGCATCAGCTAAGCGGAGCATTTGCAGCAGAATCAACTATCCCGAGTGACAGAAGTTGATCCTTGCAGAGACGACAGAGGAAGAGTTGACGTAGAGGGATTGCGTCATCAGTCCGTGCTAGAGAGAGGCCAGCGCAGAGGCTGAGAAGGGTAGAGAGAGGCTCACGCAGAGCCACGTAGAGACCATGAGGGTTGACATAGTTGGCTGAGGGAGTTGTTTTTCTAATGCCGGGATTGTGCAGAGCCTAGAGGCTCAGTCCTTTAGTTGCTAGGGCATAGGAAGTTGTGGGAAGTTTGCGGGAGCAAAGCTGGTGGGGTACTGTGGTTAGAGCAATACCTAACAGGGCAAAACCAAGGTAGAGGGAGTTGCTACTGAGGTAGATTTCTAGCCAAAGAATCCGGATTAGTGTTGCAGGTGCACAGAAGATCGGAGAAGTGCAACTTGACGATTGGCAGGAGGATTTACAGAAGCGAAATCAATACTCAATGGGAGTCTAGCGGAGAACTTCTAGA
This sequence comes from Pinus tabuliformis, assembly GCA_031772625.1. Classification (NCBI taxonomy): domain Eukaryota; kingdom Viridiplantae; phylum Streptophyta; class Pinopsida; order Pinales; family Pinaceae; genus Pinus; species Pinus tabuliformis. Next base: position 1,933,613,201 of record CM062819.1, read on the forward strand.
GGGAAGTAGAGAGACTTGGAGGAGTTGACAGAAGAGCATAGAGATGGTCGTGAATGGACTGAGAGATTAGGATAGGCAGGACGGGGCGTCCAACTTTGTGGTCTGGAAGGTTAGGATCTTGTCCATTCTAGATAGACATCGCATCAAGGGCTTTGTCTTGAGAACAATGGCTATCCCAGTTGACCTGATAGCTAATGAGAAGTACGAGGAGGTAATGGCCAAGGCAAAATGCATCATCCTTGATGGGGTCAAGGATCATGTGGTCCAACATATTGCCGAGAAGGAGATGACAAAGGAAATGTGGGATATATTGAAGACGTTGTACCAGCATACTTCCGTGTAGAGGAAAATGTTACTTGAGAATCAACTACGGTCATACCAAATGCAAAAGGGGTAGCAGATAGATCACTTCCTCGGTCGGTTGAAGGAGATCAAGGACCAACTAACTTCCATAGGGGCCATGCCGGATGAGGAGATGTTGGTGAGGACCGCACTTAACGCAGTCTCCAAGGAGTGGGAGACATTTGTCCAGAGCATACTGGGCAGGGTGGATCTTCCAGATTGGGAAGAATTGTGGGCGGCTCTTCGCCAAGAGGAGATCAGGTAGTTGAGCAAGATAGGGAGTAGCAGCAAAGGAGTCCGGATCAAGAAGGAAGAGGAAGAGGATGCAGCTCTGGCATCTGCGAGAAAGCAGGAGAAGAGGAAGAAAAATGACCTCTCCAAGGTCAAGTGCTTCAACTGTGGGGAACTGGGTCATGATGCGAACCAGTATTTGAAGAAGAAGTCTAAGGGAGAGGTGTTTGACTCTAAGGTAGCATTAGCGAAGGCGGAGAAGGAGGTCAAGGAGGATGATGATTGTGCCATGAGTGCTCATGTACCTCTAGAGAAGAGGTGGGGAGACATCGAGTTATAGTCAGGAGGACTACAAACGATGGGGGGAAGAATCCTTGAGGTGCCCAACCTCTTGGATTATACCTTGCTACGGGAGCCCCGAAGAGGAGTAGCAGGACTGGTGGATGTCGGTAGAGATGGATGCGGATGAAGCGGCAGGAGTCCCCGGGTAGCACGAGGCTAGTAGGTTGCAACCATGCGAGAGGCAGGAGTACCCGGGCAACGTGAGGCTAGCAGGCTGTAACAGTGCGAGAGGCACAAAGAGTGCAGGAGTCCCCGGGCAACGGGAGGCTAGCAAGATGCTTCATCCGCATCTATCTCTACCGACATTCGCCAGTCCAACTATTCCTCTTTGGGGCTCCCGTAGCAAGGTATAATCCAAGAGGTTGAGCACCTCGAGGATTTTGCCTCTGATCGCTTGTAGTCCTCCTGACTATAGCTCAATGTCTCCCCACCTCTTCTCTAGAGGTACATGAGCACTCATGGAATAATCGTCATCCTCCTCGACCTCCTTCTCCACCTTCACTGGCGCTGCCTTCAAGTCAGACGCCTCTCCCTTAGACTTCTTCTTCAGACGTTGGTTCGCATAATGACCTAGTTTCCCACAATTGAAGCACTTGACCTTGGAGAGGTCCTTTTTCTTCCTCTTCTCCTGCTTTTCTGCAGATGCTAGAGCTGCATTCTCTTCCTCTTCCTTCTTGATCCAGAGTCCAGACTCCTTTGTTGCTACTTCCTGTCTTGCTCAACCGCCTGATCTCCTCTTGGCAAAGAGCCGCCCACAATTCTTCCCAATCTGGAATATCCGCCCTGCCCAGTATGCTCTAGACAAATGTCTCCCACTCCTCAGAAACTGCGTTAAGTGCAGTCCTCTCCAACATCTCCTCATCCGGCGTGGGCCCTATGGAAGTTAGTTGGTCCCGGATCTCCTTCAACTGACCGAGGAAGTGATCTATTTGCTACCCCTTTTGCATCTGGTATGACCGTAGTTGATTCTCAAGTAACATCTTCCTCTGCATGGAAGTATGCTGGTATAATGTCTTTTATGTGTCCCACACTTCCTTTGCCGTCTCCTTCTCGACAATATGTTGGACCACATGATCCTTGACCCCATTAAGGATGATGCATTTTGCCTTGGCCATTGCCTCCTCGTACTTCTCATTAGCTACCAGGTCAACTGGGATAGCCATTGTTCTCAAGGAAAAGCCCTTGATGCGATGTCTATCTAGAATGGACAAGATCCTGGCCTTCCAGACCACAAAGTTGGACGCTCCATCTAGCCTGTCCTAGTCTCTCTACTTCCCTCTAGAAGTTCTTCGCTAGAATCCCTTTGAGTCCTAATTTTGCTTTTGGAAATCCTCCTGCCAATCGTCAAGTTGCACCTCTTCGATCTTCTATGCACTCGCAACACTGATCCAGATTCCTTCGCTAGATGTCCACCTCGGTAGCAACTCCCTCTACCTTGATTTTTCCTTGTTAGGTATTGTTCTGACCACAGTACCCACCAGCTTCACTCCCGCAAACTGCCCATAGCTTCCTATGCCCCAGCAACTGAAGGACTGAGCCTCTAGGCTCTGCGCAATCCCGACATTGGCAAAACAATTCCCTCAGCCAACTATGTCAACCCTCCGGGTCTCTGAGTGGCTCTGTGTGAGCCTCTCTCTGCCCTCCTCAGCCTCTACGCTAGCCTCTCTCTGGCCCAAACTGATGACACAGTCCCTCTGCGTCAACCCTTCCTCTGTCGCTTCTACAAGGATCAACTTTTGTCACTCGGGATAGCTGATTTTGCTGCAAATGCTTTGCTTAGTTGATGCCTTCACCTTTCCTGTGATCTGCAACCATGCTCTGATACCATGTTGAAATTTCTAAGTCTATCCGTTAGAAATTTATTTTGTATTCTTTTGGTTTATTTCTTCTACTTGTTAAATTCGAACAAGTTATTTAAAACATATAAATAACGAAATAAACACAATAGAATATCAACATCTACAGATCATCAGCTGAAAGAAAACAAATACACAAGTAACACCATTATTTTTGGAAAAATGTCCCCGAAAAAACCCAATGCGAGAAAATCGGTGCAACTATTTTGAGGGTTTATTATTATACAATATTTCCTTGAGTACAACTGGGTGCCAAATTGGCTCACCCGACAGAGAAAAATAACTGGCAGCAATACCTCTCTATTCGGAAACAGGTATTCAGAAAACCTGTCCCACGAAACCCTCTCCAGCGACTCTGAAGCATTGCATTGGCCCTTCTGGCCTCTGTGTCAGCCCCCTAAGGCACTACGCAGCCTCTGCGACCCTCTACGTCACTCCAGCTGCTCTCTACATGGATGACGCAGTCCCTCTGGCCTTTGCGTTGTCTCTGCCGGGCTCTGCGTGGCTTGCTCTGGCTGCTGCTTCTCACTCTCTACCTCTTCGCTGGTCTCTCGGCACTGTCTTTGCCTCTTGTTGCTGATCACTGATTCGACTTTGTTTAGCAACCCCGCTCTAGCAAATCGAATGACTGATCACTCTGGTGTGTTCTCCAACTGACCCTCAAGCCTCCTCTTATACTTTTCACGCTGGTCCATCAACGGCTGAGATTAAATCTCTAATCAACTACTAAGATTAGATTTGGCTTGATCCATGACTTTTGGAACCTTCTAACCCAGTGTTATATTAATACCCATTAATATTTTATTTTTCCTAAGTTTAGACTTAGGAACTCCATTAAAAATATTAATTATTTTAATATCTACCAAATCAGGTACAATCTGTCCAAACCATTTCTGGGTCTTGGATATCTCATGTGCTTTAGCCTTTCCACCAATTTTCATGGCTAGATCACATCCGATGCTACACCAAATCATAACAAACACTGCGTAATAAAATTTCAGCTCCGCAAGACAGAAATGACCCATAATTTGGTCTATGGTTTAGTTACATGCAAGATGCTCTGTCAGACAATCCTCTTGTTACTTGGTTACACTAGAAGTTTGATTACACTTGACAAAGCAGAGTTTTAGTTGAATAGAGTTGGGGTGTGTGATTAAATAAGCTTACGTTCTGAGCATTCAGTGTGCAGTAGATCAGTTGAATAAGACTCCATAACCCAATAGATACAAGGCACTAGTATTTGATTTTCAGTATGAAATGCATGTTTTACTAAAGTTTGGCTGCAAAACTGGGCAATTTGCCTTGATTTATGCGGTTTGTTCGCAATGTGGATAATGAACAGGTTACAAGTTGTAGTTTACAGGTTGTAGGTTGCATTTTATAGGTAAAATTAGAAGTGATTGATGTGGTTTGGTATGACTACATTAGCCCAACAGTACAAGCACGTGATCTACAGTTGTCTGCATCGCCCTATGGATGCAGTCCCCAGTTGGAGCCTATGTTGTAGCTCAAAATGACTCAATCCAAAAAAAATTGAATTCTTAATATGTGCTCAAAATACGTCTACTTTTTCTCATTTGAATTGTAATTGGGTGTTCTCATCTCCTTGTTATAGCTTTGGAAGGGCTCTGTCTAATAGTCATCTCAGTGCAAAATCATTTCCAATAGTTGGTACGTTAAGTGTATAAGTTGAGTTGAGGGCAGTTTCATTTCTTATGAATTATGTATGTTGATTGTAAGAGCTAGAAAACATATGCTTTGAAAGGAATGCTCAAATGTGAACATTGAAGAACAAATCAATAGAGCTAAAGATGCGATCAACCAAACATAGACTATTGAACAGGAAATTCATTATGTTAATCGCTTGACTTATTACCTGGCAATCATCAGTTAAAAGGGACATACACTCCATCATTAATAGTTCTTTGAACCAAAGTGAAAGGGAATGTTTAATGTGTAACAAAGATCCATAGCTAAAGTGACAAGTTTTGGGCTTTCTAGGATTCTGCCTATTGAAGCAACTCATGTTTCCACAACTCCCCAAGTAATGCATGGTTACCTCGATCCAGATTACTAGCAATATTGTTGGTTCAGTGACAAGATGTTACAACAACCATTAGATCTCTTCCAAGTATCGTCCACATTTTTTTCATCATCGTCCCTACCGAAGGTTTGAGCATGTTGAATATTACATAAATACAATTGATGTGTACAGATAATAACTACGCTTCGGCAAAAACGAGGCTCGTTTGAGTGGTTTAAAAGCGTCATGAACAAAGTAGAAGAACTAAAAAGAGGTATATGATGGGCTTTGTTACCCACCAAAAGTGGGTGACCCCTAGGAGAAGTTTTTCTCCTATCCATCTTCCTTTCGACAACTAGTAGCCCCTGAGAGCCACTTTGTAGCTGATGTGATGTGCTATTCATATCACTGCCACCTGCATTATTCATATGTTTCCTCGCCCATTTGTTGGAAAGTAGGCTTCTGATCAAAGGGTACTTTATTTATTATGCAATCAGGTGCTTATGCTTGTTTGTATTTGGGCATTTTGGCACGGATTAGTAGGTAACTTGGAAGAAAGAAGGGTCTTAGCCGTAGTCTTGTTCCCCCACCTTAAATGGGGGGTTAATTTTCAATCATAATCTAGTGGGACCTCCCTTAATGGCCCTTGGTTTTAGGAAGGGGCACTACTTGGGATACCATGATTCAGACAATGTAGCCCCATCTATCCCTATTCCATACTTAACAATTTCCATCTTACATTATGAGCCCTTATTCCACCTCCCTTCTTATTGGTTCATTAGGATTTGGCATCCACACATCCTTATACCTAGGTAGGGCCTAGAAATAAACCCTGGGAGGTTGATGTAGCTAAAAGAAAGAGCATCCATGGCCACAAGAGAAATAAATGAAAATAAAAAATGCAAAACATGGTCAGGACTTACAAATTAGCACATGGGCAAAAGCCAAGCATGAGCTCTACATATATCATATGGCCATCACCTAGTATTTGGGCCAATGTTTCCCTATCTCCTAGAAGACAAGGAATCCTTGCATGTCCCAACCCCTGATGGGCGATGAACTATCCCATCCTAAAGGGGGTAATAACTACTATACATTATTCAAACCAAGCTCTCATTCCTCGAGCTATGAGCAATAATACAAGGAAAAATCAAGAAAAAGTAAAAGGCAATATAGACGGGTGGAAAAACAAAGGATGGGGTAAGGCATGCATCCATGATTGCTCCCTGCTCACATATATACATGCAAGATGAGGTATTCCATCATACTCGGTCTCTTTGGCCATGGCACTTGGCCATGAAATCCTTTCCCCTTCGTTCCATCATTATTCACATGGCATCTATCGATTGAAGTGTGGACCAAGGACATGTCACTTCCCCTTCGGGTTTGGAAACACCTAATAGGATAGTCTATTAAACACTCCTACCTAGGGAGGTAGCACCATTACGTGACCAAGGCCCCAATTTTGGAAGAGAAGCCTCATATGAAGTATTAATTTTCCCATTTCTTTCAAGCTTGATTCACTTAAATGCAATAATGATTAATGTACCTGATGGTGAAAGTTGCGGCATGGGGTATTGTGTATAACTGGCAAGTGGTTTCATCTATAGGTCCGGGCAACTTAACTGGGGTCTAGGTTCTCTAGAGGGGCATATTGACACCCATATGTGATATGTTGAGAGCCATGGGACCCCAGAGCATTGTAGAGCATTATTCATAGCCATGTGCACCTTCAGCACCCACAACTTCTACACTTTGCCCTATTTTATTCATGGGATGATGCGCTTGGAACAACATGCCCCCTGCCGGCTTAGCTGGTATATACATGGTGTGGCAATTGATCTAGGGCCCAGATGATGTTTGTCTCATGCCTTGATACATGGGAGGGCTAACACCATCTTCATTGCCCTCAGCGTTGGAGCAAAGACAAATATTTGATCACTTGGAGACCCATGAGACCTAATTTTGTGCCCCAAACCCACATTTGGGGGCCACCAAATGTTTTGCACCGAGATATAGGGTCCAACCCCTAGATCTTGATTTTAGAGGCCTTCAACACTTTTCATGGCACAAAAACACCTCAAAGTCAGCCTTATAGAATCCCACGCAAGCGTGATGTCATCATTTCGGCTAACATTTGTGGAGGTAAAATTTAAATTGCAAAGGCTACTAGGTCGACTTGTGACCTAGACCATTATTTGCATATTATTTTATGATTAGAGGGGCTTGTAGGCTAAAATAGGTTATGTTAGAGCACATATATATTGGAGAGACCTTGTTTAATCTCTCATCATCATCACACTTGGAATTTTGGCCTAATAGAGGAACTCTCACTTCTCTCTTGTGGATGAATTGGAATCTTTGGATGCATTTTGATATTTGGAGTTAATCTTGGATATTCTTTGGAGCTATTCTTTGGCATAATGGAAGGAATTCTTGCATGTTGTCTTGTAAGTGCCCTAATATCTTGAGGTTTTTTTTCTATGTCTAATGTATGGAGTTATTGATTCTATGTCATGCAAAATTGTGCCCTAATTTGTTGAAAATTAATTAATGTTGCTATCTAGATGAATATTGCATGCATTACTCATGTATAACATGTATTTAATAGTCCTAGTGGTGAACTCATTAAAACTCTCCCATAAAAATCCATTTTTCCATTGAATGGGTAAATGCTTCAAATTTGCTTGTTAAGGCATCAAATTTTGGCCTCCTTAGGAGCAATTTTGACTATCCTAAATAATCCTTGACTCCATTCTCCCAAGGGACAAGGCACTGGTCAAGTTGTTTGGTGACCATCTCTTACTTTAATCCATTTTCCTTCCCTCTAAATTTCGGTCCTTTCAAGGTCAAGGTAGAGAATTAGGGCTTAGGGTGAAATTCTAGGGAAGATGTATTTTGGTGGATGAAGAGCCTAAACCAAGAGGATAGGGTTTCCCACAAAACTTATCGTTTTAGTGGGCATCCATTCCAATTTCATGAATAAATTAATTTTCCCTAGGTGTTTTCCCTAAGTGGGAAACCCTAGTCTTTCTTCCCTCAACTTTGAGACTTTATTGCAGGTGTAATGAGCCTTGGCATGGCTAACATACATTACAAGAAACCTTTCCCCCTTGTCTTGACCTCGAGTTTCTCCAGCACTTGTCAAATTTATCAAACTCTAGGTCTTGTGCCTCTATTTCTAGGTTTTTTCATAGAAAGTGAATTGCTTCCTTCTGAAGCCTTGAACCTAAATTTTGTATTTGTTGAAGAGTTCCTAGTGAGATCATTTCACACCTTAACCCTAGAATATATATTATAAGTGATCTCCCTCCTCTCGGGACTCCTCCCATCGATGAAAATATGCAAACAACAAGGGGTTTTGGCTATGGTGACAGTGGGCCACTACCCCATTGTTGCTTCTTGGTCTATTTTATACCTTGTAGGGTTTCACTCTCCAAGGCCTACTAGATTTTGCGGCAACATTTTTGGCGCCATTGCCCGGGACAAAGTGAGTCTACCTTCATGTATTTGGAATATTTTGCTTCGTCTCTAACGACAAGATAAAACATTATTTGGCCACTCCATTGGAAGAATGAAGCCCTTGTTGTTCATTAAACTTCAAATCCAATGCTGTTAGGGTGGAGGAAGCATCTCTCAAGGCATCTTAAATTCCCATTGGCAACTCTTGATTTGTATGTTATGCAAGACTCGAGGCAATGGATCCTTGGGATTTGCATAAGATATTCCCTGCTTTGGATGTCAAGGAAATCCCTAGATATTCGAATCAGTGGGATACAAACTATACGAAAAATATCCCAAAATTCAATGGAGATCCTTCTTTAGCCGTGGGTCATGTTATCAAGTTCCTCAATTACACTTTTGAAATCAACATGGTTCATGAGGATGCTCTCATATGGCTCTTCATTGATTCTTTTGGAGACATTCGAAGGGATTGGCTTAAACGATGTTGACCAAAGAGCATCCCATTGATTAGGGTTCTCGTTGAAAAATTCCTTAAGTATTGGGGACCAAGCGTTCATGTTGAAGATGTTATCCAAAACTTGACTATTGCTCTCCAAGAAGAGGGCCTCAGCGATAGTGAAGAAGTTGAAGAACACTATGAGAAAGAGTCCTTTCTAGATCATCAAGATGAAAACATTGGTGATGGTATTGAGGGTGATTTTGAGAAGAGTAATAAGGATCTTGATTAAGATGGCTCTCTGAAAAATGAAGTTGAAAATACCCTCCTTTTCAAGGATGTTATCTATGATATTGCGCTCCTTGAATGCCTTGTAAAGCTTGATCCCATTGATCTCCTGGAAGTTGACAATCTCAACTTCTTGCATATAAAAGAAGGGAAATGGGATGTCAATGGCCATTCCTTCGACAAGGATCCAATTTATGATATTGATGACGATGCTGATAGGAACCTTGTCTTGCCTTATATTCCATGTCATCAAGAAGAGATGATCGTTGATATTTTTTAGCCATCCTTGGACCCTAGTCTCGAGAGTGATGAACCTATGTTGATCACCCCTTTTCAATATAATCCTTGTAATAACCAACCTAGTTGTTGTGATCCTCCGTGCCAACCATCCCCTTATCCCTCCCATCATGTCCTTAAGGACACTATAGAGCGTTGCATCACTAGGGAGGCTTTTGAGAAGGAGTGCTTGGGCTTGATCATTCACTTCTCTATATTCAAACTTGAGGGAATGACTTGATGGTGCGGGCATGATTACCCTTTCTCCCTCACATCTTTGACTCCTTTTCCTAAAGTAGCGTCATCTTATTTTCCCACCTTTCACCCTTGTGACATTGCATATGAGTGTCACGATTACTATGTTTGTTCTTGGATTTATCCCATAATTAATCATAGGGGGTAGGAAGTATAATGTTGATCTAATAATGTGTTGGTTACATTGGTTGTATGACTATACCTATCTCTTGCATAATGTGTTAGCATGCATGGTAGTGTAGGTGCATTACATATTCCTTTTGCATAACTAATATCATCATCTCATGTTCGCATGCTAAATTAGACTTGCATTGAATATAAATTTACTTTTATGTATGGATTATTTATTTCATGAAAAACATGGGCATTTATAGTATGCCTAGTGCACATTCTCCCAAACAGTTGTATTGCAATGTGCAGATTATTGGTCTACAGTTTGAAGAGATCGTTGGAGTTCTCATGAAATCCCCATTCTAGTACATGGATCATGTGCTCTACGGTGAACTTTTGTCCCAGTTGAAGCCAGATGTTACCCACCAAAAGTGGGTGACCCCTAGGATAATATTTTCTCCTATTCATCTTCCAACTTGTAGGAAACAACCCTTAAGAGCCACTTTGTAGCGATGTGATGTGCCATTCACATGTCCGCCCCCTGCATCAGTCATATGTTTCTTAGCCCATTTTTCAAGAGCACATGTTTGAAGGTGGGCTTTTGATCAAAGGGCACTTTACTCATTATGCAATCGGGTACTTATGCTTGTTTGTATTTGGGAATTTTAGCATGGATTATGGGGTAACTTGGAAGAAATAAGGATCTTGGCCATAGTCTTCTTCTATTGATTTGGGGTAGCATCGGATGTGCTCTAGCCACGAAAATTGGTGGAGAGGCTAAAGCACATGAGATCTCCAATACCCATAAATGGTTTGGGAAAATTCTAAATAGTTTGGGAGATATTAAAATAATTAATATTTTTAATGGAGTCCCTAAGTCTAAACTTAGGGAAAATAAAATATTAATGTAAATTAATATAAAACTGTGTTAGAAGGGTCCAAAAGTCATGGATCAAGCCAGAGTTAATCTTAGCCATTGATTAGGGACTTAGGGAAAATAAAATATTAATGTAAATTAATATAAAACTGTGTTAGAAGGGTCCAAAAGTCATGGATCAAGCCAGAGTTAATCTTAGCCATTGATTAGGGACTTAATCTCGGCCGTTGAATTGTCAACGAGAAAAGTATAAGAGGAGGCTTGAGGGTCACTTGGAGAACACACCAAGTTGATCAAGATTTCGATTTTCTAGGGCAGGGTTTGCTGAGGAAGTCGAAAAAGTGATCAGAGTTGCAGCTGAGGAGCAGTGAATACAGAAGCAGAGAGGCAGAGATAGTACCAGGAGGATCAATGCAGAAGCCCGGAGAGAGGGACGCAGAGCCAGCCAAAGGTTCACGCAGAGGCAGCCAGGAGCTGCGCAGTGCCTTAGACAGCCAGCATGGGTGACGCAGAGGCTCTAAGGGCTAACACAGGGCTTCCAGAGGTTGACGCAGGGCAAGCTAGGGTGACGCTGGGCCAGAAAGGGCTGACGTAGTCCCTAGAGTCTGACGCTGGGCCAGAAAGGGCTGACGCAGTCCCTAGAGGCTGACGCTAGGGTTTTCGTGGGGTAGATTAGAGTTGGTAGCTGTTGGAGTGTTTATCTGGGGTTTCAACCGGAATATATGCTTCCAAGTAGAGAGGTACTACTGCCGAGATTATTCTCTGTTGGGTGAGCCGGTTTTGGCACCCAAATTGTATTAAGAAACTGCATAATAATAAAACCCTCAAATATGCACTGGTTTTCCCGCATTGGGTTTTTTCAGGGACATTGGTCCAAAAACAACGGTGTCACTTGTGTGCTTGTTTTGTTTCCTTCAGTTGATGATCTGTAATGTGTTGAGCATGTACTTGTATCTATTTTCAGTATTTACATGGTAAATAACTTGTTAATTAATCAGAACAAGTAAGCAGAAATAAATCAGAAAAGTACATTAAGGGTTTTTAATAGTTAGACTTAGAAATTCCAATATGTTCCCTCACCATAAATGGGGGGTTAATTTTCAATCCTAGTCCAGTGGGACCTCCCCTAATGGCCCTTGGTTTTAGGAAGGGGAACTACTTGGGAAACCATGATTGAGATAACATAGCCCTATCTATCCCTATTCCATATTTACCACTTTCCATCTTGCATTATGAGCCTCTATTCCATCTCCCTTCTTCGGCTCAACTGACCATTGGTTCTTTGGGATTTGGCATCCACACATCCTTGTACTTGGGTAGGGCATGAAAATACACACTAGGAGGTTGATGCAGTTAAAAGAAAAAGAAAGAGCATATGATGGCCATAACAAAATCAAAAGAAAAATCAAAATGCAAAAGATGGTTGGAACTTACAAATTAGCACATGGGCAAAAGCCAAGCATGAGCTCTACCTATATCATATGGCCATCACCTAGTTCTTGGGCCAATGTTGCCATATCTCATAGAAGACAAGGAACCCTTGCATATCCCAACCCTTGATGGGTGATGAACTGCCCCATCCTAAAGGGGGAAATAACTGCTATACATTATACAAAGAAATCTCTCATTCCTCGAGCTACGAGCAGTAATACAAGGAAAAATCAAGAAAAAGTAAAAGGAAATATAGACGGGTGGAAAAACAAAAGGTTGGGATAACTCATGCATCCATGATTGCCCCCTCCTCACATCTATACACCTAGGATAAGGTATTCCTTCATAGTCGATCACTTAGACCATGGAACTTGGCCATGCAGTCCTTTCCACTTTGTTTCGTCATTATTCATATGGCACTTATCGATTGAAGGGTGGAGCAAGGACATGTCACTTCCCCTTAGGGGTTGGAAACACCTAATAGGGTAGTCTATTAACTATTCCTAGCTAGGGGGATGACGCCATTAGGTGACCAAGGCCCCAATTTTGGAAGAGAAGCCTCATATGAAGTATTAATTTGCCCATTTCTTTCAAGCTTGGTTCACTTAAATGCATTAATAATTAATGTACCTGATGATGAAAGTTGCAACACTAGATATTGTGTGTAATTGGCAAGTGGTTCCATCTATAGGTCTAGGCAACTTAACTGGGGTCCAGGTCCTCTAAAGGGACATATTGTAACCCACAGGTGATGCATTGAGAGCCATGGGAGTCTAGAGCATTGTAGACCATCATTCATGGCCATGGCACCTTCAACACCCACAACTTCTGCACTTTGCCCTATTTTGTTCATGGGATGATGCGCTTGGACCAACATGCCCCCAGTCGGCTTAGTAGTATATACATGGTGTGGCATTGATCTAGGGCCCACATGGGGTTTGTCTCATGCCTTGAGACATGGGAGGGCTAGCACCATCTTCAATGCCCTCATTGTTGGAGCAGAGACAAAGATTTGATCACTTGGAGACCCATGAGACCCAATTTTGTGCCCTAAACCCACATTTGTGGCCCACCGGATGTTTTGCACCTGATATACAGGGGCCAACCCCTACATCTTGATTTTAGAGGCCTTCTACACTTGTCATGGCACCAAAAGACCTCAATGTTAGCCTTCTAGAAGCCCGCACAAGCATCAAGTCAGCATATCGGCTAGCATTTGTGGAGATAAAATTTAAATTGCAAAAGCTATTAGGTTGGCTTGTGACCTAGGCCATTGTTTCTACATTATTTTATGATTAGAGGGGCTTGTTGAGCCGAGAGGCTCATTCTACAGCCCAGTATGATGTGTAACGCTGTTCGTTTGTCATAAAAGTTGAAATTTTGCTTATGTCGGCCAAAATTAAAAAAATTAAAAAAAAAATTAAATAACTATACAAAACATTTAAATAATGTCTGCTCATAAAAAAATTGCAAGTGAAGAAATTAGATCCCTCATGTCTCATGTTAGATCAGTATTTAAGATGGATCTATGCTAGTAGGCTAAAATAGGTTATGTTAGAGCACATATATATTGGAGAGACCTCATTTGATCTCTCATCATCATAACACTTGGAATTTTTGCCTAATAGAGGAATTCCCACTTCTCTCTTATGGATGAACTAGAATCTTTAGATGCATTTTGATATTTGGAGTTAATCTTGGATATTCTTTGGCATAATGGAAGGAATTTTTGCATGTTGTCTTGTAAGTGCCCTAATTTATTAAAGGTTAATTTTTTTCTTTTTTATTTGTCTAATGTATGGAATTATTGATACTACGTCATGCAAAATTGTGCCCTAATTTGATGAAAATTAATTAATGTTGCCATCTAGATGAATATTGCAGGCATTATTCATGTATAACATGTTTTGAATAGTCCTAGTGGTGAACTCATTGAAGCTCTCCCATTAAAATCCAGTTTTCCATTGAGTGGGTAAATGCTTGAAATTTGCTTGCTAGGGCATCAAATTTTGGCCTACTTAGGAACAAGTTTGGATATCCTAAATAATCCTTGACTCCATTCTCCTAAGGGACAAGGCACTGGTCAAGTTGTTTGGTGATCATCTCTTACTTTAATCCATTTTTCTTTTCTCTAAATTTTGGTTCTTTCAAGGCTAAGGTAGAGAACTAGGGCTTAGGGTGAAATTCTAGGGAAGAGGTATGTTGGTGGTCGGAGAACTTAAACATCAAGTGGATAGGGTTGGCCACAAAAACTATCATTTTGGTGGGCATCCACTCCAATTTCATCCATAAATTCTTTTACCCTAAGAGAGAAACCTTGGTCTTTCTTCCCTCAACTTAAGGATTTTATTGAAGGTTTCTGTTGGCATTATGTTTCAAGTGTTGTCCTTGATGGCAACTCACTCAGAGGATGGTACAAGTACTCAGAGGTTGGTACAGGTGATGGCAACTTAATCAGAGGACAGATTTGAGTATAGCAGGCCAAGACAGTTCATACACGCAGGTTAGTTAAGCCCAAGCCGCGTGTACACGCAGGTTGGCTTCAGTAAAAGCGCGTGTATGTGAAAACGTACCTTTGGTCCATGGCGGTTAGTCCTTGGAAGTTGTGCCTATGGTTTTGGACCATGGCGTCTCGACGGACGTGTTGATCCCTAGTTTTGAAGTTGATAGTATTGTGTTACTATGGTTTTGGACCGTGGTATTGTAAAGGGCCTAAGGCTATATAAGGAGAAGATCATTAGGCAAATGAAGGAAGCAAGGAGCAAGAGTGTGTGAGTAATGAAGATCTGAGGAAGTGTGAGATCCAAGTGCTGGTTATGGGTTGGTGATCTGAACCAAGGTTTCACTCATGTGGAGGATGATGAATGATGGAACGAGATCTCAAGGGTTGGAATGATTATCTTCATATGGTTTGACTCTGGATAGACTAGATCTACTGACGCATGTTTATTATTATGATCTGGGTATGTTTTGATGTCTGATATAGCTACAGAGTTTTAAGGTTGAATTTACAGATCTATACGCGGGTTGGTTTTGGTAAAAGAGCGTATACACGCAGGTTGGGTTCATCCAAGTAGCGTATACAATGTGAAGTATGATATTTGAATATGGAGCTGGATCTGGTTATTGCTATGTTGTTTGGTTGTTGTTGACAGGGTTACAGTGATTCAGAATTGGGTGTTTCAGTGATTGATGATGCAGGTTGTACTACAATGATGATTGTCTTATGGATCCAGTATGAAAATGTATGAAACGTGGTCCCGGGTAGATCGTAGGCCGGCACCTACGTACTGGTAAACATATCAGCCAGTACAAGAGCCAGGGGGTTGTAGCTCCCTTCCACTAGCAGCTGGAAAACGAGTAAAGAAGCATTCTGTAGGTAGGCACCTACGTACTAGTAAATGGATCGGCTAGTACAAAAGCTAAGAGGGTTGTAGCCCTCTGCAGGTTGTAGCCTGCGTGCTGGTAAAGGACTGCACCAGTACATTGTAAAAGAAGTTTCTCATTAAAGAAGAAAGAGACAAATTGCAGCAGGTGGTTTTCACCCACATTGGGTTTCCACCTTATATCATGGTGTTCATGTGTGTGGCTTTTGTGTGATGATCTGTTCTGTTATACTGCACCTGTTTACTGTTAATATGCTTAATAATATTCTGATGCATTTACTGAAGATAAGATTAACTGAATCATAAGATCTCTGCATATACGCTAGTTGCTTTAGACACAGTCGCGTGTACACGCAGGTTCACTTAACTTAAGTCGCGTATATGTTTCTGAGCATGAAATTGAAAAGGTTTTATTGATCTGATAATACTGATTCACCCCCCCCCTCTCTGTATTATTTCCAACAGTTTCGTGAGCCTTGGCTTATAACATACATTACAAGAAATATTTTCTCCTTGACTTGACCTCGAGTTGCTCTGACACTTTTCAAATTTATCAAACCGGAGGTCTTGTGCATTTATTTCTAGGTTTCTTCATAGAAACCATTTTCTTCCTTGTGGAGCCTTGAACCTAAATTGTGTCTTTCTTGAAGAGTTCCTAGTGAGATCATTCACACCTTAACCCTAGAATATATACTATAAGTGATCTTTCTCCTATGGGGACTCCTACCATCAGTGAGAAACCCTAAAGAGCAAGGGGTTTTGGCTGTGGTGACAATGGGCCATGTTACCACAAAATCTAACAGGGCTTGGAGAAGGAAACCCTATAAGACAAAGAGCTAAACTAAGTGCTAACAATGTGACAATGGCCCACTGTTACCACAACGAAGGCATCCTACTCTTTACAAACTTTCATTGATGGGAGGAATCCCGGTAAGATGATAATCACCTTTAATAGATATTCTAGGGTTTATGGTGTAAGGTGATGGATTAGGATCTCTCAAGGAGTGCTCAAGGTTGTGATAGAAGGCTTAAAGAGGCACTTCAAACCCTATGAGAGACCTAGAAGTAGATTGCGCAAGACCTAGGGTTTCGTGAATTATCGTGGATGAAGGCACACCCAAGATCAAGGCAATAAGGAGAAAGGGCTTCTTATGATATACTTCACCAAGTACTGAGCTCATACAACCCTCAAATAAGTCCCTAGGTTGAGGAAAAACTAGCTAGGGTTTCTCTCTTAGGGCAATGCCTAGGGCAAGAGATTTTATAAATGAAATCCAAGTGGATGCCCTCCAAACTTTGAGGTCAAGTAGTCAAAACCCTAGGCTTGATGTTTAGGCTCTTGCACTCCCACAAAACCTCCTCTTAAGCAATTCACTCTAAGCCCTAGATAGTCGTCCTACCTTAAGAGGACCAAAATTTAGAGAGGAGAATTTATGGAGAAAAATTTAGTTTGACCACCAAGGACTTGGCTTAGTGCCTTGTCCTTTGGGCGTATGGAGTCTTAAGAAGCTTAATATGATCTAAATCGTCTCTAAGGAGGCATAAAATTGATGCCCTAGATACCAATTTTAAGCATTTATCCACTTTTTCAACTCATATTTTCAACTTATCTCCCTACTGTTTTACTCAAATTTCAATCGGGATCACTCATAGGATGTAGAATTTAATTCTTCATCCAAAGAATACCCATGGTGCATGCTTTCGATGGACCCTGCTACACGAAAAATGAGAAATACATGAAAAAAAGCGATTGCAAATTGAAAAAGTAGTTTTTTATTTTTTATTTTTTAATCTTTTTACTTTTTTACTCCAAAAATGTTGAATCATCCCCATGGTTGACATGATCATCTTGAATCCTATTGGTTCTTATAAAGTTGATTTTGGTTGTACATTTTTGTTTTGAGGCCTATTTTAGACCTCAAAATTTCTCTAATGCTAGTCCAAGTGCATCATCTCATGAATAATTGTAAATTGCTAGGGGTGATGAAGGTGCCCGTGGAGTGAAATGATGGTCTGCACGTGATAGGAGTCCCATGTCTCTCAATGCTTCACCTATAGGGTGTCATATGCTCCTCTAATGGACTTAGGCACCATTTAAGTTGCCCAACCCATGATGAAACCACTTGCCAATCACACATAATGTCTAGTGCTGGATCTTCACCATCAGGTACAATTAATCATTAGTGCTTCTAAGTGAACCAAGCTTGTTAATCAAGGGCACATTGAGATTTCATATGGGGCTTCTCTTCCAAATCTGGGGCTTCTATCTCGAAGTAGTGTTACCTCCCTAGGTAGGAGTGGTTAATAAAAGATCGTATTAGGTTTTCCCAACCCCTAAGGGCAAAGATAAGTCCTTGGTACATCATTCAATTAATAGGTGGCATGTGAATAATGATGAAATGGATGGGAAACAGGGGTCTCAAGGCCAGATGCTATGGCCCATGGTTACAAGGATAGCAATGATGATGGATGTCCACATATTGGGTATATAGATGTAGGAGGGAGAAATCGTGGATACACAAGTTACCCTAGTGTTTGTTTCTACACCCCTATTAATTTGCCTTTTTCCTTTTATTGATTTTTCTTTGTATTACTACTTGGGGCTCCAAGAAATTAGAGCATGCTATGAATGATGTATGACAATCATTACGCTGTTAAGGTGGGTAGTTCATCGCCCACTAGGGTTGCGACATGCATGGGTTTCTCTATGATATGAGGGGCACTCATAGGCCCTAAGAACCAAGGTGATGGCCATAATGATAAGGGGTAGAGCTCATGTTTTTCTTTTGCCCACGTGCTATATTAAATGTCCCGACCATCTTTTGCATTTTGTGATCTTCTTTTTCTTTTGTTTCTTGCTTGTAGCCATGATATGCATTTAAATTTCTTTTAGCTGCATCAACCTCCAGGGCAACGTTTCCAGACCTAACCCAGACATGTGGACAAGGGTATGGGGTGTGCTAGTGACCTATGGACCCAGTGGTCATGTGGACCCAAAGAAGGGATATGATGAAATAAGGCATGTAATGTGCAAATGGGAGTGAAAAAGCTGGAACGGTAAAACGTGGCCATGCGACCAAAATCGGGGTTTTCCAAGTAGTGCCCTTCCTAAAGCGTAAAGGTCAATAGGGGGGATCAGATAGGACTAGGATTGAAGATTAACCCCCATTTAAGGTGAGGGAAGAAAACCACAGTCAAAGCCCTTCCTTCTTCCAAGTCACCCAATAATCCATACCCAAAATGGCCAATGAAAAACAAGTATAAGCACCTGATTGCACAATGAAAAACATACCTTTTGGATTGGATTGCCCACCTTCTAACATATGCTCTCGACATATGGGTGAGAAAACATACAATTGGTGCAGGGAGTGGAGATAAAATAGCACATCACATCGGCTACGAGGTGGCTCTCATGGGCTATTGGTTGCCAACTAAAGAAGATGAATAGCAACAAAGCTCTCCTAGGGGTGCCCACTTTTTGTGGGCAACAGACCACTACCCCATTGTTGTTTCTTGGTTTAGTTTATACCTTGTAGGGTTTCCCTCTCCAAGGCCTGCTAGATTTGGTGGCAATAGGTTGCTTCGGCTTGATCATAAGCTATGATTCCAAATTCTACGACAAGTAAAAGTTGTCGGAATGACAATCATTGGGGCAGCTAAAGATGATCACATTCTCCTTGGCAGTCACATTCAATTGCATCTTTCTGTTGCAGAATATGAGTTAGCCACCAAGTTCAAATTGGGGATCTCATTGTTTAAGCGATTGGCTGGAGAAAGATCAACGGTTGGAGTTAAATAGCGGAGCCCCTGCCCGCTCGATGTTTAACGAAAGGGGGGGATCTACTATACGTTGTTTTATCCAAACAACTTTTCATGACATGGCAGAAATAGGTAAATAGCAGAATGCCCCCCCAGCCCCCCAAACTATTCCACTTATGGTATTCATCAATCCAGTTTACGGCCAAAACAAAATTTCTGGGAAAAGTAGCGTTGTCGTTTGATCATGAACATATTGCCATTTGTTGGACAAAAAAATGGTGGTTGACACCATGGCCAAGAGAACATTTTGACAGATGCCATGTTTAAGATTCCAGATGCAAAAACCAGGCAAAACGAGTGAGGTTGTGGACAAAGGATGTTATAGACTATCTCCAACGCATTATAGATGAATCTTGTCAAAATGATTGCACTATTTCAACACTATAAAGTTCAGAGAAGTTAGAACCCGCAAATGCACTTGGGTGTCTTTCAGAATCAAGGAGGTGACTCATCCCAAACAACTACTGATGGTGAGGAGCCTTCCTTGTATATTAAATGGTGTTATATGGTGTAAATCCTACGTTGGCATTATGCAGAAGGGTTACTCCAACGTCCTCAAGTTATTCATTGGGTTCTTTTTCAGTTACAGAAAAAGGAATTGCTGGAAGCACTAGAGTTGACTCTTCCGGCTGTATTTGAATTCACTGATAGCGTTGCACTTTCGCAATCAGATTGACATATGTGTTCGTCGGTTAAGGGAACCGTCACCTGCTGGTTCTGTCCCAAACTCAAGGCACCATCCCCGTGAGGCATTCATTGTTTTCTTTTGTCTGAGTTATTTTGGCTAATTGATTGTTGTTGTACTAGATAATTTTGTTTCTCTTGATACTTCCCTTTACCAACTTGTCTCTGTCCATCTGATTTGAAGACACATTTATACTTTGATGGCAACTCGAGATGTGGAAAAGGTGGCTTCAGATGTTGATATTTCAAACAAATGGATATGAATAGTTCCATTGAAAGGTAGGATACTGACCGTGAGTTGTCTATAGCAGACTTGGTATCCTCCATTTAGAAACGAGATGCTGATATTTTAAAATCTGTCAATCCTGTGCTTCTTCGCAACAATCAGGGAAAAATTGTGCAGGCCCTCGATAAAGCCCTGATATCAGGATATGTAATAAGTGCTTTTCATTATGTTTTTGAAGAGTCCTTCACTGGGGAAAATATTCGAGATGATTGGTTGTCTAAAATTAGTCCTTGCATAAGATCAAGCTTGAGATTTATGGGTGAACTAGAAGCTTCAGAAGTTTGTGCTGTATTTTTCCTGTGTGAGTGGACAACATATGATTTCAGAAGTTGCCGAGTCTCTCTGCCTGTAGGTGGAAAGATCACTGGCAAAGGGGACTTCTCCCATGTTTATATGACAGTTTTAGTCATGAAAATAGAGTTGGAAGCAATTCGAAAGAAGTTACTTTCTGACAAAGGAGATGTTTCTAGCAGTAGTGTTGTATCTAATGTTCCAAATACATGCAAAGTATGAATGTGAATAAAGCAGGGGAGCATTTCCAAATATTGAAGAGTTCATTCTGTTGAATACTATGAGGGGCCCCTTCTTTGTAGGGTTTCATGATGACCCTGAGTATGATTAGAATTATGAGAAAGAGCAAATGGAAAATATTTGATTACTCTTAAGGGTCTTTATTATCACAATCTAAGATAAATGAAAGGGAAGATGAGAAGGGGTTAGGCATCAAGAGAATTCCCATTAGTTCTGAGCCCTTGCTCAAAGAATCATCTACCAGTGATCTTGAGGTTGAAAGTTCCGTTGAAAGTGAATTTGATTGGCTCAAAAACAAAGAGTTCCAGGTATTCACACAAAGATACTATTCTAAATAAAATGTGAAATTTGGTGAAATATCAGGGCTACCTTTTCAATCTGAATTCAGTGTTAGATAAGAAATTTGGGAAGTTGGATGATAGTGTAAGAATTATTGAAGATGTAAGGCCTTGCTGTAGTGGCAATTTTCAGGGAGAGAATTGTGATAATGTTCTCGGGGAAGGTAGTGAACATAACATTGTTCACAACAGAATTGATGAACTTTCTTGCATAAATGTTGACAGTGAGAGTTACAGGAGTGAAAGAATAAGCAAACAGTTTACAAGAGACGGTGTTCATAAGCATGGTTTGCTAGCAGCTGTTCTTAACCCAGTTCTGACCATGCCGGCTGCAGAGTCAAGGAAACAAAGAGTCCTGGTTTTGGGATGTATTCTTTATGCTAAGGTATGACATGCGACATATGCAGACAGGAAGCCTCTTCGCAATTACTATATAGAAACAATATTACCTCCATTTATTGCTCTTCTTAGGTGCTGGAGATAACTTCTGTGTGTCATTCATGAACTTACTGATCCTAATGGGTTAAATCCTCTTGTTGTTGATGACTGATCATTGATTGCTGAAGTTTGTTTGTAATTACTGGCTGGATGTGTTTGTGAGTGATTCTTTAGATGCAAACACTTGATCAAAATATTTTTCAATAGAGTAACAATTGGAGATGGATAAAGTTTTGTAAATCATGCTTCAACGAGTGGCAAAGATTACTCTTCTAGAATAGAATAAAAGAACCACTGTTAGAATAGGTGGCAGATTTTCCCTGCTTTGTTGGGCTGTTGAGACAACTGTAGCTATAGGTGTCAAATTCATTTCTTTTCTTAGAAATCTGTTTCATGATGTTAGATAAACTTGACCCAATGGTGGAGTTGAGGTCGCGTCAACAGTTATGGTTAATAATTGTGGTTTTGGGCACCTGGTATTGGTGACCCATGGTATTAAGCTCATGGTATTACATGTAGTTGAAGTCATTAAAAGGCTTGTGGATTCTCCATTGTAGTGAGCCACAGTTGAGCAGTGAAAGCTCAGGGTGTTGTCCGGCTTGGTTGTTTTTAGCCAAGGTCAATAATAGATCTATTATTGGTTGTTTTCATGGTGTACATGGTTTGAATGTCTTATTGCTATGTGTCTTGATTATTATATTTATCTCTCATAATGTTTTGAATCCTAACAAGTGGTATCAGAGATATGGTTGGTGAGAGGGGCCTAGACAAACCCATCACCTATAGAGAGGATCTGTGAATGATCTATATTCAAGATAAATGTGTGGGTTTGATTCTCGTAAAGAGAGCTTGTACACCACCAAATCATGGAATTGCAGAGGTTGTGTGTTCTTGTGGACACAATGGTAGTTAGTGGTGAGCAAAGCATGAAAGTATCGGCTACTCATTCTCATGGAATTGTTCCCATCGATGAAGTGTCCCCAAGAATGAACCTCGTTGCACAAACTAGAAGGGCTGGTTGAAGCAATGGCTCGTTGCACAAACCAGCAGAGCCGATTGAGCAATGGTTCAACGAGGAGCATGACACGAGTGCATGGGATTGGTGTGATCCCATTCGTTTTTTTTTTTTTTTTTTTTTTCCTTCTGGTGTGAGCAACGATAAGGGATTTGTGACCAAGTCCCTAAAGCCACAGTGCTATCTTGGAGCCATGGGTGATGTTGAAGTCGAGAGAGAAGCTTGATTGTTTTTTGTTCGGTGAGTGTGAGAACATGGAGGACTAGAAGTTGTGGCTGGTTTGGTATGTTTCTTGGCACAACCGGTCGTGACGACAACCATCAAGGATAATGGAAAGCCTCCCAAACAACAAGGCCTCTCAAAGGCTAACTTCCATTAATTTCCCACCATCAAATGGCACGCGAGGGCTGGAGGAGGCAACAATGCCAAGTGTGCATTGTTCCTCGAGGGTTTCCAAAGCATGGATTCGTGCTATACGATCCTAGCATGTAGTCATGCCTTCCATGTGAATTGTGTGGATGAATGGCTCTCAAAGTATTGCGTGTGTCCCATGTGTAGGAGGAGAGCCACTTGAAAGAGAGAGTGCAATAAGGATGTCTGATAAAGAGCGAGACAACTGTAAACAGGTGAAGGAGATGATGTTTGAATTTTCGGCATTTGAATATTCCTGGTAGGGAATGGCAGGGAACAAAATAGAAGTTTGTTCACAAGTGAAAAACCCTTGTTATGTCTAGAAATGGTGTCTGCTGCAAATCCCGCCTGTTGGGAGACTTCGATGTCAATGACGATGTGGCAAAAATCAAGATCAACGAAACTTGCTGATGGACATTTTGTGGAGTCTTGCCGTGAGGTGGCACTGGGTTTATGCCAGGAAGAAAGGGACATGAACCTTGTGGCGGCCATTACTTTCAATGTGGTGGCTAGGTGGCCCTGACTTTTCGTAATTTTAAGCATGGTGGTCGCGACTTATGGGTTGTGAATGTTGGAGTTGCAATGGAGAGTAGAAAGGTTTTGGACTAGTAAAAGCTAGGGGCCATGAAATGGATTAGACAATGCACGACTTGGTTGTGGCCAAATGTGATTTATTTCAGGAATCCCTTTTATCATGCCAAGTTCAAGCCCCAGGAGGACTTTTTCGATGGCTTGCAGAATTGATTGATCTGTTCATAGAAGAGGTGAATAGGTTTTTGGTTTTGGTTGAGGGAAGATAGCAATAGCTTGGAATGTAGCAAAAACCGAAATTGATCAAGCAGAAGAGGTTGAGGTAAAATGTATCGTGTGCAACAGAAGTTGTCGCTGAATGGCCATGGTACGAGCAACTGCATTGAGAAACGTGAACTTGTGTTGGGAAAGAAGTTGTGAGGGTTCAGAGTGTAGCAATGAAATGAGAGAATGGTGACTTAAGGTCAGGATAGCAACCAAAAAAAATTTAATGTAGTTGAAAAAAATCATGTAAATGGGCATATCATTGTAAGACCTGATAAGGCATGTGTGTCCCTGGTAAATCACTGGTAAAGTCTTGATGTAGACCTAGGTGATATAGGGGTGCATGTGGAATCATGTTGAGCTAGGACAACATGTGAGATTGTCAAATACATTGCATTTGATCAGGTAGGGCCTGAAGGTGAGTGGTTGTTGGCTTACTTGGCTAGAGTTGGTCAAGGAAAACCCAAAGTCAATTTTGAAGGGGGGGTTGTTAGATAAACTTGACCCGATGGTGGAGTTGAGGTTGTATCAACAGTTATGATTAACGGTTGTGGCTTTGGGCATTGTGTATTAGTGACACATAGTATTAAGCTCATGGTATTACATGTAGTTGAAGTTGTTAAAAAGGCTTGAGGATTCTCCATTGTAGTGAGCCAGAGTTGAGCGGTAAATAAAAGCTTAGGGTGTTGAGCGGCTTGGCGGTGTTTTAGTCAAGGACAATAATAGATCTATTATAGGCTGATTTTTCCCCAATTGGGGGTTTCCTAGGTAAATCGTGGTGTACTTGGTCTGAATGTCTTATTGCTATGTGTGTTGATTATTATATTTATTTCTATCATAATGTATAGAATCCTAACACATTATTCTAGGCCTAGCTTTTTCAAAGCATATATATGTCAGTTGTAGATGTGATAGCCTATAGGAGTTGGCTTTTGGGTAAAGAGACAAACTTGTATTATATAAAATCTTGATACTTTCAAAGTTTAATCAAAGGGTTATGGTTTCAGAATATTGCAATTTTGTTTCACATGTGATTATTTTCCTGTGTTTACATAATCTAATCTTTTGAACATTTTGGTAATCGTATGGAACATAGGAGAGGCTAAGCTAAGATTCGACTTCCCTTGCTGACCTCGACAATTTTATAGTTAACATTGAGTTGATAGTATAGACATATTGTTTATATTACTTCTTTACATTTGTAGATTGTTGCCATGTTTCCATATGGCTGAGATTTGTTTGTCGTTGTGTTATTGAAGGATCTTACGCTTTCTTGTCCTATCAGGTGATTCCTATGTTCAGATTGAATATAAATGTTATTTGATATCTTCTTCAGTCTTCTATCCTCATCTTTCAAGATGTTGTTATTTTGTCATAGTCTGATGCGGGCACTTTGATTGTACTTCTAAAAGGTAGGGCTTTATTTGTTTAAGCAAGGATTTTGAAACCCTTAGCAACCATCATTATCAATAATCCCCTCAGCTTGTTTCCTTGGCATAGTTTCCCAACGAGAAACCATCCTCAAGGATTGGTACAAATTTCAAAACCAGGGATCTAGTGAGTCCTATCATTAGGGTGATATATTTTGCGATAATAGGAAATATTGATCTATATCAGTTTTTTGATATACAATGGGGTGACACTTTATGGGATTGCTATGGTACTTCAGTAGAAGTATTATATTGTGCTAATAAACAAAATCACTTTTTAGTTTGGTTACAAATCCTTTTGATCTTGGTTGACAAGGAAAAACTATCCCTAGTCAAACAATAATGCTTGTGAGGCCTGTTACCCACCATTTTGTGGGTAATATCCCTAAAAGAAAAAATTCTCCAAGATGGTCCTCAACCGGCAACCAACAACCACCAACTAGCTCGTTGTGCCATTTCTCTGCCACCTGAGTAAGCCATGTGGTCCCTCACCCATCTTTCATGAAAGTATGTTTGAAGGCGGGCCTCCCAAACCTAAAGGTATGCCTTGTCATTTGGTAATCGAGTATTTTAGTTTACTTACCATGGAAACTCTTGGGCATGGACTAATGGGGGGATTTGGTGGAAAGAGTGGACTAGGTCTGTGCTCTTGTCCCCTAGGTCTCTTTTAGGATGTTAACCTTGAACCCTAGTCTTGTGTGATCTCTTTTACTGGCCTTTGGGCTTTTGCGATGGTATTACATAGGAAACCTTGATTTTGGATGCGTGGTCCTGCTCCCCGACTCACATATATCACTCCATTTCTGCTCATTATAACCCCTCTCATCACTTATCCCACTTGGGTCCACATTTCTCCATTGGGTCCACATAGGGCCAACCACCCCCTCCCCCTTGCCCACATCTTGGGTCAGGCCTGGAACGATGCCTCGGAGGTTGATGCAGCTAAAAAGAAAAGAAAAAAGCATAATTGGTGACATTCAATAGGAAATTGTACCACAAAATTTAAAAGATGGTCGGGACAAACACATTTAGCATGTGGGCAAAAGCCATTACATGAGATCTACCCCCTACCATGGCCATCACCCTGGTTCTTAGAGGCCCTAAATGAGTCTCCTTTATCATTCAGGAACTCATGACTGTCCCAACCCCTGGTGGGCAATGAACTGCCCCACCTTAAAAGGGGGTATCCACTGCTATACTTTATACGTCATGCTATCATTCCTTTGAACCCCTATCAGTTAACCAAAGAAAATCATAAAAGGCAAAGGTATACAAATAAGGGTCGAAAAATCAAGTCCGGGGTAACTCATGTCCCATGATTGCTCCCTCCTACACATCATTTACCCAAGTGTGGGCTTCCCTTATTATTGGCTACCCTTGTACCATGGCATGCGACCCAGGTTGTTCCCCTTCATCCCCTACTTCATTCCATCATTGTATTACACGTCACCACCATTTGAAGGATGTACCATGGACATATCACCACCTTTAGAAGCTAAAACCACCTAATAAGATGATTGGTTAACCCCCCTTGGAACTTGGAGACATTAGCACATGCCAAATCCCATTATGGAAGGGCATGCCATTATGAAGTGCCCACTTGTTTTCCCTGGTTTGTAAATCTTTTACTTAATTTCTTTAATGACTTGATATGTTGGAAGGTACGGGGACACATTGGATCTTATGCAAGATTGTAGATGGTCTCCATTTTGGGTTTGGTCTCCCTATATGGGATCCTAGCCCTCCATAGGGCTACATTGGCACATGTAGGGTGTTTGTAGAGAGCCACAGGCCTCCATGGTAGCAGGTACCATTCCATGGATCCCCAGAGTCATTCAAAGATCACTTATGGTTCCTCTATAGGATGAAGAAGATGCACCTGGTTCACCATGCCCAACCGGCCCCACAGTTACCTTATACATTTGGAAAATGACCTAGGACTTGTATGATGATGTGGCATCATTTATACTATCATATAAGACCTTTCAGGTGGTCTACATGCATCTTCGATTTGTTTGGAGACCCATGAGGACACTTGTGTGCCCCCACACCCACTTGGGAGCACCACAAGCTTACTTCTTGGAGAACAAGGGGCCACCCCCTTGTCCACTGCTTTTGGAAGTCTTGTTTCACATTATGGCACCTATGGACTTCATTAGGCCTCCTCCAAGGCCCAATGACATGCATTATTGATCATTCAACCTCTTGAGAGGCTTATGCTTTTGATTTTGAGATAGTTTGGTGGCCTTTTCACCAAAAGTTAGTTATCTTGTACATTATTTTATTTTAGGGGCTCAATTAGGCCTCATTAGGCAAATCAAATTCATTTGGACATGTATAAATACAAGTGATGGGATTTCATTTTAGCATCATCACTTGGTTTGGACTTGTATCTCTTTAGAGAATTTCACTATCCTTCTTGGGGAACGAAATTTTGGAGCATGGAATGAATTTTGATGTTTGGATCATTTTCTCATGTCTTGGAGCTTCTTGATTGCAAAATTTTGGATGGTTGGATATATTCTTATACATGTAAGTGCAATTTAATGCTATTATTTTTTTATTTGTCACATACATTGTTGCTGGGAATTTCGCAATACTAGGGCTTAATTACTGCATCTATTATTGCGAAGTTGTGGAAATTTTGTTTCTAAATAGTGTTGCTTCACGTATGGCCATGTATAATGAATGAATGTTCCTAGGGATATTTCATTGTTGAAATTTATCTTGATAAGTCATCTACTTTGCAAAACGAAGTGTAAAGTCTTTGAAGTTGTTTTTCTTCTGCCCTAACGCTAAGCAAAGTTGTCTTTAAGGCCTCCTTGACCTAGAAAATCAAATCCGAATTCATAATCATTCTTGACTCCAATCTCCCCAAAGGGATTAGGCATTGGTCCACCATAAGGTGATCATCTTAAAACCTAACTTTCCTTTCACCTTCTTCCCTTTTCTAGGCTTAGTCCCATTAGGTCTCCTAGGGTATCACTTTTCTAGCAAACCACTCACTCAAAAAACTCGATCTCTTGGCTCCTACTATGTTGGTGTGTCTCCTAGGTCTCCTCCAAATTTGAGGGAATTCTAACGGTGGGATTGTGTGATATCCCAAGCCCTAGCCTCATGATTAAATCTTCCCCTTGCTTTCCTTGGAATAATAGCATCATTGGGATCATCATATTTTCTCTATTAGAAATTCTTTCTTTGATCCCTTTCTCTTCCCTAGTTAGGTCAAATACATTGTTGGTTGCCAAACTCCATTACCTTGACCTATCCGGGGGTCCACTTGGTCTCCTGTGGTCCCATTCCCTATCAAAATTAATTCTTCAAAAACCACTTGGGAAACCAAGTTCCATAAGGAATTTAGGGATTAGGAAGCTCCGTTGCAAGTCATATTCATTAAACCTAGCCCTCGAATCCTCATCAACGCCTCCTAGAGAACCCTACGCCTTGCTTAAAAAGCAAGCAAGCCCTAATTTTTAGTTTCTCATGGGAAAGGGTTATTGGAATCACCTCCTATCCATTTCATTGATCTATCCTTCATAGGTGATTCGATATATCTACCGGGTCTCCTCCCATAAGTGAAAGTCTGTAAAGAATAGGGAGCTTTAGCTGTGGTGACAGTGGGCTAATGCTCTATTGTTGCTCTTAGCCTAGTAAGTGCCCCTCTAGGACCCTTGCTAGTTTGAGTGGTAACAAGGCCAAGATTCAAATAAATTCTTTTGACTCAAAAAAGTCGGCATTCAATGAATTGCATTCAATAATGACCTATTATGTCATGAAAAATACTTCATTCCATATACTATTATTGCTATCATCAGGGATGACTTTAGAAAGCATTCTTTTCTTCAAAGCGAAAATGGTTGTCTAGTCTTCCTAATCTGAAAATCAGGAATTTATAAATCAAAAGGCAATTCTTTGAAAAAATATCTGACCTACTATCTAATTTTGGAGATTTTAAGGAATGCCCCAATATTTCATACATTATCTATAAAAATTGGGCAAATATCAGGAGTTGTTCTTATGATCTTACGGATTTCTGTTTTGGGAATTTTGAAAGAAAACAGCAAATTGAACTATATTAACCCCCATGGTTTTCCATAAATATCATTTAGATCTAAATAAATTGGTTCAATTTCAATTTTTATATTTCTATTTTTAATCAAATCAATCAATGTGTTGAAAGGTTATAATAGGCCAAGTCCCTTTTGGAAAGTGGGGTTAGCACTCCTTAAAATAGATTCTTGTTGGTATGCAGGATGCAAATTTTCGCTGTTATTGCCTTTCTTTCTGCTTGATTGGGTGGATTTGTAGATTATATATTTTCAAAACATTTTGGCATTTTCTTGACTATCACCATTCAAGGCAATTGTACTCTACTCAAGACTTTTGATTAGTGAGACTCACTTATATGATGCCTAGACGAAGAAAAATACAGTGCTGAATTTTATTTTTGGCTATGGAAATCATAGGAAATGATCAAATCACATTCTCTAGTAAAAATCGAGTTCATGCTCCTTGAACAGTTGATGCAAGACAACTGGGTAGTGCAATGATGCCTTCTCTTGGTTACACTTTGGAAGGATGACAAACTATATAGTTGTAAATGAGAAGCAAGGGACTGCATTCCCACATCAAGCTTAGCATTGGCAATGCAGTAACCTTGATGGATTGCATATGCTACTTCTTAAGTCTTATTGTCTCTTGAACTCAATTCCACACCAATATCAAGATTTGAGATTCTATTTGGGTAGTTATATGTAGTGCAGTTCTACTTGTTTTTTTCCAAGGAAAACTTTGCAGGATCCACCCCGCCCCCCGTCCATGCCCTCTTCCTCGGAATATCTGGATGGAGGGTGGCTCAACCACCATACACACTAGTGGCTGGTAACCCTGAGGGACATGACCAGATTTGAACCTGTGACATCTGGCCTCCCCATCAGAAACATGCCTTGGGAGGATATTTCAATTGATTGAGCTAATCCTTGGTGTTTTTTCTGAAAGGAAAACTTTGCAGGATCCACCCCGCGCCCCCCTCCGCACCCTCTTCCTCGGAATATTTGGATTGAGGGTGGCTCAACCACCATACACACTAGTGGCTGGTAACCCTGAGGGACATGACCAGATTTGAACTGGTGACATTTGGCCTCCCCATCAGAAGCATGCCTTGGGAGGATATTTCAACTAATTGAGCTAATCCTTGGTGTTTTTTCTGAAAAATAACTTCGTGCAATCCCCCTTTTCCTTGGAATCCCAGATGGAGGGTGGTATTAACGGCTAATGCCCATGAGTGGCTGGTAACCCCAAAGGAATCGATGGGAATGGATCCCACAATCTCCCATGGACACTATGCCTTTGGTGATATGGCCAAACCAATGGAGCTATCCTTTGGGGCATGGTTTTACTTGTTTTTCTCTTTCATGCTTTCAAAGTTAAGCATTATAGCCCATGATCATGATCATAAGAATATCACCAAATCATTTTCTCTAGTGAAAAATGTGAAATTCGTAGTCCTTGGACAATTAGTGAAATAGAATTGAGCATAGTATCAATGCCTTATGTTCGTTGCAATTTGGAAGGATGACAAATTATATAGTTGAAAATGAAAATCAAGGGACCGCATTCCCACACCAAGCTTAGTATTTCCAAGGCAGTAACGTTGATGGCTTGCATATGTTATTTCCTAGGTCTCTTATTGTCTCTTGAACTTCATTCCACACCAATATCAAGATTTGGGATTACTATTGGATAACTATATGTAGTGCAGTTCTACTTCGTTTTTCGTTTTTCATACTTCTAAAGATTAAGCATTATAGTCCATTACGTAGTCATAAGAATATGATCAAACCATTATGTAGTGAAAAAATGTGGACTTTCTAGTCCTTGAAGAAATTGATGCAATAGAATTGGGCATAGCAATGGTGGCTTACCATGGTTACGGTATGCAAAGCTGACAAATTATATAGTTGAAATGAGAAGCAAGGGATTGCATTCCCGCACTAAGCTAAGAGGTACCAATGCGTTAATCTTGATAGCTTGCATATTTTTTCCCAAGGTCTCTTATTATTTTTTGAATTTCATTCCACACCAAGATCAACTTTGGGATTCTATTGGGCACTTATATGCGGTGAAGTTCTACTTGATTTTTCACTTTCATCTACAAAGCATGCAAAATCTCTCTCATTCTATAACATCAATTACTTGTTTTAGAAATTCACAACACAATTTGGTTAATGAATTTCTGGACTAATGAGAGTGCATTTATATAATGTTTTGTTAACAGAATGGTGTTGTGCAATAATGCAATTTCCTTGGTACTTGAACTACTAGTTTGTTCTAAATTCGTGATCTTATTGGTTTACTAACTTTCTTTGTTTATCTGCTGATATGCATGATATAGCCAGGAGCAATTTACGTATCTCAAACATTGCAGTTTAGAGCTCCTGTTTGCATTGGAGATAAACTACTCACTGAAGTGCAGGCCCTAGAACTCAGGGAGTACAGGAAAAAATACAGGTTTCATTTTTTGAAATCTCTCCCTCTTTCCATGCATAGATGGATGGACGAGTGAAGATATTGGCTTATTGTTTAAGCAATGTCTTTAAAAGTAAAGAAATGTGAATATCCTTTAGAGAATTCAGTTACAAAGACTTTCCACTTGATTCAACTAAGAGTGTGTCTGTATTTTGTAGAGTGAAATTTGCAACAAAATGCTTGAAGAAAGAGGAGATGCTCCTTGTCCTTGATGGTGAAACTGTAGCACTGTTGCCCAGTTTATCCTACAATGTATGAAAATGATTTTCTGACTACATTATTTGAATCTCGAATCTACTCATTGCAACCATTTTAATCTATCGACTTATCATAGGACCAAACTACATTATTGCGGGGATTGAAGTTGGCGTAATCTTGTAGATTTCTTCATTAGTTACATATTTATGCCGCTTCATTTAATTTTTGCAGAAATCTAATAGAATCCTTATGTACATTTATATTTTACTCTAATAAGCAGGCAAATGTTATCGATGGTATATAGACATTTGTTCTTAGGTTTCCAGCAGAGTAATATTAGATTAACAAGTTACATAGTAGTTAATACTTGTGGGTTAGTTTAAATATTTTAAATTAAAATAAAAAAAATTATGAAATTTTGACAAAATGGAATTCTATTTAAATGCATGTAAAAGTTGGAAACTAGAAAGAAAAAAAAGGTAAAATTGGAAAACAAGAGATTAAAACAAAATAATCGTAATATTTTGAATTTTTTTTTAAAAACTTAAAATCCTAAAATTGAAAAAACCCTTAACTCTCTCTATAAATATTATTAAAATCAAATAAACTACAATAATGTCAAGAAAACTATAATGGACAGTTGTTTGACCTTATATGTAATCAAAAGTTTCATGAAGCAAATGCACTAAATTAAGTTTAAATATTATATAATTACCAAAAAAATGAAATATGTATTTTTAGTTTAATGATAATGTCATAAGTGTAAGTTAAATATTTGTATTTTTAGTTTAATGATAATATTATAAGCTTAAGTTAAATATTAGATATATGTATATTTTTGTATAATTGTGTGAAATGTAAGAAGTGTTTTTAAGAATTTAAATTTGAGTTGTATAGTCTTTAATTATAGAATATTCCAAAAAAAAATCAAAATCTTGAATTTATTTATTTATTAAAGACATATTTGAGTTTCCTTTTACTCATGAAATCTTTTTGAGTTTCATTTAATTAAAAACATTATTATTAATTAAACATTCACTCACACTTGTAAATATTTGGACAATAATCATTTAATATAACTTAAGTGTAAATTTTCATAATATATTTAAATTGGACAAATAGTTGAAAAAATGATATCACTCCTGTCCATAGTAGAGTAGTAAATGTTGTAAATATTAAAAATTACATAAAAATGAAAAGTTTTAAATGCAATCATATGTATGTGTGCCCTTGATACCAAGTTTTAGCCCTCAAATCACAAAGAAATTGTAAATATGGAAATTCATGGAAAAATGGGGTATGACGTGATTGTAAGGACCTAACCAGGTTGATTAACACATTTCAAGATGTTGTTGGTTTCCCTAGACCAAAAACAAAGAAATGTACGCCATGATGTTGTTGTATAGGTCAAGATAATTATCATTTAAACCTCGGTTGTGAAGTATTTTAGCCCTCAAATCACAAAGAAATTGTAAATATGGCAATTCATGGAAAAATGGGGTATGACGTCATTGTAAGGACCTAACTAGGTTGATTAACACATTTCAAGATGTTGTTGGTTTCCCTAGACCAAAAAAAAGTAAATGGACACCATGATGTTGTTGTACAGGTCAAGATAATTATCATTAAAATCTCACTGGTGAAGTATAATGGGGATGATGAAGTACAATCATTACACAATAAGAGGGTAAGAAGGTGAATCAATGAAATTTAAAATAAATAAATTAAAACATTATTAAAAATAGCAAAATTTAATTTCTAATGTTAAACTTTGGAGAAAACTGCAAAATTTTTTAGTCAAAATAAACTAATAAATAGTCAAACCAAAACTGAACACAATATATCCTGCTTGCCTCAAGTATAACAAAACATGAAAAGAAAGTTGAGACATTAATATTATATTTCTATAGTTTTAGTTAAGAATTCAAAAAAGCTAAATCTCTTATATAAAGTATTATTTGTTAAATTATTTGAGCTCTAAAAAATCACCTTTATCATTGGAATTGCTCAACTTTCATGATATTCCAAAGAGATGTGGA
This sequence comes from Pinus tabuliformis, assembly GCA_031772625.1. Lineage (NCBI taxonomy): Eukaryota > Viridiplantae > Streptophyta > Pinopsida > Pinales > Pinaceae > Pinus > Pinus tabuliformis. Next base: position 1,933,647,032 of record CM062819.1, read on the forward strand.
TGCCATTTGTAAAGTCTAACCTCAATGGGGTTGATGGTGATTTAGGGTATAAGCAAATTAGTGGTATACTAGACATAAAGTGAAATTTGAATTTGTTAATTGCCATAGTATAAGTGTGTTCAGATGTCATGCCTAGATATGATGTACATTTTAGAGTTTCATGGCCATGTCAAATTATTAAATAATTACCAGTTTTGATGACAAAAAATTGGATAGTTATATTCATTTAAAAATGTGTTTGAGGTATTAATCATCCTTGTTCCCCTTTTTCCATTTATTTATATAATTTTGATTTATATATGTTAGTAAAATTAATTTGATTAATATCATGATAAACTCAATTTAGATGGGAAAATAAAAATATTTAAATTTAATAAAATGTTGTATATTTATGTGATTTTGAAAAATTTATTAAATTTATTTTTTTATTAATAAATAAAAATCTATAAAACAACAAAATATAAAGTTGACCATACCGATGTCAAATATCATTGGTTTAAAACATGAATTATATTTCTTTATATTACAAAACAACGTATAAAATAATAAAACGTCAAAATAAAATTAGTAGGCAAGTGGGTTGAAAACAAAAGAGCAGAAACAACCTATAAACAAAATATTAAAAGAATAAATATATTTACTTGAAAAAGAGAACATAAAACAAAATTTGATATTTTAAAATTTAAAAAAATGAGTGTTTTTATATTTTAAATTTAAGAATATCTGATTTGTTTGGAGAACTAATATTTTAAGTGATGAAAATAAAATCTGGCAAGACTATCTATTTTTTGGACTTCAACTTGCTAAATCGATATTAGCACATGGTCGCATGATAATGTATATTTTGTGTTTGGGAGTGTATTTAATTATTTAAAAAATTTAGATTTAAAATAAAATGATATTGGTGTATTATATATTTATTTATTTAAATAGAAATTTACAAATTTGCTTTGAAAATAATGGAAATTTTGGCAAGATTATGATAAAATCTGGCAAAATTATGTCAAACTTTTAGATTTGAATGCCTCAGAAGTTTTTGTTGGTGTTGAATCCATTTCAAACATTAAAAAAAAAACGATTTAAATACAACATTCTGATTTTTTAATTAAAAAAAACTGCGGGCAAAATACCCATATATATATATATATTATTTATCATCATTAAAAAAATATCATGAAATATTTTTTATTAAATATTAAGAAAAATCATATAATATTATAAATTAAAGATAATCATAACTTAAGTTATTTAAACTCCATTGATATGAAATGTAAACATCTAAGTACTTTGCACGCTTTTGGGAAGAGACTCGTAAGTTGACTTAATCAGATATGTTTGATTTATTTAATTGTCAACCCAAATTAGTGAAGGTTTAAATAAAATAGTAAAATATATAATTTAAAATACAATGGATTGCATATTTATAATATTTAAATGAGTTCTGTAGGCAAAGCGAAGTAAATCTCAAATGAGGTCTGTACGCAATGATCATACTGTCAGAATGGTACGCTTGTGTGGTTTCAGTGGATATCTTTTGTACATCTCACTAAAATGTTTTTTTTTTCACTAAAACTTTTGGACTGTGAAGTATAATCATTACAGAAGTGAAGTACAATGTAATGGTGAAGTATAATCATTATAGAATAAGAGAATGAAGTAATGAGATTTGAAATAAATAAATTAAGGTTATTAAAAAATAATAAAAATTAATTTCTAATGTTAAATTTTGGAGAAAGCTATATATTTTTTGGTCAAAAGAAATTAATGAGTAGTCAAATTAAAAACTGAATACAATATATTTATTTGTTGCTGGTCAATTAGATGAAATAGGCATTAATAAAACCCTTTTGACTTTGATATCAATCATTTTTGACTTTAGGTTAGATTGGACATTTCCATTCTTAATACATAGTATAATTTCAAAAGCTCATACAACATGTTTATATGTTTTATTTCGCTTTAGTGTTTCTCTTGGTTTATCTCACATACATAAAGAGGATTGACTTGACTAGTATGTAATACTTTATAAGAACTCTGTTGAGAAATATTGGTTTCTTTTGTGTTTGATTTCCTTGTATTTGTGATATGGTGTTAGATTTTGGTGAGAGCTACGGAGAGTCTATGAGAGTGTAATATTTTTTTTAATTATTTTCTAAAAATTTTGATAAATATTTTTTTATAATTTTTTTTTCAGAAAATTTACACAGATAATTTTGCTGGAAATTTAAATAGTAATATTGTACTTTTGTAAAAATTTAGCAAAAAAACATAGACAATATTTATTAGAAACTCAACTTTATTTAATTAACTAGAATATGATATTACATGTTAAATTTAGATCAAAATCTGTTAAAACAACAACGAGATATCATAATGGATGACAATAGCTCTTCCAACATTATGCCCCTACGAAAGATCCGATTGACATCTCCTCGCTATCTCTACATTAAGCCCAATGAGAAAATCTGATTTGTTCCCTTTTCTTTGAGTGGCTAGAGTATATCACTCAATACTGAAACCCCTTCTCACTAGATCAACGAGTGTGAACCACTGACCACCGAAACTAACCCTCTACATAATGTGGGCTCTCACCCAAACAAGCTCCAAGAGCTCAACTCAACAACAACAAAACAAAAATCCGAATGCATGTCTGAGGAGTGAGCTCTTATGTCGTTTAATAGTCATGCACTATCGGAATGCCATGGGTAAATACCATTGCTATTTAAATACCATGGGTCTTTTTCTTCTTTTATTAAAGTGACTTATAATATTTCTTTTTCTTTAATCACTTTTTAACAAATTAATTCTCTCACAGCCTGTAATTAATTTTAATTTTGTTGGCGGTGCTAGATACTGCCAACATACATGGGATCTCCTCGATATAAGGTGCCAACTAGACCTCACACCGTTTGGTGTTGGAGTCTCATCTGAAATACGACCTGACTGATGCTTTACTTAAAGATGTACCTTGGCTTTAGCTGTTAGCACGAGAGAGAAGCGAAATCATCCTTTCGAATGAGAAAGCTAGTATGCCTTGTGAATGTTCAATTGTCGATGTATCAAGGTCCTCTTACTGCAAAGGGAAAATTAAGTGAACCTCTAAGAGAGAAGTAACAGTACTACCCTAATGGAGACACATGCAAATAAGTCAGATTCATCTAACATCAAGTGAAATAGTTGACTAGGATCCGACGATCATTATAACATAACAACACATTTCCAACAAGGAGCAACGAAGTAACTAAAATAGTTCAATTAATCCAATACTGAAAAAGTAAACATGAATCATAAACATTCAAATAATAGTATTAGAAACATTCAAAATCCATGTGTGAAAATGTGTGGGCCCATAAGGCTTCAATATTAAGCAAAAGTCCCAAGATACATAAATGCAATGAACACCACTAGCTCCAATAGTGGAGCATTAGAGCCACTACTTGCTCCCCAAAAGTACTAACTTTGTCTCTCTAATGCCTTGTGGGAGAAGCCAAGGTTAAAATTCCTTTACATGAGAAATGAGGATTTATTTATAACTTGAGGAATGACCTTTCACATCCTCATGACTCTTGACTTTCTAACTTCTAATGACCTTTGGACTTCTACAACCTTTGGAATTCCAAATGACTTTTGGAATTACATATAAATTTTGATATTACATGTCTTTTGGAGTTCCATGACTCTTTAGTTCATACATGACTCTTGGTCTTCCACCTATTTGTCTTTAGAATGTTCATAATAGTACGTCATGACTTCCACATCATTGTGTGATGAGACTTGACATGTCACTATCTTTGATGATTGGGACTAATAGTGACTGATGACATGGACTTTATCCAGTGTTGACATGGCCGCCAATTTTGCCTTTATTCTTCATGCGACTTCAATCGTTTATGTCCTATACCCTCCAAAGGGTCTTTGATCAAACAGAGTCTTTGGGGTGCTTTGATAATCACGATTTAAGTGTGTTCTTCATTCTTTCTATGCTTCCTTTGTTTGTTCTCCTTGCCTGATCTTCCTCATGTGTGCTTGCCACGATGTTTCTGGAATTCCTGTATCTCCACTCACTCGTGACGAGAAACCATCAGCCTGAAAATATCCTATACTACCATGTTTCATGCATATTTTTTGTTCATGTATTTTCGGTGCACTCAAGAGGGACAAAAGGGGCTTCTGGGCGCATGAGCACACTTTGAAAGGTTGAAGAGGAAAGGCTTCAAGGCTTTGACATGTGCTCATGTGCTCAAGAGGGAGGAACAGTCAAGGTAAGGTGCATGGCACAAGTCTGAAGGACAAAGGGGAAGGCTTCGGGCTTCCCAAGTGTGTTGTGTGCTCAAGGGAGAGATGGAGGGTGCAGGGTGCACTTGTGAATGTTGAAAGATGAAGGATTTAGGCCTTCGGGGTGCACTCATGCGCTCAAGAGGCACAGGATGGCGTATGGCACAAGTCTAAAGGTGGAAGGGCGGAGCTTCGTTCCTTCGAAGTGTGCTCGCTCACTCAAAGTGTCTAGAGGGTGCATGGCACATCGGGAAGGTTGAAGGGTTAAGCTTAAGGCCTTCACAGTGCGACTATGCACTCTGGGAGGACGCACTTCTTCAAATCGAAGGAGTGTGCTCGAGGAAGACTTGGTCTCAAGGAGGGCGCATTTTGGAGTAAGGAAGGGGAAATATGCTTAAGGAGTGGGCCTAATGCTCTTGGAGGGTACATGGTGCACTTCTAAACAATGAAGGATCCCCCATTAAGGCTTCAAAGTGCACTCGTGCGCTCTTAGCCTTAATGAGTTCACTTTGAAACCAGAGATTTGTTTAAGTTTGGAATATAGGGCGAGGGCTGAACATGATGAGTTTAGACATAAAACCAAGCACGACACACACTTACTCATCAAGAAAACTTAGATAAACTTGAACAATGGTAAATATTCATGGAAACGCCACTTTGTACACATTTACCAAGTATAAGGAAGGAAGTGTGTGCGATTGCAACCCAAAAGTGTCGTTTTATTACAACAAAGATCTTATGACCATAAAATGCACCATAATATGTTTTGATCAATGCAACGACACTTGATACCATTCAAAGGCACTCGAAATACATTGAATAACATGAAACAACATTTGATGATCGAAGCAACTCCAATTATTATCATGATAGTAGGCTCGAAAATTCAAATATAACGAAATTTTGGATGGTGTTGTAGTAGGGACAACACTTGGTGACACACTAGGTGGACTTCATTGCCTTGATTTCCCCTTTTCGACCTGATTTTGTACATAACATCTCACTTTTCTCTACATGGTCGAAACACACAAAGAAGATACACCATATCACAATTGTTTCAATACAAGAAAGGGGAATGTGCACGACGAGTTTATGATTTTTAGAGAATGAGTTTTCATTTCCGATGTTGCTCTGTTGCCAGCAGTTGTGGAAAGTACCCCGACAGAGTCACTTTAGGAGCACAAATGTTGCTTTGCTACTAGCGAGCTTGGACCGTACCTTGACAAAGTCACTTTCTTCACTTCCTTGTGTAAGAAGCCTTTCTCTTCTTTCACCCTTTATTTATTTATAGATTGTGAATTGACACTTATTATTTTCAATGGGTGGAAGGGGGATCCCGACTTATTGGGAGTAGAGGAGGTTTCCCCTTTAGAGAAGTATTTTAAGACCTCTGATATTTGTTTGCTTGCTTTCGATTTTCCCTTCATCCCTTCTCTACTATATTAGATAAGCGCAAACACATAAGTAGATTTGTACCAAGTTGAGAAGTTTAGATACTAGCATATGCGTAGATATAATAGGTTCCCTCAAGGTTCTCCTATTGGATGAATCATATTTTCCATATGTACCTAGCTCAACCTATGGAATTTTCCTAGACAAAGAAAGAGAGCAATAAAAATCCAAGCGTTTTGGTTGTCACACTTTTCCTTCATTCCACAATAAAGACTTTTGAGCCATAAACTTGACACAAGGGTCTCATTTATATACAATGATCAACAAACAAGACACAACAAAATATGACTGACACAAACAAAAAAAAGAAAACAAACTGTACAAGAAGTGCAGCTTGTAGTTGTTAATGAAAGTAATGCTTTAAGTCTCATCCATTTATAGGAAGGGGGTTAATCCTCCCATCTAATGATTTCAACTTGAAAGTATTGTGGTCGAGCTTTTCATCAACAGTAAATGGTCCAATCCACAAAGGTTGGAACTTTGTGTGTTTCCCCTTTTCTTTGTGGGGTTTATCCCACTTCAGTACTAGGTCACCCACATCAAAGTTATTTGCCCTTGCAGACTTCTTATCAAACCAACACTTTACATGGTTTTATTGTACAACAAATCGATATTTGGCCTTGAGTCTTTCTTCCTTGAGTTTAAGTAACGTATATATCTTGCTTTGAACCAGAAGGAAAGGTCTACCTTGTGACTCTTGAGAGAGTTGCAAGGCTAGAAGATACAGGTTCAGAGGAAAGATAACTTATTTACTGTAAACTAGGAAGTATGGCGAGGTTCTCAAGGAAGGCTTTGGAGTTACACGGTTAGCCCAAAGTGCATTGGTCAAAGTTTTATTCCAGTTCCTTTGTTCAGAGAAGATGGTTTTCTTAATTATGTGTATAATATTCTTATTCGTTGATTCAACCAAACCATTTCCCTATTGATAATAATTAGATGCATGTTTCAATACAATTCCATTTTCTAATGTGAATTCATAAAGCTTCAACGATGAAAAGTAAGTCACATTAGCATAGCGGCCCTTCAGAAGCAAAGGACATTAATATAATAATGTAGGTCGTTGGGTTATTTATCAAAGTGATTATGTTGAAAATATTTTCCAGGACTATAAATGACAACCAATTTATTGGTTATGAGCTCTTCAGTATCCATAGTTGGTTATTGCACAATAATTTATACAAACTCTACCATTAACATAATACATATAGTCACAATCTTCCACTGTAATTTATGTAATATAATGATTGAGTTTCCTCTTAAGATCCAACTCGTTAATGTGGCTATCATCTTGAAGAGACCAACCTTCCTAAATAGAGGATCTGCCAGAATTAATAACCCAAATTTTAATGGTATCATAACATCAAGAAAATATATATTATCTTGTATATAGCACAGGTGAAAATGTTATGTCTAGTCTAGGAAACATAAACTAAGTTATCCATGCCTATGAGGCAATCTCCTAATAACATTTAGATCAATCACAATTTTATCCTTGTTGGTGCAATAAGTAAACATAAATATATACCAAAAAACCTACGCATATGTTACTAGAAGACTGATGAAGGTAGCCATGCGAAGCAGTCAGACCAATAGGGCCACAAAGAAAGAAATCTCCAGTATTCCTACTCAAAATGAAGAGAATAACTAGTTAGATCTTTCATCCAGATAATTTTTGTGAATACTCTTAAACAAAAATCTTCGTTAAACATAACCTTTTATTGACACTTATATTTGCATGTAAATCATGATCAATGCATATTATAAGCAACACTTCAACGATCCATCAACATAAATAAGAAGAAAATAACCATGAGGCAATAATAACACAACACATGATAACGAAGTTCGTCCAGTGTGGACTACGTCTCCGGGTCGTGGGTCAAGAGCGGGGAGGTCGCTTCATTAGTCTCTGCAAGAAGATGAGTACATAATGCAATTTATGTCAATGCAAGGATGACACTCTTATCTCAAGTGGCATGTCTCTCTAAAGAGACGTTCTCCTACAAAGAACTCTCACTCATATGACGTTCTCATTCAACACGACAAAGGAATGATCTCTCATAAAAATGGCATAAATGGAATCTCACACATATGTAACATAAAATGGTCCTCTTGAATCCACTAATCAAATTCAAGTCATACTCATCACCATCATGATCGTCTTGAAATTCTGAGACCAATGGCTATTAACACAACTACTTTCTAACAAAGTGTCAACATGGCCTTCTTTCCTCATTGCACCATCTCGATTTTCGTGCAACAAATAAAATGATGAATTTCCTGCAAAGATTTAGATCTTGTTGTCCTACTGCAGCATACAAAGATCACCAATACCTGCAACACATCGATCCTTATGCAAAAGCAAAAAAAAAACAGCGGCCAATATGCATGAATAAACCTCCCAATCTAGCGATGACCTGAAAATCGGTTGCTCAATTCTAAAATGGTTTGTGCCATCACAATCATTGCAAAAAATCGTGAAATTTCAGTATAAAGTTGACCCTAGTTTGAAACTTCCAAATCTGGGCCTCTATGGAATCTAAAAGATACCTTGAATATTCATACGACAAGATCCCACTGCTCAGTGTTTTGCCTCTAGAAAATCGGCTGATCAAATTAGAAAATCGTCTGCACCATCAAATTCCTGGCAAAATTCCGAGCAATCTGAGTATAAAGTTGACATATCTCTAACACCATAAAAATTCAGCCCCTAGGGAATCTAAAAAATTGCTCACAAGCATAAAAAAGATTTTATGTATTGTCTTGAAAATCATGCCAACAGAGTTCTGCCCCAATTCATTGTTTTTCTACTTCCCTGCTCATGGTGTTGCGACCTTCCTTTACCCGCTCGGCTCCGATCATTGATCCACCTTCTACCTCCCATGCCCATTTGCATGGGTTTTATATCAAATTGTGGGAAAATAAAACAAAGCTTATTGACCAAGCGATTTGGTTAGAAAGTTGAGTTTAGGGCATTGGGTTGGTGCGGCTCTAGGTTCAATACCCGCTATAACCATATGCAACATATAATTGTTAATTTCAATTTTGGGATGGGGCTGCTAATTGGATGGGTTGGATCGCTGGTCGGGCAGGTTTGATCCATGCCAGCCTCTAATATGGTGTCGTTATAACGGCAGTGGGTAGGGTCCTGGGTCAGAGTCGCGAACCCTAACCCATTGTATTGTTTTTTAATATATTTAAATAGTGGGGTGGCGGGGTTGGTGGCCTGCCACCATTTTTTTACTTTTAAATAAACCATTTTAAAAACTGTCCACTGAATTTTTAGTGGTCACGAACAAAATTAAACATGCGACAAATTGACCAGTTCTGGTTGTCGTTAAGTACCAAATCGTCGCTCAGTTAGTTTCCTCCAAAGTTAGCAGTTCTGCGATATTTAACTGTATTTCCAAATTTAGTGAGCTTCCAAATTTAGTTGGCAACGAAAGGCCTGCCCCCTTGACCTGAAATTTTGATTGTCAATATCTTGCACATATGAAGTCAAATTTGAGTGTCATTTGTGTTGTTGGAATCAAGATGATGAAATTTTTGTTCTGGTCCTAGTTTTGATCAAATCGACAGACCTTGATTTTTGAGTTTCTACAGAGCCACCTGGATCATTCCTCCCCACTGAGGATTTTTGGTCCTTCAAAAGCATAAACATGATTACAACTTTGATCTACATAACAGATGCCTCTGATAAGCCACTTTCCCTCTCCTTCACCTTCGTACTTCAGAACTCGGAATGATGAAGCTAACACATGTATTGTATGCAAACTCATAACTGCTAATACATGTTCAATTACAAGACCCAAGAAAATCCCATAATTTCCAAGAGTTTATAGCACACTCATGGTCATTACATCATAAACCATTTCCCAAGCTATCAACTAAAAGACCAAAAATATTAGTATGTTACATTCATAAGTGATGGCAAACACTTCACCACTTTTACAAACATTTTGCAACATATGATTTACAAAATGTGACCATACTCAACTACTTATAAATCCCCACTTCTTACCCAACAAGATTAATGTGTCTTCTTCATGTAGTTGTTTCTCTTGTTGAACAAATTCATTGACTGGTTCCTTCATGGGTTCTTTCTGGTCCTCCTTTGATCGTTGCTTTGGATGGATCTCTCAACATGTGGCTCTCTAATTTCCACCCTTGTTGCAATTCTTGCAAAAATTCTTCTTCCTCCAAACTTTCTTGACCTTGTTCCTACCCTGATGTAGACAATGGTATTTAGGTCTCGGCCTCTTCCTTGCTGCCATTCTTTTCCAACACTTGGCAACAACATGGTTATTCAAACCACAAAAGGTACATGGTTTTTTATGCCATAAGTTTCGTTCATCATTATAAATTTGTTTGTAATAAAAAAGGACATTAGAATATCGAGACTTTTTATACCTTGTTTGGTTGTCTCTAGTGTGACTTGGCAAGAATAACATGACTTAGCTCTTCTTTTGCGATGCTCATTGTCATGGGAAGATTGTGATGTACTCTGAACATCCTCTTTCCTTGATGGCTTTGGCAATAACTTAGATTCTTTGTTTGAGGAATCACTTGTTTTTGTTGCCTTCGAATATTCTCCTTCAATGTACCCCAATCCTGCAAATTGAGGCCTTCATACATCCCCCAATGGCTAAGAAATTCCTTGACCATTAATACCAAGTTCTCCTCCTTTATACCCCATCTTGGTGAGCAACCTCATGCCAGTTCCTGAAATAGGTATCACAATGCTTCCAACAGAAATAACATCATGAGAAGGAGTTTCCTTTATCTTCGATCAAATCGGTGATGCTTGATCATCTTCTTTTTCCAACTCTCATTTTGTAGTGGAACATTCTCCCATTTGTTCCTCCACAACCTTCTCTAACATAAGACTCAATTTTCATTTCTCCTCCTCTGCATCCTTTTAGAAGCCTTCTAAGCTATGTGTTCTTTGCTTGAATGCAATGATTAATCTCTTCAAACTCTTGAAGTCTTTCTCACTTCAATCCTTTTCCTATGATGACATTCATAATCGCTATGAAAATAGTCAGACTGCTCTGATACCACTTGATCGAGATAATTTTTGTGAATACTCTTAAACAAAAATCTCCATTATATAGGACATTTTACTGACACTTATATTTGTATGTGAATCGTGAGAAATGCATATTCTAAACAACACTTCAACAATCCATTAACATAAATAAGAATAAAGTAACCATGAAGCAATACTAATACAACACATGATAACATAGTTCGTCTAGTGTGGACTATGTCTCCGAGCCCTAGGTCAAGAATCGGGAGACCGCTTCATTAGTCTCTACAAGAAGATGAGTACATAATGCAATCTCTATAAATAAAAGGATGAAACTCTTATCTCGAGTGGCATATCACTCCAAAAAGACGTTCTCCTACAATGAACTTTCACTCACAAGATGTTCTCCTTCAGCATGACAAAGGAATGATCTTGTTGGAAGCAATGATAGTACTGAGAGGGGGGTGAATCAGTATTAAGGATAATTTTAAACTTTTATGCCTATTTACTTTTCTTATTCAATCTTGACACCCATCCATATAATCAACATCAATATGTAATATGGAAACAACATGAAATCAACATACAAGAATACACACCATGAGTGTCATACGTATGAGACACAAGGGTTTTATGTGGAAACCCTTTTGGGAAAAAACCACCAAAGCTTGTTGTTGTTATTGATGTAAATAAGAGCACCTACTCTATTACATCAATTTGTTTTGTGAGCACCCACTCACAGGAAGCACCAACTCCCTTTGATTGTTTGCTAACACTTATTAGCAGGAAGCACCAACTCCCTTTGATTGTTTGCTAACACTTATTAGCAGGAAGCACCAACTCCCTCCTTTTGTAGAGACCTGCCCAACTTACTAGAAGCACCATGTGAAGCACCAACCTCACGGATTTTTTTCAACCACCAACTTGCAGCTCATATTTTTGCAAGCCAACTTGCAGGAGGCACCAACCCTCAAGCCTTCTCAAGCACCCACTAGAGATGGAAGCACCAACTTCATGTAAGCAGGCACCAACCCACACTCAAATAGGATCTAAATGTTCTTTGTAATTTGGCAGCCACTCTGTCTGATAAAAACATTGTTCTCTACTCATGCTGCTCACTCTGAACACTCTGCAACAACCCACTGATCTACTCAATCGTAGTCACTCATCATAGTTTGTGTAACTTTGTCCTCTTCTCTCCATCAACATGCTCTCATCTCTCAACCTTTTTCTCTCCTCAACACATGCTTAAATCTCGGCCTTCCTTCTCTACACAGGCACCTTTGGCCTTTCTCACACAGCATAGGAAGCTTCGGCCTTTCTCACACAACACAGACAACTTCGACCTTGCTCACAGTAATGCACATGCAACTTCCGCCTTACTCATAGAGTGTAACTTTCAGGGTCTCTTACCTCTACATAGGCACTCTTGGCCTCTCTCTACAGAACTGGCTCTTGCTCAACCTTACACAATAGTGCATACACATGGAGCTTTTCCACTTAGCTCACTTGCAACTATGTTACTTTCCCCCCTCATTACTCATTTGAGCTCCTGGGTTTTGTTCCTCTGCTGCCCCCCGATAGATGTTTCCACTCTGTCCTACATTCATAATGTACGAGTGTACCTCGGCATGGCTCTACCATTATGTTGTCGTGTCTGACTTGGCCTCTACCACTACATTAACCCTGAGAGTGGGCACTTGACAATTTCTCGATACTGAGAATTAATTCTCAGTCCACCTGCACACTCCACCAGGCACAATCCTCTCTATGAACAGATCTCCTATCACTAAGGCTCTACGTGCTTATTCATGGTTTCACATGGCTTGCATGTCCTTCGGCATGGCTTCCCAATGGACCATTGTCCTTGTCTCCTTGTATCAGAGTTTTCTGTTGATCCATCTAACTCCATGAACCAACTCCCCTTATCTGCATTTGCTCTATGGTAGTCGACCCATTCGTCCACTTAACTAACTGAGAGGTGCATCAAAGTACAGGAATAGTTTGTCTCACCTGAAGGCAAACCTGACACTCTTTCCTAAAGATCGTGGTCCTTGCCACCTTGACCCAGCGATTTTTGATAGTCACCATTAATCCTGAGACCCTCTGCTCCTGCACTCAACTTTGCAGTTGCCGACACATATGCTCTTTAAATCCCTGTACTACCTTATCAGAGCAATTCTATATCGCAATCTTCATTATGGTTCAATATTCTAATCTTCCAATTTTCAACCTACGATATGATGAGATCCTTCTATTTATCCCTTCCCATATTTCTCACCATATGACCAAGGGTCGTGACTTGCCACTTCGCCTTGAGGTGCTAGAGTGTTTTTTTATCCTACCGGGGGCTATTTTTCCTATGTTAAGTGCTTAACGCCCTCAGTCCTTTAAGTTCTTCCTGACCATGCGCTAGCCAAATATCGAAGCACCTCTCATCGGAGGTTTTGAATCGGGGATTTAACTTTGGAGTTGCAATATTCCCACTTCCGATATAGCCCATAGCTCTTGGTGCTCGACCCCAGCTCCGCGCCTTTGGTTCTTTGCGTCTTTGCGACCATGGTACCATCCCAAAATTGGAGCCCCCTTATCTAAATCTTTTCAAGTATCAAGTGTTACAATGTGTGGACATCCTCAACCTTCGATATGTGATCTATGATATGATGTCATCACTCCACATGGCACCTCATGAGTGGTGACACTTGTCACCCTGTTCTAACCCATTAGCCTACCTGATCAGATTGAATATTCTTGCCACGTGTCATGTCATATTGCCACATCATGCTGATGTCAGTTGCCACTATACCTTATCGGAGCCAATCAGATGCTCCCATCTATCCTTATTGGAGCCAATCAGACGTTGCCATGTGTCCTTATCGGAGCCAATCACATGTGGCCATTTGTCCTGTTAGAGGAGAGAGAAAAGGGCTCACCCACCTTTGGTTTTGTGATTAATCATTTGTTAATCATTTATCGACATTCCTAGCAATTTTTAACACTATCAACGGTTTACCCATGTCACAACTTTTAAAAGGTTCTCATGTTCAAAATTTTCATTTCTCCGATCGTTGATATGCCTGATTTTCTGATGTGCTGATCTCCTCCAAGCTTCGGTGTTGCGAGCACCGATCTATGATGTCTCTGGACCTTCGATATGCGATGCGCTAATATGCTTTATGCTCTGATGTTGTGATTGTTGTAGAAATTCTGAATAATATGACACATATTCACAGAGATTATCCTGATTATACACTTATAACGGAACATGCATAATACATAACCTCCTCTACGTTGATCATCAATTTACAGAAGAAGAAACATTCACAGGCGTACATAGAAGCATTAATCACACATATCAACACAATATTTTCCCAGGGAAAGCATCTCGCTAAAAACCCCAACTATCAGTATATTATAATGATTGAATCATGTAACAATACATAGTACAATACTCCTCACAAGTACTCAGTACTATCTCCACATGCTACACACAATACAGCTTAGATCTGATCTCCAAATCTATTCCACTACTTGCCTGCCTCCACTGCACAATACCTGCTCAAGAATTGATGAGAATGGTTTACCAAACTCGTATTTGACCTACAAATAATCAATCACACTGTGTTGGACGTGAGCACAGGCTACAATTCTTGGTATTGGCCAATTCATTGGCATACTCAATCCCTTTGATTGTGCAAATCATCATGCATAGCTATAGTCACAACTGATAGCAATCTGATCCTCTAACACCTGTCCCTGCTGAACTGAACATGCACAGACATGCAACTAAGTTAACTCATATATTCTATAGTTGCATTATGAGTTAATAACTTGTGAATTAATTAATAACTAATTCACCCAACTCATCTCTAGTCTATCGATCAGTTAGACTAAATACAACTAGTTTAACAAAGTTAAACTGAACACAACTCCATCAATTGCACCTCCAGTCAACTAAACTCAACTCACTTGAGTTCTAACTGAAGTCCTGCATGCAAATATTAGTCATCCCATCGGTAACCACGTATTTCCTTCTCGGATCTACATGTACCACATCCGTAGCTCATCCTGAAGTGCTCTAAAAGAATAAGATCAAGTTTATAGTCCAAATATTATCATGAGACAATAATATTTGACTTTTCTATTTTTGACAGCCAGTCTAAAAATAGACTTTGATCACTCATACTGTGATCACTCATACTGTGGTCACCCATACTGTGGTCACCCATACTGTGATCACCCATACTGTCATCATCCCTGCTGGGATCAAAAATAGAACTTGCGCCATAATTTGCCTGCGGGCCCACTTAGTGAAGGCGACTCTTTTCACTAAGATCCATCATCTTGTTGCATTCTCAACAAGCATTTCCTGTTGCACACTTTTCAACAATTGTCGATATGGCTGATGCTCTGATGTTGAGATCACCGATATCTCTTGACCTCTAATCTTCCGATCTCCTGATGTGCTGATACGTTGACCTCCGATCTTCTGATCTTTGATATGTTGACCTTCGATATTCCAGGTTTCCTAGGAATTCAAGTCCCTGATCATCGACAGTCCATAATTTTTGAACAAGAAATCCATTTATAGTCTTCCGTATATCATTGGAAAGCTCTTCCAGAGCAATTTCCAATGGAGAGGGTCTGATGTAGTCTTTGAGCCCATCTACTACCCCTAATATGGCTCCAAACTCTCTGCCATTATTCTACTCCTTGACTCTCCGGACAGAGGAACTCACAACCACCATGATGATCCTCTTCATGAAGCTTGCAGCTATCATGGAATTCCATCTGATCCATCACTGTAATCATAATTTTATGGCTTCTCCAATAAGCCTGCTACTGTGATGATTTTCTACATGAAGCCTGCAGCTACCATGACATTCTTCCTGGGCCATCACTGTCAACATCTATTTTGACAAACATCCAAGCTAGTCTAGTTGACATCAATGCCAACACTCTTGCCAACAGTTAGGAAATGCTATTGCCCAACACATCTCCCCGGCATGATTGTTGAAATCAGTGCTAACACACTTACAGATGCCTGCATTAGGCCACTGGCCATCCAGAAAATGTCAACTGTCCAACAATATCCCCCTTTGGCATTGATGGTAACACTCCATCCTTCTCTTCATGTGATGGCCAAACCTCATGATGTGTTTACACATCTCATTGCATGAGACACCAATGGTATGCTTTCTTTTGCACAGGCCATCAGAGCTTCTCCAAAAATTCTCTCATCCTTTGACATCAATGGAAAGGGGCTACAAGTTGCCTTTCTCCGCCTATGCAATCACCGACTATGCAGACCAGAGTCTAGCTGTTGAGATGTGCATTTTTCTTTGCATACATCTCTACCATGGTTTTCATTGTTGTTGCTCCATAAACTGAGCATATTTGATATTTTGGACACCTTTTGGTTGTTGACTGAGCACTCTCTCCACTAATTCATATTTTGTATCAATTAAAGATTGATACCAATTAAACTACTCATGGTATTGTTGTTGCTGCAAATACCAATTAATGATGATGAATTTCTTCTAGGACTTCACTATTGTTGTTGCTGCTTCCGAGACTCTGCTCACATTATTTGAGAATCTCCACTTCTCCCCTTGAGTTCATACCCATACAATAGGGACTGGTTCTCAACTAATACCAATTGCACCAAAAGAAATGATACAAATCGAACAATGTACCAGACAAACTCTAATACTTTCTTTCAAAAAGAAATGTCCATTTGCGCATGAGGTTACTCAACGTGAGCCCAACGCAACAAATTGACATAGCGATACCAATTGAGGGTTGAGGTACATGAAAATATTGCACCAATTGTGTTTCATGAACATAAGACTGCTATGCATAATCAAACTTACTACTTAAATGAAATAAGGGTATCTCACCAAAGATGCAAACCTGTCATTTGCTCATCAATCTTCCTTTTTGAGGTTGTCCGTTGTTGCCTGCTACTGCTTATCAAAGAAACTCCCCCTTAGCCAATGCTCCTTGATCTTTTGCAACCGCTTTCATGCCTCTGCGTGGTGGCTGGGCCTGTGGATCTGACTTTACTGTGAGCTTCCTGTCATTCCACACTTCCATTGTAGCCCATCTTCTTCCCACAACATAAGATATTATTATGTATTCTTAATGATGGTTGCAATCCTCCTTTTCATTGCCGATTCATTCAAAATAAACCAATTTATTCTTGTAATCAATAAGAAAACACAGCCACACCTTCACAACCAGATGCACCTTTCTGTTTATTCCTTTTGTCTTCCTGCATCTGACTTATTTAGCCTCCCTTGAGGCCATTTTATTCCTTTACTAAAGAGAAATAGTGGATCTACTCCCCCTAAGCAAATCATCCTCCTTCTTCCTCTAGACCTTCAATGGTCGAGTCCTAACATAAGCATTACTATCTTGCTTCTTCTTTACCCTTATTTGGGTCTTCTCTCGGCTGCACATGGGTAGAGGAAATTTCTCTTTCACCTCCTCTTTCTTCACCCAAATCCTCTTGATGTCTTTATGAATTTCAGAGAGGTCCATCACTCGAGTAAGAGGATCATTCTTCTGATTTCTTCCTCCTCTTTTCATCTTTCTCTTTTGACACATAACACTAAAGACAAGTTTGTATTTCTCAAATCCATTCTTTCTCCTTGTCTTCAAATCCCAAGTTGTTGCATTTGCATGCATATGTTGAGAAGCATTCCATTTCTTCTCATTTCTACAACTATCTCTCTTGTCCCCAAATTTTCCACAATTGTAGCATTTGATTTGGCCTAAGAATGGGGTAGAGGATTTACTCTTTTTGAAAATGTTTTTTCCAAAACTCCTATCATGGTCAACATGCCTTCTTCTAGCATTTTTGTGCATTCTTGGGTTGTTGCTACCCAACACATTTTTTTTCCTTTCATGCCATCTACAGTTTATGGATTTATGTCCAAACTTATTGCAAGAAAAATAATATCCATGAAAAGGATTTTGATAATAAAGGTTACCTTTTCTTTGTAGGATTTTTCCTTGAGTAGGAAAGGACCTATGTTGGCTCTTCATGTGCTTTCTATGATAACTTGCATTGTTATCATGCACTCTTTCTTGCAGCTACCTCAACCTCTTCTGCTGCAATATCAGCTACTGCTTCTTAGCCTTCTGCTACTTCCTTTTCTTCTTTTGTTGTTGTTTCTTTCCTTGTTGTGGTTGTTGTCCAACAACCTCCTTTCCTTTGTTGTTGTTGGAACCTTGTAATCCCTTTACTTGGGAAGTTGACCCTTCAACCTTCACCATCTTGGGGCTTGGTTTTTATTTTAACCCAAACCAACCTTGATGAGCGGGGATCCTTTCTTAACAAGAATCTCATCCAAGGCCTTTGTGCTCCCCTCAAGCTTTTGATATTGATAAAAATCTATTTTTTACTTTTATAAGTCATGTCTGAATGAGACTACCTCATTTTGTAGTCTCCCACAATAAGCTTCCTTCTCACCCAACCGATTGGTTAAATTTTCATTCAGTCTGCTAGCCTCTTCTTGTTGAGCATTTAGATCAACTAATGTTTTTCTTGCTCCTCTTGCTTGATATTTTCCTATGATAGATCCTTGATCCCCTCTATGAATGAGATCAACTTCTTTCTAAAAAAGGTCCTTTCATCTAGATCTTTTTCTTCACTATTAGAAGTGCTAGTTGAGTTACCACAGAGATCTAAGCCCATCTATTTGTCCATGGAGTCTTCCATAGGTTTAAGGGTTATCCCTTCTTCATCACTTTCAGTGATACCCTTATTCTCTCCACATGATTTACTCTCTTCTCCTTCAAAGGATCCCTTATTTGATATTGCTACTAAAATGGGCCTATCTTCATTAAAGCTACTAGAAGCATGGCTCTCTCAATCTTCAAGTGAATCACATGAACGTCTAGATAATGAATGACCTATTTCTTTACATTTATCACAAAGTAATAATATACCTTCTAAGCAACATGGTATCTCCTCTGAGACATCTTCATCATCAACATGAGTGTGATGAGAAACAACTTCTCCATGTTCTAGTTCATTGCTGGAGCAGCAGGGCTCCTTAGCCTTTTCTTTAGCCACATGGCTATCTCCATTATAAAGAAATTGCAATCTGTCCAACACTTCCTTTGTTGACTCACAATGCCTCACGTTATCGGCATTTGACTTCGATATCCCTCTCATGCTGACTTCCTTGACTTTTACATTCAACTCATTCTTTTTTCTATGTATTATGGAGCACAACATGTCAAGTTTCAAGACCAGTAAATATTCCAACATTGAAACCTCCCAAATTTCATAATTGAGCCCACGATTTGATTCATTTGAGAATGTAACTCTGACTACTGTTAGCAAAACTTTATTAGCCATTTTTTCCCTTTGATCTACCTTCTAGCGATTAAGCTATACATGAAGGAACTTGGCTCTGATACCAATCGTTGTAAACAATGATAATACTGGGGGGGATGAATCAATTTTAAGGCTAATTTTAAAATTTTATGCCTATTTAATTTTCTTATTCAAGCTTGGTACCCATCCATATAATCAACAACAATATGTAATATGGTAGCAAAATGAAATCAATATACAAGCATACACACCATGCGTATCATTCACATGAGACACAAGGTTTTTACGTGGAAACCCTTTCGAGAAAAAACCAGCAAAGCTTGTTGTTGTTATTGATGTAAATAGTAGTACCTATTCTATTACATCAATATGTTTTGTGAGAAACCACTCATAGGAAGCACAAACTCCCTTTGATTGTTTGGTAGCACCGACTAGCAGGAAGCACCAATTCCCTCTTTT